>OY754329.1:144008431-144342273 GCA_963573305.1 Pyrrhosoma nymphula | reverse complement strand
CCCACCACTAAAATCTTAAGCGCGTATTAAACTTATAACCTCGAAAACAATAGACAGTATAAATTCTCCCTCTGCAAAAACTAGGATCTCCGCTAATAGTTTAAACTCTAGAGCCTTGGATCTATCACTATGCCGAAAATTGTATTAACATTTGATGCTTGAAGTACCTAAATATTTAATACGAAATAGGAAACGTCTAAGGGATCAAGCAAATTGATATTTTCAAAAGTACTACACCACAGAACCACCATAGGAATCCGGACGAAGTGCCAATGGGAGCCGGCATCCATCAAAGGAATCATCACCTAAGAAAGGCTTCTTAGCAACGGCCACATTTTTATACTATCCCAAGCCACTGAAATAAACCAACATGTTGCAGCCGAGTCACCTCATGACGCACGAGTAGACTTAATATTTTATAAGACGTATATATGCAACTGCGAGGAGACCCTCAAGGTGGGGCCGCGGCGTGTGAACACCGTGGATTGCCCAAGACGAAAGATGGGCAGGTAGA
The DNA here is from genome assembly GCA_963573305.1 of Pyrrhosoma nymphula. Classification (NCBI taxonomy): domain Eukaryota; kingdom Metazoa; phylum Arthropoda; class Insecta; order Odonata; family Coenagrionidae; genus Pyrrhosoma; species Pyrrhosoma nymphula. The sequence continues at coordinate 144,341,759 of OY754329.1, read as the reverse complement.
GAGAGACCATGCGGCCATAATTTTTACCAAGAGCAGGGCCGCAAGGGTGTATTTGAGGAAGTATGTTGTCGTGCAGTGGCAACGCACGAGAAACGCACCGAAAAGGGAAAAATCTGAGTTTCCACCGGGAAGTTAGCGTTTCCCAGCCTAAGAATAAAAAAACTAGCAGAGGAGTGACCTCTTTTTCAACTCTGAGCGGGTCGTGAGGAAGATGTCCAAGATTGCCACGCCAAACCAAACCGAACACAAAACCCAGATTCCGACACATCTTCCCTCGTCTCCTACCACCTTGAAGGGAAAAAGAAAGAAAGAAAGAAGAGATCCCTTTAATACCACCATAGGAACAATGGTTTATTGTTTCAGGATTCGAACCACGGCAGTAGGAATTTCAGAACCGATGCGCAGATAACTAACCTACCCAGGATTTTGAATTCTGTAAAGGTACAGTTTTGGCCACCTTGCCACGAGTTGTGACAGCATATAGAATCCATCCTCGAGGACAGTGGCATCCTTGAAATTTCCGCTCTGCCTTGCGAGTGTCATCTCGAATGGACCTTAGCTGTACAATAAAGCTAGTCCCAAAATATCTCGAAATAATTTCCACCAGAATTTGTATGCCCACGGCTCGATTCACGGTTCAGGAAAAACCATTTTCCCACGGACAATTTTCGCCACATTCTTAGCCACTCATTGCAGCAATTAACAAAATCTTTGCAAGAGGGGCTTCATGTTTATTTCCCTCCCCTACCCCTGAGGCCTTTTAACGTGCTTAAAACTGACGAAACCTCCGCATCCCTCTCCCTCGTCAAGGCACGCTCCAACACACCCCGTAGTACGTCTTCGGCTGAATGTTCCTCAAAACTCCAGGACTACACATCTCTCCCGTACCAGCGGCTAGCTATTTCACGATCAAACACGACCCTTCTTCTCCTTCCCTACAGGCCCGCATATCCCTGAGAAACCCCTTCCCTCACCTATTCCCCCGATCCTTCCCCCTTGATCTAACCCCCTCCCTCCTACTCCCAAAAACCAACCCTCCACACCTCAAACTCATCCCCACCTTTCTCATATCTCCCTCCCCCCCGCCAACCCCCAGGCCGTCCCAAAGCCCCCCGCCCCACTGCGAGGAGCTTCCACGAACCAAATCGATAGCCCCGCCAGTGTGGTGAGGCGAAGAGGCATTGTCGGCAAGGAAGAGATGGGGGCGCGGGAGGATGGAGGGTGGGGGGCTCCAGGGGAGCAGGAGGAGGGACAGTAGAGGCAAGGTCTGAGAGGGGGCGGAGAGGCGGGGAAGGGAAGTAGGAAGAGAGCGACTCTGAACCTTCCCGACGACGTAGAGAGCAGAAAGGAAGCCGCGCCTTTAAAAGCAGATGTTCAACGCAGGCCGAAGAGGGCGGCACTCAACAAGGCATTTTGAATGGCCTCTCCTATCTCTTCTCCCCCACACCCAGGGGCAGCGCCCTCGCCTCCCTGCCCCATCTCTTTGGCTCTCCCCCCCTGGCCGACACTGGAAACCGCCGCACAATCCTTGCTCCTTAACCAAACGGTTCCCGTACTTTCTGGAGGAGGTGAATCCCAAACACACGCGCGCGCCTGCGACGACCCCGACTAACCTTCAACGTGGGATTAAAAAAAAAAGGTTGTGGATCCTCTTTATGAAAAAAAATCTGGCAAATTACGACCTCTACCTCGCAAAAGAAAAGGGGAATGCCATCCTAAAGCTCCCGTCCCGTTCCACTCGTGTCAAACACCACATTTTTATCACCTTTTATTTTGGATCGCGGGATGAAAAAACCTATAAAAAGGACCTATCCCAATGTCACGCCCTCATTTCACGTTTCGGTTTAAACCCCTCCGAGAGACTATAGACAATGGCAAGGAATCAAGTTCAGCCCTCGCTAGGAGCGAAGTTCCGCCTAATCCAATGAAATTATTTCAGTTGTCACAACCGTGGGAAAAGAAGAATATCGTGAAAACTAAGTAGGTACGCACAGCTTTAGGATAAAAATCTGAAGTAATTTAATGTCCATCTAGACCTATCTTGATTTGAATGGTAAAATTACAACTTTTAAGGCAACCATGTTAATAGAATTGTGGGTAAAATGAATAGCGAAAGAGCACTAGCCGGTTGACAATGAGGTTCCAGTGGATTCATTTCCAGTCGATGGCAACAGATAAGCCCAAGCTGTATGATTTTCTGGGTAAGGAAACCTTACTAGGTGCCCATGAACGCCATCACTAATAGCAGGGCTAGTCACATAAGCAGCTATGCAAATATTTCCAATAGTTTATGCAGTATTTTGGGGAATTTTGAACACTTAAAAATAGTTTTAAAAACCTGGTATTTCCAATAGAAGGAAGGTTATGTAAATGTCAAGTTTTTAAACTACCAATATGGTTCAAACCTCCAAATCATGCCAATTTAATGGGAGATTCCAAAGATAGGTTCTTATAAACGATATTTCGTATTTAGAGACAAAAATAAACACAAATATACGTTCGAATTATAGGATATTCAAACTTTTCAAATAGGTCAGAATCTAAGAGACCTAGGACAATGGCGGACATGGAACTGACCAATGGTAACACCATAGAGATAGACAAAGACAACGAAGGAAATGCAAGAGGCAAGACAAAAATCAACGTAAACGCGGGTAAACTTAGGCATATTGTTTCACGTAAGTTATGAATAAAAACTAAATCAAGTCACAGAACATGATTTTTTCATTGATTTAAAATAAGGCAGAGATGAAAATACAAATAAATATGAGTAGGATAGAAATAAATACACGAATTAAAGAATATTTCGAAAATATAGCCAGAGAAAGTAGAAAAATATTACTTGTATTATACCATAGGGCTGAAAAAAAACTCTTCCTTCGCAATTACAATAGTGCCTGACGACAGAAAGACCGCGCTATGTTCTGACACAGGATATGTGGTTACTTTTTAAACTAAATTTCTAGAGCCTGATTGAGTATAGTCCTTCAGAATACACCGGAAAACTATTACGGAAAAAAATTAGTTCAATTTTGAGTACGCAAATGATTCCCGGAAATTGGAGAGGCCACAATATTTTATTTTAAATCCAATTAATCTTTAGCTCCCTCATATGATAAAGTACACCACCACAATCTTTGAATCCAATTTCAAAGCATACAATTTAATTTCATAGAGATTTAATTGCTTCCGGGGAACCCACTATAGTAATCACCGACCAAAGGTTAATTCCTTTACGCAGAGCCAGAAATTCAGTACCAAATGAGGACGCATTCATGGAAGCGAGATTGCGCTACAAGAAGATAAATTCTGATTCTCCGAAAAATCGACACTTCCTGACTTCAAAGAAATGAGCGTCGGCGTCGCAAAATTCATGGAAACAGAGCTCAATGGGGCAACAATTTAACAAAATCAACGTTGTAAACAAAAATTAAAATATAATCAATTGCGTGGCGGTTAACGAATGGATTAATGTTTAAAACTACTATACTTTCCACAAAATAAATTTACAGATTCCCAAGATTTATTCGAAATTATATTTGCTATTTCATTCTTTTAGCAAAAATGAGGGAAATAACTCACGTATCCGGCGGCAGCAAACAATTATTCTTAATTATTACCAACTATCAATGATAATTAATTAACAATTGAAATAAAAGGATTATTTAAACTACATTACATCTAAATGGTATATTCTGTTATGCCCACGTAAGTCCTCTTCTGTAAAAGCAAATCTGCGTCGTGTTTTAACAACTTATTTTCAGGCAAAGCATAATTGGATTCATTGGAGAAATTACTATGATATCAATTACCAAGAAGTTTGAGCTAGATAACTTTTTAAAATTTGATTTATGGATGCTTATCCTGAGGCACCTCGCAGAAATGGAAGGTGAACGTGTACACCTAGGTCAACCGCTGTCATCACAGCAGAACCCCAAGCAATTGAAAGGATAATGAAACCGGATACATCAAGGCTGAAGAAGGGGTAAGGAACTCGAGCAGGGCGGGCGGACGGGAGACAACAGGGGCGAGTGAGAGATCTACTCGGGTGAACGAAAAAAATCTCTTTCCACCCTCCTCTCTCCCACTTCCAGCGCTTGAATAATGCAATCTACTCCGGCCGGCAATAAATCGCCCGATCACCCGATCCCCGTTGAACCCTCTACGGCCTTCTCCTCGCTACCCCTTATTATCATCCCCTCTCCTGAACCCCTTGGTCCCATCTCCCTCTTATTTCCACCGAAGGCCCTCATTTCCCCATCCACACCCTCAGACGACCATCCTCCGCAACACGCACCACTATACATCCACAACATTAACACCCCCGCACCACGGGCCGGCCCGCCGCCCACACCCCACCCGTCAAAAAACGATCTCACCCTCCCAACCCTCAGGCTCAGGGAAAAAAAGAATCTAGTCGAAATAATAATAAAAAAAATCTGACGCCAAAAAACCACGCCCTCGAACGTCCCGGAGGAAAAAACCGCCCTCTGCACACACACATACGAACACAAGCTGTCCACTTCTCCCCCGTCCTCCCCCACCCCATAAAAAAAGGGACAACTTTCCCCACCCATACTCCGATTCCCCTCCCCTTCCCTGACGACACCGCTGAATACGAGTCAATTTCACACGTAGAAAAACCGCAGTGACACGAGTTAAGGGGCCCGCGGACAGGAGAGAGTGGTCTGCAAGGGATAAACAGGGGTGGCGGGGGGTTGCGAGGGGAGGAAGGGTTGGGTGGGTGGGTGAGAAAAAGAGTTGTCGAGCGCCAATGGCAGGGGTGCGGCGAAGGGGTGTGAAATCGGAAAAGTATGTCGGGAACGAGGAACGCAACAGCCGAATCCCACACACACAAACACACTAGTACCCACTGGCGAAACGGAACACGATCCCCCACGGTCAAAAACCTGGTTTCATTTATTTTATATCCATCCGTCTTGTTTTTTTTTCAACGCTTGTCTTTTTTTTTAAATCTCGCACGTCGTCCGTGTAATTTTTATTTCAGCGCTGTTCGTTTAAAAACTCTCCCGCGGTCCCATCTCTCCACGTCATTGTCCTTGTCCACACTTTCTTCCTCAACCCTTAAAACAGCACCGTTGGAAAAAAATGAAACTCCCTCGCCTCAATCCATCCAAGCCCTCAGGGGCTTCCTCCTCGTTTTCCGCATCATCCCCCGCACTAGAAACAGCGGTGGTGGCGGTGGGAAAAATGCCACTTCCACGGCAGGCATTACTGTCATCCCGCCTCCCTTTCGGAACTCTCTAGCTCTCAACTTCCGGGCGGATAAAAATATATGTGGCCGCTAACCCACGCGAGAATATACACACAAAAATCCGCTCTCGGAACGACTTCATCAGGGTGACACCCTCTGCCCTCCCTCACGCATAAGCCTCACTATCCGACGTTGATCTCGGCGGATACTTCCGGATACGTTCGCTCGAACATGGGCGCATTTTTCACGCCGGTCTCGAGAATGGATACACACATACATGTTCACGAATACCCACGGCTATATCGGGACTCACGGTCGCACTTATCGGTCACCTATCAAGGGCTTGATCTAATCTTACGCCGATCTACAGCTGTTTCGAAAAGCCAGTCGCCGTTAAAAAGCGGATAAGGCGGAAAATATCCTAATACCAGCAGAGATAAGGGCCGTGATACTTTTCCGCTAATGCCCACGGGATCATGTCACGGTCCAGAGTCATTGTGCACAGGAAGATACAAAACAAACCGTGAAAATGAAACGAACAGGAAACATCAGTAGCGACACACATCACGTTACATTTGTATGTTAGCCTTTTAAAAATTTCTTTAATAATAAAAATCGGCAAAAATAGCGTAAAATTCCGAAGTCATATATGAGCCCAATTGATGATCCACAGAGAGAAATATTCGGAACATAATACATGTATTTTCCATCGGCAAATTTTTATGCATGCTCACAAATGCGATAACGAATCAAATCCGATGAAACTCGGAGAACACATAATGTACTGATTCACAACAATGCTGATCCCGAAGCGCAGCATTGGGAGAGATGGAACGTCGTATATTAAACATTTAGAGGAATATCCGCGCCTCGATGCCATCTCGTTAATTATTTTTAAAACTATTTTTAAGCGCGATCGGGAGGGTGCGATGTTCGGTGTTTTTCGGGTGTCGCGTGGGGACGGGTGGGGGGTTAGGATAGGGGGGGTGGGTGGGGGGCAGGTGTCCGGCAACGGAGCGGGGGAATGAGGGAGGGTGGGAATCGGGAGGAGAGGTGGGTGGGTATTATGAAAATTGTCCACCGCCGAACGCATATATACATGCATACATACACATGTATCAAGAAGATGGCGCCTCAATTGCAAAACGGCCCGAATCCCCGAGTCATCAAAAGCTTTAAATATATGCGTTCAATAATTACTCCGTGCTTGCCAAACCGCAAAATAATTAACGTAATAAATTCGGGGCGTCATAAATATTTCATGCACAACATCTCGCAATCACAATCGGGGCGGGGGCAATAAATTGTAAAAACGTCTATAATAAAAACCCTCTCTCGCGAACGAAACGGAACGATTTTATTGCTCATCACTTGAAATATATTTTAATCCCGGCAGTATATTATTAGCGTTTTGCGTCCGTGTACACTTTTATTCTGATCTCGACATTTAATTTTTTGCTGCAAAGCCGCTTTATAAACGATGATTATTTCCCGAGGAAAGAGCCCCCCGTTACTCGATCACCCGCGTCCATCGCTACGCAAAAAAATACCTAGATTTACAATCGAAGCTTACGAGGATTAGCAAAATTAATATTTGGAAATTATGCATTACTAATGTTTATTATCTTCGGGAAAGGTTTGATCGGCTGGCGCTCATATACCCCTGTCCCTCTCCCCCTTCCCCGGCGCCGAATGGGTTTTTCTCCGAATATGATTAAAATGAGATAATAGGTGAATATAAAACGCGCATAAATTACCTCATGTACTTTTTTGATTCGCTCATTATGCTGGTAACTTATTCTCATTTTGGCAAATAAATTCGAAAATGCTCCACGCCGACGCTTTTTAATGGCATCCATCAATCTTTACAATATGTCCGTCCAAATGTAATTACAAATTTCAGCCATATATCTGGCGTTCGACGCCAGCCCCCAAAAAGGCACTCATAACAATTACCGACAAGCCCGTACTGGTGCAATATTTTCTATTAATATTTCCAGGGGAATTATAATAATTAGAAAAACATCATAGAATAGTTCCATCTCATTTAGCAGGCTATTGTGCGAATACATATTTTATATATTATAACGCATCCCAACAATTTTAGCAATAAAGTATAAGAGCATAATGATGCACTTTTATCTGTACAGTTACTTGGATAATCATATCAAATTATTCTCCCGTGATAACTCCTGGGGTTGATTATGCCGATGACGAATGTTTTATGCATCATTTCGGTCCGAATTTATGGCTCAATTTGACGAATTACGGGTCACACAAATCAGTAGCACGGCTTCTAACCTATTGTGATCGCGCATCAATACTGCATCAAAAGCGCAACAACATTTTCCGAGTTCTGCGATTCGAATCCGGTGCCGAACCGAAAAACGGCGACACTTCAAAGAGTACGTTCTACGAAAACCCCCGGGCAAGAATATTCACCCTTACACCCCTGCCGGTAGTCGACCGCTAGATATTCACGACCAACGCACACATAACAAGGAGCCCGGAACGTAATTAACTCTCAAATTCCTGGCCATCCCTGGTCTTCGGGAAATCCGATCCCCGCAGCCGGCAGCGTCCATAATCAGTCGGGCGAGAAAACCATGGCGTCCGCGGCCACTTTGCGAGGCTGGCTTGCGGTGACCGTCATAGATGGAGTGGGGAGGAGCATGTCTCTATACGGGGGCGAGACTGGATTGTTCGGGAGATGTAAGAGAGATAGAGAGGGCGCAGGGAGGGAGGGAGGGCGGAGAGGATGGTGCGGATGAAAAGACGAACGACGAAACGGGGATAGAGGCCGAGTTTGGGAACCGCCCTAATTATTGGCATGCTGGCCGTAACCACGACAGCCAGAATAGAGAAAAAGGATCGGTAGAGGGGAGATGGAGGTTGGTGTATACGTGTAGGAGGAAGTGGAGGGGAGAAAGAAGAGACAAAGTTCCGAAAGCGAACGGAAAATTACGTCGCACACAGCAATGTTTAGGCGCGGTAGTGGGAGGGAGGGTTAGACGGAAAGCGAGGTACGAGGATCCCCCTCCCCCGTATGCACACGCGGGAAAACCCCCATCATCTTCCGCGCCATTAATCTTTTTTTTATCCCGCCGAACTCTCGGCAAGTCAACAGTAATTGGAAGATTGTGCGCGGAGTGCGTGCAGGAGGACAGTAAAGAGGGACGCGATAATGGAATGGAAAGAGGGAGAGAGAAAAAAGATGTAAAAGGAAGAAGAGACGCGAAGGATGTCCAAACAGAACGGATGGAAATGAGAGGGTATGAATTAACGCTCAGGCCGTCGCTTGGAAGGCGAAAATTAAATAAACGATCTACGAAATTATTTCGAGGAAATTCAAAACAAATTCCGAAGAGGAGAGAAAAAAGGATACGCTAATTCAGGCTATGACATCAGGATCTTTGTAAGCTGCCGGAAAGTTTATCAAATACCTAACGGATACTACAACCAAATTGATTCCGGCAAGGTTGCCGATTCGACTCGGCAACAAAAGTTTTACTTGCCGTAAAACTGTTGCAAAAACCGACACTTAAAATCAGTTTAACCACCAGGATAACAAATCTCGAATTAACTGATGAATGAGGAGATATAAATTCATAAAGAATTGCAAAATTAAGATTACGGTCTAAAAATTATCCTTTATATAATGAGACATTTTTCATGATAAAAAGAATTTTTTGGGAAACTATGGAAAAAGGGAGTGTAAGTTGACCACGCTAGATATAGACAAATAGTCTCAACTGATACACCGTCACGTCTTGAAGAGCAGGAGTAAATTAAAAACAGGAAATAGGATTGTAAATAAAAAACAGTTGTGATTTAGAGACACCGTAGGAAGGAAATGCAAAGTAAGTAGGCACACCCCGGAGAGAGAGAGAGTGAAGTACAGCGATGTGAATGTCGAGGATGACATTGTCGAGACACCAACTGTCACCTACTCGGCCACAGGTCAACAACATATTTCGAGAAAAAAATTGCCCGAGAGCGACGCGTGAGTCGATAGACTTCCGGACACTTCCAAAATACTTCCGGAAAAAAATTCCGGGGAGCGGGTACACGATTCGTTCCATCCCCTCCCTCCACACACCTGGGAAATAAAAACAACGCCTCTTCCCAAAAAAAGGGAAAAACATACGAAAGCAAAGCGCGCGCGCTCACACACACCCAAACAAAAAAGCAACGACGCGAGAACAAAGAGGGCTCATCCACACGAGCCACGGAGATTTCGGAATGACGCGCGAACGAAAAATGAGAGCCGGGGAAAAAACTTTTTTCCGGGTGTGAAACTGACTAGCATTCGGTTTGCTTCCGTGAGGAAGTGTTGAAGTGTTTTTCTTTTAATTGTTACTCCACCCCAAAGTCCACGTGCGTGCCCGAGTAGACGACAACCTGGAGCGGTGAGAAGAAGAAGAAACGATCCTGCCAATACGAGAGATTCTCGACGCGATCTTGTCCATCGCATCGACGCCGGACTATGGTCGTCAAAAGGGACCGGCGGGATACGTGAACGCTTTGCGAGGAAAATCAAACATTCGGATGGCAAAAATGATGGGACGAATGGGAGAATACGGGCAAAAAATACCAGGATTTCAAGAGATAAAAATCACGAAAGAAATAAAACAGGACATTCGATAGTGAAGGGGAGGTTTTTTTTAGTGAAGTGCGTAGCTAAGTTTCATACCATCACCGCAATTAAGTAAATGCAACAAGGCTGCGAAAGAAAGAACAAAAAATAACATCAGAGTTATTCTGGAACATTCTAGTTTCTTAAGTTTAAAAATTAGCAAATTATCCGGGGCTGACACCTCTAAAAAGTCCGTTCAATTCACGCTAAAACAAAAAAATTTTTTTAACCTTTTGTAAATGCATCTATTTCAATAAGAGTGCTTGAAAATTTCAGGAAAACGTAATACCTATAAAATGCATAATAATTTGTTCCAAACCATAAATAACTCCAATTTTATCACAGACTTAGTTTTCAGCAATCGACTTTAAAAAAGCCGCCGAGGCTCTTTAATTCGCAATCACTAAACATATTTGCACAGTGAGAGAAGGGTTTGAGCACATGGTACAATAAGAAGATGCAGAGAGGCTATTATCCAATCTAGGTGTTTGGCATTCAAACTCAAACTTCAGTCTCAAAAATGTACCTTATAAGCAAGATTACCAGCAATAGGAGTAAAAAGCAAGCAGATTATATTTCTGCATGAACTGCACAGCCTCTGCTGGCCGAACACCAAACGTTTGAGTGCCCAGCTTACTTATAACCGACAAAAAAAAAAAAAAAAAATAATAACAGGAAAATTCACGTAGATCACGCTGGGAGTAAGAGGGAATGAAATACACACTTCCCGCTCAATCCCTTCGTAAACGGGTCCCTGTTTCGAAGTACGTGGCCGGCTTCGCGATCTAGTGCGCCGAGCAAATGACGGCAGGACCGCTGCTGCGGGGGGTAAAGCGATTGGAAAGCGAAACGGAGAGATGATGGGGTGGGGGAAGAGAAGAGGATTGGTGGAGAAGATGGAAGAGGGAGAAAAACGAAGAGAATTGATGAGTCAAGAGGGAAAGGGGGAGGGGAGGTTACGCATTGGAAGCGTGGGAGGGGAGGGGGCCCCCAAACGGGTGTTTAGAGTGGGAGGGGGAAGAGGGGAAGGTGCAAGAGAGGGGACACTCGATGAATCACACATTCACATAACTCACCATCCACATCGAACGATTGTCATGGACGGTGTGAAATGCCCAAAGCAACAAAAAAACATTAAACCAAGGCCTCCGGGGACAATGGAACCATTTATAACAATGAAGAGAAAATGATCAAACATAAAGCCAGAAAAAAAAATATAATTTACAACGACGCTGTTATTGGTGGGTGGGAATGGAGAGTATTTTTTTTCGAGGGGACCACGGGGGTGGGAAGAGGAGGAGGGAGGCTGTGGGAGGAATACAGCGGGGCTGGAGTGGGGGGCGGGGGAGACCAGAGAGAGAGAGGTGATAAAGTCTGACGAATCACCTGATTTTTCGCTGAAGCGACATTAATTAAGTAGATTCATGGGACGCCGTTGTGTAGTAGCTAATATTGGTTGCATATATCAGAGGAAACGAGAAAATTTGAAATGATGATGAGCGTGTTTTCTGAATATTCGTGATGGCTATAATTGCCTATTGTGTGGGATGTATTTCGGCTTTCTTCGGTTAAATATTTGTTTGCCGCTGATCCGGCCATCTATTTACGACTTAGATAAAGGAATTGGGGTCAGTTACCAATGGAGCGAACGTTAACTAATTGTCCAGCGGACGAAATGAACGAGCCAGATTAAATTTGTCATATGCTCCGGAGCCAATTCTACAATATATTCGAGATAAGTGTCCATTTTATTCGGAAAATACATCGGAATACGACATAATGCCCTTCACGAAATAACCTCTCAAATTGCGTCGTTTGAACATTTACTACGATTTATATTAGAGCGTAATTTCAGCACCTTAATGGATGCGAAAAAAAAATTATAAACAATCCGTGAGCAACAACGATATTTTTCCGGTTTACGAATACCCCAAGGCAAAAGGAGAAGACTGCTCCCAAGATTTCTGCTGCTTTAACCTAACTGATTAAATACAACTCGGGAGAAAATAAATTTAACACACGATACTTGGGGGGGGGAGGCTCTCGAGGCTTGGGAATTAGAAAGGGAAAATAGAAAATTATGAAAAGCCTTTTCGTGGAGAGGGAAGCGAAAGAGTAAAAAGAAAGCTGGAAAAATATACGGAAATCTCACCGACTGCTTGACGCGGGAGAAGGGAAAGAGGTGGGAGGGGATGAAGGGGGACGCTAAGGTTGAGGGAGCGGGAAGGAAATAAACAAAAGAGGAGCGAAAGGGGGAAAAACAAATGAGGAGCGAAAAGGAAGAGCCGGGGACTCGGGGAGAGGGAAGCAGCTCTGGGCACTGCCGTGAAGGAGCAGGAGAAAGAAAGCCGACGGAACGAATAAAAAAGCATAAAAATAAATACAATAAAACAAACGGGAAAGAGGGATGGAAGGAACAAAAGCGGCGGACGCTGAGAGCAACCGCTTGCGCCCCGGAATGAATTACCATTTTTTTAAATACACTAAATTTGTTGCATAACAAACCTGACATTTCCATTCAAATTACGACTCCCAGAGAGAGAGAGATGAGAATGCGGCTGAGTCTGCGGGGATGGATTTCAGGGGGGGGATGGCACGGAGGGGATTTTGCGAAGAAAAAGGTGAGACCCCTTGGGTTTGGCTCAGGGGAAAACCGAAAGGTGTGGGCAGGGGCTCCGCGGGGAAGGGTGAGACGGATGCCCGGTGAAGGCGGGAGTCGTCCCTGGGAGGAGGATAAGATAAGGAGGGGAGGGGACAGCGCTTAGGGGTTACCGCTCGGGCGCCGGGGTGGAGGAGGGGCGGGAGGTGGCAGGTAAGTGAGGGACGGGAAAGTGGAAACTTCTGCCCACCCCGAACTCATCCATCCAGCGGGCGAAGAACCAAACCCGAAAAACTCGCCGCCTAACCTCACTCCCTCCCTTAAATCAACGCCTGTGCCCCGAATCCTCCATGGCATCCATCGCCGACAAACTCCCCGATCTCAAAACCCTCAGGACTTCCGGCTGTAACCCTTTCCTTCCACCAAATACGAGCCCCTCCCCCCCCCCCCCAGCTCACCCCCACCGCTACAACAACACTTGGCCACTTTGCTGATGGGGTCATCCTTCATCGGGGCCGGCGTCATCGCTCGAGCAGGTCCATCAATCTTTTCGGAGGAGAGAGGTCTCGTTGTCCACTACTCTCTCCCTCCTCCTCGCTGCTGGCCACCCCCAAAACTACCCTCGCCCCAGAAATTCCTCCCCCGCGCGTCAACCCGTCGGCCCGGAGGGAATCTGGGGATCCTCGCACATCGCCCGTGAGACGCACATGAGAGTCCCGGGGAATAATTTATGCCTCGCTAACACCCAAGAGAGTGTAACGGAGGGGGGCATTACCATAACTTCTGGCGCTGGACTCCTCCTCCTTTCCTTCTTCGCCAAAACCCTCAACCCGCTCCTCACACACACGCACGCCAAGTGTCCCTTAAAGTCTTAAATCTCACGTTACAACCCCTTCCTCCTCCACGGACAGCCCCCGGTCGCAAAGCAGAAGATCGTTAGGTGAAATGATGGTCCGAAACCACTACAATTTTTCCACACTCTTAAGTGTTTACTGTTTTTTCAAATGTGTAATCCCCACTGAAGTTCATTTTACATAGCCCTACGCATTCATACACAGTCATACTAATTCGAAACTCAGCCATAATTTTTTTCAAATTCAAAATAAATATTTTTACGGGCATTAATTCCTAGTCGATACAATTAAATCTCTCACTAATTGTTGAACAGTACTTGCTGGCGTGACATTCTGAAAAAGATGATCGCAAATTCGTGTATACGAAAATCAGAGGCCCATTTCTCTAAGCAATAACTCATGGGTAAAGTGGTCAAACTTCAATACATTACAGAGTTAAAATTCCCTAAAACTCAACTAGTAAAATGATCTCAAGAAAAATAATCATAGATTATAATTAAATGAATTTTCTGCGGTATAAAAAGGAATCGTCATTCATGAACAGCTGTTATACGTGTCAGTAATAAAACTACCAGCTAATGAACAATCTTAGGTTTAAGGTAAATAGTTAAAAGTTGACTTTAAAACACCAAATCAATACTGAACACTTCATAAACATTAAAACAAACGGGAGGAATATAAAATAATTTTTCACGCCTGGAAACGCTGTCAACTGAGCGACACATTCCTCGGACCGATTCTCGAGAAAAACAACGAGGGAGGGTGTCTGCGCGAATGCAGCACCGTTTCCCCAGTGTCTACCCGGATATAATCACTCAATATTACGCAGCGTGCGTGGTGAATCGTGGAACACTGAGCACTGCATTGCGGACCTTCGCAGTCGTCCCGGGAGCAGCAAGAAAGACTCGCACGCGCCGAACCACCGCGCTCGACAATCGCATTCCTTGCACACGCACGACGCCCTTACGAGAGGCCTCACTCTCTCACTAGACTCTCGAGGACTCTCCATGAGTGCCTTCCACGGCTCACATTCACTCGTGCCCTCCTCCCTCAAGGCTCTCGTCTCCTCCCATCTATACACAACCCCGCTCGTCTCTTCCTCCCCGACCCCCTTCTCGCCTCATCTAATCCGTCCTACCTACTTCCGTTACTCGGTTGACTCGGTATCAAGGCTGGGAGGGGGGAGCTTCCTGGCATAGCACCCTTCCGCGCGCCAAACATATATAAGCCAGAGTACATAATCCCTTCGGAAAACAGCGGAGCTTGGCAGGGAGGGAGGCGTGAGGTGGAGTGGAGGTGACAGGAATGCCGGGGAGGGAAAAAAAGCGAGGAGAGGAGAGGGGGATGGAAAGACAGGGCAGGAAAAAGAGAATGAAGAGGAGGAGAAGGAAAAGGACGAAGGAAGACGTAGGACCTTCCCATCCTCGGCGCAAGCCTTATTGATCTCTTGAGGACTGCCCTCGTCTCTCACTACAAATGCCACCGTCACTCCAACACTACTGCTGCCAACTACTTCCACCAGCAATAGAATGACGGAAACTCCACACACCTATCGCTGACGTACAGCAGCCTTCATCGAGGTTCGGTTTCGACGAAGGCAAGCCGATTAGGGAATTTTCTGGTGATTGCCCAGGAATGAAAAACCTCGGATCTCCCGAAGGTGAGATGAGACTATTGAAGCAAATAACCACTTTTCATGGACGAGTTCCCTCTCATTAACTACGTTTCTCGTACCTTAATAGCTGAATATAGCGAAAAACAAAGCTCTTTGGCCACCAAAACAATAACTGTGATTCAAGCAGAGATAACTACCTACTATAGTTGATGACTGGCCACAGAAATATGATGCCTTTAGATTTATATTAATTAAACTATCATTCAAAACTGTGACGAATACGAAAAATAGCTGCTTACGCATGCACCCAGCAGACAAAAAAAATGGTATTTTCTTACATACATGAAGTTCTCAAATGCCTCCAGAATACTAGCCCAGTACTATAAAATTGTCTTCCTCTTCATTTTCTCGAAAATATTTATAGAGCTTAGGAAACATTGAACATACCCAATAAGACGGGTTAGTGCAACATTGTCATCCATATATTCCCACGAAATTAATTCAAAATAACAAGAAAGAGTTGGGAAACTTAACATGCAAGACGCAAGTCCCACTATTTTCTCGACCAGGTTCACAGAGGGCGTGTCATAATAATTCGAATATCTCGCTCATTACAGGACTAGACATAAGTTTGGAAATTTATATGAAATCATCCTCGCCGGCAAAAATATATTTTTAAAAATTGGCATCACTGCCGAGAAAGAGCAAAGGAAGTTGGTAATAAGCCCTCCTCCATTGCGTTCCCACTCCGCTGCCCCATCGCCTCTGAACTCACTCCCCCTCCCACGCCTTCACAAACATCTCCTTAACGACCCCTCCTCCCAAGGCGTTTGGCGCAAAGGGTGTCATGCCTCCTGAGGACCGGGAAGGAAAGCGGCCAAGAGTGCGGGGATGAAGTAGACGAGAAGGGACGAGGAAGAAGAAAAGAAGGCGCATGAGGATGAGGGAAGGGAGAGTGGGCGGGGTTGGTTCGGCGGCGAAAGGGTTCGCCTTTCCCCGACCGCCGGCTGCAGTGGCGGCAGATTTTCCAAACAAGCCCGAGAGGGAGCAAGAGCCTCCTACACCCTCATCACTTTGTCCGCCTTCATCAACACTCCTCGCTCGCCCTCGCAAGGGAAGGGAAGGCCCATCCACTCCTCCTTCCAAGCGATAACCCTCTTCTCCAACTACTACTCTTTAACCTGTCGCCCCCTCGACGGTCAAACCGCCCCCCCCCCCCCCCGCTCACCAAACCCTCCCTCTACAGGGTTTGAGATTTCACGATACATCGAGTCCGATATTTGCATATCGATCGAGGTCAAATCGATACCTTTTCATTTTTTTATCCAGGTCGATGGAGATAATTTAAAGGAACAGTTATATCGAGAGCCGATAATTATAGTCGAGAAGGTATGGAAAGAAAGAGAATAGGCTTTATGGACGGGATGAAGGAGAGTAGGACTTACACTGAAGTGAAGAAAGAAATACTAGATATATACAGGGCCCTGCACGTGTAAAAATCCCAAGGATTTTCTCTGACTTTCATCATAAGCTACCTTTAATCGGAAGATTACTTTACTGGTGATGATGACGTAATGATCGATACCGTCGATAGCCATAAACGATATGACAATATAGCCGATATTGCCGGTGTTACGTTACGAATGGTACTGTCCGCAGTACTTGGACATAGGACACAGTGGAAAATAAGCCAATGCACGATTTATTTCTAGTAAAAATAAACTAAATAGTGCAAGACATGATAAAAAAGCGAAGGAATAAAACCCGGGATATTCGAAGGAGTTAGAAAAGATGGATCACCGAGGAAGGATATTAGCCCGTTTAAGACCATAATAGAAGTGAAAATTTCAAAAAAAATAGATAAGAAGGCAAAGAATAGGTCTTTTATGGGGACGGAAGGTCGGTAAAAAGAAAACGAAATACATAGTATGAGGCAATGGTTGACTTAAGATTACACCTTGGGTATTAAAATTCGTAAGCATATCAAGGATTGGGACATATATAGGCGGTAGTAAGATATTAAAATAACCAATAAAAAAATGCTCAATGCACCCTATACTGTTTAATGTTTATCGATAATTATCTCAACGGAATTGAGCACAGTTTATGGCGAAATGAGAAAAATTAGGATAATTTTTATAGGATTAACGATATTACACTTTTCCACACTAGAGTAATAACTTCCAAAACACATATTTTTGAGAGCCACCATAAGACACAGAGATTTAAAAACTATGACACGCTGAGTCGAAACTGGAAGGGATTTATTTTTATACTGCTACGATGAAGTGAATGCCACAAATTCTTACGCAATTATTCTTCGCACCGAGGACCGGCACAATAAAATGAGTAACGTACATCCCAACCATGAGATCCAACATTTACACACAAAACAACGCCGTGCAGGAGAAGAAGAAAGATACAGGGCGCATAATGGAGATGGAGAACGGCACCACATCCATACACAGACACATATACACACCACGCGGCGTGAGAGACTCCCAACACGTTTAAAACGCCGCCAGGAGCTCCGATCACGGAGTGAGAAGTCCCCTTTTGCCGCTTTAACGCCGTCTCATCGCTCGCCTGCTTCCCTCGCTCACTATCACCCACCACTCACCCCCGCCCGACCACATCAAACCCTCCCACAACGAAAAACGCCCCCTTCCGCCACTCTTCAATTCCACACCCTCTCGCAAAACCCCAAAAACCAAAATCTGACACTGACGCACGGCGGAGTAGTCGGGTGTTATTAAAAACCCCGGATAGCGCACCGCCGCCGGTGGGGTCGGGCGCCGGTGCGGTGGCCAAATAGTGGGGGGACGGTGGCAGGGGGAGGGGAGGTGGGGGGTGGCAGCGTGGGAAAAGGGCCCTCCGGAGGCTGGGTTGGGGGGGAGCGGCGGATGGGGGGGCGGGGGCTTCTCTTCCTCGGGAAGGAACCGGACTAAATGACCGCACATTGAGCGGGAAATGAAAGGGACCGAATGAGGAGTGGGATGCGGGGAGAGGGATATACGCACGTGGGGAGTGAGATGTGCGAGTGGGAAGTAGCCCAGCTTGCTACTACTGCGTCCTCCAGAGAGAAAGAGAGAGTACAAGAGGACGGATACGAGGGAACACGATGAGGAAAAGGGAAGAGTAGGATGAGAGAAGGTTGATGGAGAGAGAAAGGGAGATAGAGAGATATGTGGGAGGCAAAAGGGAGGGAGGACGGAAGGAAGGAAGGACGAGGGAATTCGGTTAGGGCAGCCGTCACTCGAGGGCGCTCGTGGGCTGAAACGTGAATTCCTAACGAACACTGTGGAACGGGGAAGGGGGTGATTGGATTATTTCAGCATCCCTTCCTATCGGTGATATAGTCAATAAGAGCGGGATGAGTAAAGTTCCTACGACTAACCTACCTCCCTAATAAGCACTACCCCAACGTAGTTTGTGATGAGGGTAAAAGCACATATTGACTAACTTATGAGCATGCAGTAGTGATATCTCACGTGAGACGGTCCCGAGATAATCCGAAATTTTGATCATTTATAATGGTTTCCTAGTATCATATTACCCTTATGCTACGAAACTTATTTCCAGTTCTTCAAGGCGTTTTAGACTTCAGGGGGCCAAATCAAAAGACCAAAAAATTTAAGACACAAAATTTGAAAATATTTTTGACAATTATCAAAGCTAACATAAGCTAATGAAGTAATAGAAATCCTGCCATTTTTACTACATGCATTAAATCAAACATTTCCTTTGTGCGAATGATGGTAAAATTCAATGGAAATAAAAATAGATAGTTAATTTGATAGGCTATGCAAAGCTTATCTTGTAAAAAGAACAATTTTGTTTTAATAAATCATTTGAGCAACGATGAATACTACCTTTCTATTAGAGCAACCCAAATCTTATATCTATATCGCAACAAGGAAACGGAATAGTTGGATTTAAACCTTTTTCAAGAAGTCTAGACCACCCCTAAACCGCATTCATACCAGAAATAATACAATTGTCAGCTAAGCATGTCCGGACTCTGCATTTTCATGTAACAAAATAAATATTTTTTAACAAGGCATTAAAATTCTCGATTTTTTACGATGCATTTTTCGTGAAATATTTTAGTTAAGACCGTCTAGGCAACCTAATAAGGAAAGTCTTCAAATCCTACGTCCCTAATGTAATCCGAAATTTCAGTCAACTCAGACCCATTTACAAATATTTTACATTTAGATGAGAGAAATACGCCGAGGAAATTTTAATGCTTAAAATTCAACGGAGGCGCTTATCTGAGAGACTAATGGGAAGGCTGGAATGGTAGAGTTAAAATATGTCCCGTACACTGCGCATAAAGTCCAGTATATGAGCGAGATTGCGTCAAATACTTAGGGCAAAGAAGTCAAAAGCAGAGCAGAGGATTCGTGAAGAGACGACGATTTTTAATAAAATCGATGAAAAATAGAACATATTATTCAATCTTAAAAGGTGAGATCAACCAAGTTACGAAGGTACAACCAGAAAAGACACTTTTTATACAGGCGAGCCGTTTCGAGACACCGAAACGTCGAGGATGCAAAGGCCAAAAACGCTCCAAGCCGTAAGCACGCGGTTATGACCATGAAGAATTCCCATGCATACCAAGGACACATTTGGATGCAGACAATGCTGCCATTCACACAATCTGCATAACAGAGGAGAGAAAACTTCCACGAATTCGAATAAAAAGTCTTTTGTCGTCTCCTTCTCGGAAATCGAACGGTTAAGCAAAAAACATTACCGACGGGCTTTTCGTTGCCGCGGCCCCTATAGACGGAAGAGGGGAATAAAATAAGCCCCCTTTTGTTGAAAAAACATAAAAACTAAAAAAAGCATTCCTGGATACTCCTAATTAACGAACTAAATGTGAAAGGTCAGCGGAAACCGCGGTTGAACGGAACGATAGGATAAATATGGAAGCTTAAACACTTCGTGAATTCAAGGGCGCAAAAGAATGGAGAAAAATATATAAATGCGACGAAGTGAAATTAAAAAGAGCATCAGATCGCTCTCGAGCGAACCAGAGGAGGAGCAACAAACGCACACATTGAATGGCGGGGAAGCGGTAGGAAAAGGAACAGTCGCAGCCGCTTTTTGGAACCGCCGGCGACGAATCAGGAAGCGATAACTCCCGGAGTCAAAAGGCGAAACCTTGTGCTCACGCGCCGGATGGAATATACAAAAAAATAAACAAAAGAGCGCAAAATTCAAAGAAAGGATGCGAAAAAAACACAAGCGAGGACCATCTCCATTCTTTAACCACTCCGAATCTCCTCCCCTTCTCAATAACGGCTGTCTACCCACCAATACGCACCCATCTGCACGACCCGAAGAACGACGAGTTGTTCTCCACTCGCAAAGCGCAGCGGAAAAAAACAGCAGACATCCGATTTGGAACAAAAAACATAACCAGTAAAATATCGAGCGAGGAGGAAAAGAAAAAAACACAAAGAGGGGCTCAACCGGAATATCTTTTGCTTTCAAAAAATCCTTATTCATTACATTTTATATTTTTATTTCAAATAGTAAGTCTCGAGTCCTTAGCAGTCTCTTCCAACTCCCTTTAACCGAGGGGACCAAAGGATTTCCCTCCCTATTCGTTCCACCAACACATCTATTCGGAAGCGAACGAAGGAAGAGAGAGAGAGGAATTAAAAACGCGAAAAAATATATGTGTAAAGAGAAGAAGGTAGCGGGAAAAGGAAGAAATGCAACATCTGAAGACGCCGAACCAATATGCACTTCTTTTTCGACGCGAATCGCAGCGGAGCATGAAGAGAGCTCTGAGGACAAGAGCGAAGAACACTCTTAAAGGACTCTGTCTCCTTTAAGGATACCGCCGCCTCGCCCCGTCCCCCCCCCCTCTCCCCGCTCACCAACCGCCACGTCGTCGGCAATCCCTTGGGCAAAGACCTCTCCTCTCCTCCACCGCCACATCCCTTCTCCGCCCTTACGACTCCCTCCCTCCTTGTGCCTACACACCCCCCCCACCACACTCCAGACCCCTCCACACTTGCTCTCTCTCACACTCTTCCTGTTTCCTCCTCCACCACCACTCCATCCTCCCTCCCCACCCCCCGCGCTCATACTCCCCCGCCGCGCCCCCCACCTCCGCCACCACACCGCCAAAGCATTGATCCCGCCATGCTACAGGAGATCCGGCCTCTGGTACGGCACACAGCCTCCCTCGTATCGATGTTTGCCCCTTCACCCCATACATCCTCCCCTCTCCCTCCACACTTCCACTACCACTACCGTCTTCCTGTAGGGAGGGAAAGGGGAAGGCGGAGAGAAAAGGAGCAGGGGAAGGGCCGTACTCCTCCTCACCACCCCTTTTTCCTTCCCGACACTCTCCGCGGCTAGCCCTTACCCCACCCGCCCCTTCTCCACACCGACATCCACACAGCCGAGTCGATTCTAAAAGGAAACCGGAGTAGGTGGGGGGGTGGGGGGGGGAGGAGGGTGGAGTGGTGGCACTGGGGTGAGATGTAAGGGAGATGAGATGGGTGGGGTGATGCTGAAAGAAGAGCGAGGGAGGGAAAGAAAAAAATGAACATCGCAGCAGATCTCGCTTAATCGTTCCTCAACCGCCCACTTCCATCTGCGCCTCTTAAACCTCGCTCTCTCTTCCCCCCTTCCGCCCCTCCCCCTCACCCCAACTCCACTGTGCTCTTCCTCCTTCCGTCCCCACACCTTCCCTCCTTTTCCCTTGATTAACCCGATCCCTTTGGCTTCCCAGCTTTCTTTTTCAAGACTTCTTACATGCAAGAAAAATACTATAAATTACTATAAATACATACATACTGCTAACGCTAATGCAATGAGTGTGTAAGCATTGGTATATAGTTATTTTACTTCACTCAAAAAAGGTGGATATTTTACACGAAAATACTGGAAATATATCTTTGTTCCTTCCATTTATTTTGTATACTGTGTTAGCTAAATTGCAATTATACACAATTACATATTTAAATTCATGAAACATAACTTAAGTCTTCTTATACTGAGGATGAACACAAATCAATAAATTGAGCATACCGTTCCTTGATGTTTTCCACCGCTAAACATAGGATTTATTTATTTTAAGTCAATATACAAAGCAAAACGGATAATTATCACACCACCATCTCATTTTAATTATTAATTCCTTAAAAAATGCCTCACTCTTCAGCTCGTATTTCCAGGCTCTTCTAAAAATTCTACTGTTATCATTTGCCCCAGCGTATCTAAGTTTTCTATCATATGAAGTTGGATCAAATTCATATCTACCTCTAGCTAACAACTCCTCTTCTCCTTATACCCTCCAAGGAAGTATCAATTCCGTATTATGAGCTACTGCAGGAGTGCAAAAATCTATAAATAGGTGATTACAATTTAAAAAGGTTATCCCCAAGTAAACCGATTAAGGTTTAAATATAAACTAAATAAATTATAACTATGCGAACGAAATTGAAAGAAACCATTCCCACAATGCACGATCATATTATACAAAAATAAAATTACAAACAAGAGGATCGTCCGCTGAACAAAACATATGAACTCTCTTCGGGTGACACAGCCACAAATGTTTACCTCGCGGTCAAGCGTAATGTTCCCAATTGTCGCCCACATCAAATTTACCTCCTCATGAGGAAGACACGGGCGCCTGCAACCGCCCCGCTAAATTCGTTGGCCAGAACCGTCCCGATGAAATAAAAAAAAACGACGAAGGCTCCCCTTTCTTTCCCACCACCTCATCGCATTCAATTCCCTTCCACTCGCCAAGCCGGCACTTCACCTCGCTCGGATCTCCTGAGTCCTCTCTCCCCTTCGCCCTGTTACTCTTAATTCGCCTCCCACGCACGATATCCCCGTCCCGCATTACCCCCTTCGCCCCTCTTACATTCCCTGGATAACCTCCTAAACCTCACTGGGCCACGAGATCCTTTCATCTTCGCCCCTCTTCTCCCCATAGGGGTTGGTCGGTTGCGAGGAGCAGGGATGAGAGAGAGAGGGTGAGGTGAGAGGGTGACCGTGAGAGACAGAGAGAGAGACAACGAGAGAGATGTAGCGTTGAGTTCGGGTGTGGGAAGGAAGGCCGAGAAGAATTTCGCTTCATTCCCGCTACAGCGGCGTCGGACGGCGAAATCAGGAAAAAAATGAAGAAGATGAGAAATTGACGGTGGGGGAGAGGTAAGGGAGGGGAGATAGTGAAGAGGGGAGAGAGAGGGAGGGCCAACAAAGGATGAGGGAAGGAGGAAAAGGAGTCGGGGATAGAAGGGAAGAGGGATCCTTTTGTGATCAGGCGCCTCTTATCAAGTCCGGGGAAAATTTTTGGGGTAGAAAAGGGTGGGATCCCTTCCCTCCATCCCCCATCTCTCTCTTTCTCACTCCAGAAAAAAGGGTTTTCCTCTCCGGCTGACTGGACTCAATGTCAATGTCAAAAGGGGGAAAGGGTGGAAATGAAAGATGAAAAAAAGAGGAGGGATTCTTCCTCTTTCCTCTCTCGTTTATTTTTTTCACTCTTTTTTTACATATATCTTCGCGGATCGTCGAGACTGTGGAAAGGGAGACGGAACTCTGAGGAGAGTGGGAATATATATTTTTCCTTCCCCGGCACTTGTGGTCGTAACAATCGTCGACTTTTTCTTCCCCCTTAAAAGCACATTGCTTTCAAGGAATAAAGGGCCCGGGGCAACGCGCATGAGTTTATTGCCTGGACGAAAAGTTGAAGGAGGAGTACAAATCAGGGAAATGGACACGAAAAATGAACCGGATCACCTTTTAGAAAAAAAGATGGATCACACTTTGATACACTAAATTCACAACAGCGGATATTTACCAAACAATTAAAAGTGGCACAGGCATTATGATACCATAACACACACAAGCACACACTATTAAAAGCTGGTATATTCATCAACAGCACTGAATGCACATGATGCATTTTACTAATTTTCATACTAAGGCCCGGTTTTATAATGTCATGTTAACGTCAAACGCTACATGACGTAGCCTTTTCTACAAATAATTTAACTGATAGTTCGGGTTTTGTGTACATCATCAGACTGTTGGTAGGTTGATGTGAGCTTCATCAATGCGAGAATATAACTTTGGCTTCCAAACGGGAAAATATTTAACAAGAGATATTTAAACCGGGAATAAGGAGGTGCAAAGTACAGAAGGACAAAGAGAGCGTAGGGAATAATGCTAAGATAGTTAGTAACGCAATATTTTAAAGTGACTTAGAGCTCGTTTGCTGTTAATCATCGGCGAAATATAAATCCACATCACTAGCAATTTAAAAGAGAATTTTAAAAAATCTTCTACTTATTCAAATTAATGAAAAGTATCGACTGTGTTGATATCCGTCTAAAAATAACATTGTATGAAACACATAAGTGAGCGTGTTTCTTCGAAAAATTATATTAATATCTCAAAAAACGAGCTAGTAAATAAATGGTCATCTCAGATACCCGAGAGTTACATTTCAAACTTATAAATACATGGCTCATAATCGCAAACTACTAATGCTTCTCAACACAAAATTTCTCTCCACTCAAATGACGTCACGTTAAAAGCATATTAAATTAAAATCATAATTGGAAAAGTAGAATGAAATGGAAATCATTCTGGCAAAGTTGTATTATATATTAAATTTGGAAACTTTTTTGATTAAGAGGGGAAAAAATAATAAAATTCATCCCTGCGGCTTTGAAACTAATTTAAAATTTTGAGCGGCTGCTTTACTTAAAACTCTGATCCGATATCTCCTTTCTTACGTCACGTCCTGCATTTTTTATGGGTTTTAATAAATTTGCAAACTAATTCAGATGGAAATTACAAATCAAACATGAAAAGGCTTTTGTAATCAGCAGAGACCTTATTTTTTGGGACAATTCATACCTCGATCATAATGTACTTTCCTCAGTTTTTTGCGTATATTTTAGGAGTTGAAATATAATTAAAAAATTAGAAATTTTAGCGCGGCTGCTAAAACAGTGGCATTAAAATTGATTTTTTTAAATAACACAATATATTAAAGAAAGCAATTTATATTCTGAAATAAAATAAATTTCTTCAGAAATGGTGTAGAGAAAATAAATGGTGCATGGCTATCTTGAAAAGTTAAATCTTCTAATGTGATCCAGCAATTATTCACCATCAACTCATTTCTAGGCATATAAATTCAATTCACAACAAAATACACAAAAGGAATGGAAATAATAAAAGGCATTATCATATGGACTTGAGGTCTACTACAAAATATTGAAAATCATCTATGAGTGCCATTGTCATTATTTTATCTAGGACAAATTTAATGCTGGAAGTCATAAAATACACTGATGTACGCGTCATATCCGAGGAATTAATACCCATCAGATTCCTCAAAAACCACCAATGAAACGAACGTTAATAGAAAGAGGGAGGAATTACAGGCTACGTAGAATCATACACAAATAAATAAAACGATCATAGGGCGAGTGCAGGGGCACTACGAGAAATTCAGACAGCACTAGAGGGCCGAAACAATACAAAAGATGTGACTATCAAGAATTACAAGGACTTGTAAATGTAAAATACCTTAACTTCAAGGAAAGGAGGATAAAGTTTTACCTCAACAAAACTAAACGATCATCAACTCATTTCAAACGGGTATTATTAGCCATATCCTTGAAAGCATTCACCTCACATCGAAGATGACAAAGAAAGTCGGAACGGAACGGAAAGGACGCATGCATAAAAAGAAAAGAGTAAGGAACCCGATAGGGAGATTTGAAAAAACGAAAAGAACTGCAGTGCGAATTGACTTCCTTTACAAGTTGCCAACAAGTGTCCCGCAAGGTTTCGCCCGTGAGAGGAGAAGGGAGGAAGGGTGTAGGGGGTTGTGAGCAAAGGGAAGGGAGGCAAGGGGAGGGGGGTGGCGGGAGTGGGACAAGAGAGCGAGATAGGGAAAGCGGGGAAGTGTTTTAAGTGAAGGACGCGAACGAGTGGGAATTCGTATAAAAGGAGTAGGCATGGCCGGGATAAGCAACGGGAGAATGGCGACGCGAGCGGAGTCGGTGGGGGGATTTGCCGACGGGAGTTAAGAAAGGGTACACCCTCGACTCTTTTTTAAGGGGAAGGAGAGAGGAGTTTTAAGAGGAACCGCGTGCGGAGCAGTCGAAGACGACGACGCAGAGGGGATTCTGTGAAACGGCCCCCTACATCTCTCTCCAAGACGACACCCCTAACTCCTACCCCCGCATCCCTGAACCCTTCTCCACTTCCAACTACTAAAGCCATTCCCATTTCCCACCCAATTCACTAAAACCGACCCCTTCCCCCCATCTATTCCTTTAGATCTCACATCCCCCCTCCCACAGTCCTCCTCAAACGTCCCTTTCCAGGACTCGAAAAAAACAAAAGAGAGCCGAAGAACAAAAGCGAAACGAAAAACAAAGAGGTGGAATGGAGCGGTCGGCGGCGAAAGGATATATCTTAGCATCGCGACGGAGGTTTTGGGGAGGGGGTGGATAAGAGGAGAGAGGAAATGAAAGGGAAAAGAAAGTGGGGAGGCAAGGGATGGGGAGGAGAGAGGGAGAAGGAGAGATACTATGGTCTCGAAGCACGCCACTAGAAACAGCTGACGGTGCTTCCGCCGCCATCTCACTCTCCTCCCGACCCTCTTTCCTTAAAGGCCCCCGACAAGGTCAGAAAGATAACTTCCCCACTCAACTGAGAATACGATCTCTCCTCCCCTCTCTTTCCCTTTCCTTTTTTTCCACCCCATACCACCCACGCCGACTCTAGTCTGCAAGAATTTTTACATTTTCTTCCCAGAAGGAACGCTCGAGTCTAGCGATGAAAACGAATCGGTTCTTTTGCAGGCGAATCTTTTTAATTTACTAGGTACGCAGGACGCCACACACATATTCCCTCTCGCTGCAAAATACTGAAAATTGGGGCGTAGGAGAGTTAACTGTCGAAGATTACCTAAGAACACCAGAACAAAACGTTGCGCTGGTTTAACGGTTACGAAAATACCATAACCAGGTAAATGCATGGAAGGCATAAAACTTCCAAATTGTTAGAGATTGCCAGAGGCAAAATAGATCTATTGACTAAAAGACATTTATGGTTTTTTCACCCTGCATACTATGAAATAATTGGCTGTTTCATGTACTAATATTTCACAATATATTTAATATAGATGCCAACCTGATCGAATAATCTAAATATTGCTCTTTGAAGTAATTTTAAGACTATCACAGGGAAAGGTTAAGGGGAATTGTGAAATTTTGCACTTTAATACAAGTACAAGCATCAGATAATACTCAAATGTGTATACAATTTCCCATCATACATGAGTGAAAGACAACTAGCGACTATATTTAAAAGAAAAATTAATAATCCCATGGAAATTAGTGTATCTGGAAAGACCTTCTGGAGCACTTCAGTCGTACGCAGGCTATAAAAAGTAGAATGATCCTTCAAGATATAAAGAAAAAGCTATGACCTTTCCAAGGATTTTGAAAAAAATAATTCTCTTGAATACCGCGGAAAAACACCGAAGCATTTGATAACTATAATTAGCGAAGACCTCAGATTGCTCACGTCATCGTAACTTGGAATTACAATTTTCCTTCCTCATCGAAGGCTAATGATAATCTGAGAGGCACGTAAAAGCGATCAGAGTAAATCAAGGGTTTAAAACATGAATCTTCGGCCGGTTGTGGTTTTCCGAGCATTTTTACGACTGATGATAATGCAAGAAACTGTTATTATCAAGACTGAAATTTAAGAAAGACGATTTGAACGAGATAAAGAAGGACAGGAATGCCTGCCTCTACAAATTACATGTTACGTTAAATGCTCGAGAAACTTCCCAGAAACTGGAATGGTTTTCGAAACGAAAACACTAAATAAATGGTGATCGTTTAATAAAAACTAACATTTTCGAAATGACGCAAGCAGTAGACAACGCGTGAGCAGAGAGAATTTTTATGCACTGCTATCATTCCGGATTTACGAAAGTTAAACACATGGATTTCGAGGACAAAATAAGGAATTTTAATTCATTCAAAGAAGTGAAACTCACAGACGGTTTTTCCGATTCTTTGTTTTCCAATGTTGGTTAGTCGAGATGCAGCAGCTAGATGACTAAATGGAAGCTGAAACGTGAATAAGATGCTAGCCATACAAGAATGACAATCACAAACTTAACGCAATGATAACATAATCTTAATCACAGCTTGAAAATGCGTCACAGGCCAATATTAGTTAAAAATAGAAGAATAAGATTCTGTCCGACTACTTCGTACGATTTCCAAGGTTTGACCAAAAGGCCCATTCAAAATAGAGTTTAAATAAACCTAAGTGAATACAATGGGCATAATATTTCTTTATTTGTTCGACAATAAACCAAACAAATATTAAGGGAAAATAGAAGAATATTAAACCAAATTTTTAACAACTAACGGAGACAAAAGAGTAAATGTAAATTCCAAAGGATGGGGACCTGTGTGCTCATGGGTCATTTTCAGGTCGAAGGTCAGAAAAAATTTGAAAACTCATCATATTCACTTAAGACGTAGAGCTATTAATGTTGTAATTTGTTAAATGTACGACTGTCATTATTATAATTTTGAAACAATAATGCGAGAGCAACCTAAATGAATTAAAATGAGTAAAAGGATATTCCAAGAATATTTAAGGAGTCAATCTTGAAATCCAAGAATAATCACCTTCTGGAGCGGGATTCTCCACTACTCTTCATTATCGCTCACGGAAACAAGCGGCAGACAGGATGAGGAAGAAAGATTTACACTTAACGACTTCAGCGACTCTTAACAGCGGATGATCGCTCCCATATCTCATATTCCCCTAAAGGGTCACGAACCTCGGAACGGAACGTAACTCCCCCTTCGTGATAAGAATCGGGAGTGGGGATGCGTACAATGAAGGCGGCGTTTTATGGAGTTTTAAAACGCAAACGGATAAATACGAGTGAACAACAAAAACAGGAATCAAGATAAGGTGAAAGCAGAACGAAATATCAATCTGCACTATTACCTACGCCGAATCCTATTTAATGCCGAATTCAACAGCTGAAATTTATTTCTCGTCATGGCTTAAATTGCTAAAAACCAATCACCGGAATCTACGGAGGGATTAGTTAAATTTCTAAATTATTATCTCGAGCTTCGGAAGATACACTTCAATCCATGTCCATTGAATAAGTAATTGATATAAAAGAGAATTTAAAAATTTCCTCTATCAAAAACATCTGACGTTACTACGAAATAGCTGAACAAGCCGCAACCATTAGAGCCTCGCAAGCAAATTTCCGGAATTTAATGTCAATGAGAAAGGCCTGTGGGATATTAAGAAATTAAATATAATGCTTAGATTGTAATTTACAGTAAGCAGCTTAGCGGTTAAGCCTGATTATATTGCGCCACTGCCACAGCTCAAAATTACCTCGATGCACACTCTGCCATCCGTCGCACTACAAGTCCCACCTACATTCATACATATAAAGAGACATGGCGTAGAAACTTTGCGAGACACGAAGAGTTTAATCTATTGCGTTATCTCTGTTTTTAATCGAAGACGTTTATCGACTATTTTGGTTAACTATATATGAACTGCATAAACAGGTCTGACTCTGTTTATTAAGAAACTTTGATGCATAAGGTCCAGGAGGCTGTTTTCGAGGGCATTCAAATATTCAAACTGAATCAGTGAACTCCAAATTACTACAGAATAGAAACATTGAATAACTGCACGCCATTATGCAGACTAGAGAATTAACTGCAATCATTCCACAATTTTAATAATAATAATAAAACTTTTTCTAAATCTCAAATATCAAAAGTAGCTATTCACGAATAGTCTCCCGACGAATGCCGCATTCAAGTGTGTCAAAGACGCGCGACTCGGCAAGTCATCTCTTAAGAAACGAAACATGCAACTTCGACTGGACAAATGAGACGAGAACTCTTTAAATTTTCTAGTCCTCCTTTAAAGGAGAGAAGAGAGGAACACATTTTCATTGGCGGCCGCTGAGGTTTTCTCCCGAGACTAAATGCCCCGTGGGATGCGAGCGGGTCGGGAGACCGTATATAAGATTTCCCACGACGCTATTGCCACACGGGAGGAGGGCAGGGGGGGGGGGGCATTTTCGCAAAAGATAGGGAGAGCCCGAGAGAGGAGAGACGCAATACGTCAGGACGGCAGAGGGCACCACTGCAATGTAGACTGATCAATGAACTGCACATGGCGGAGGAGGAAGATGGGAAAGAATAGGGGGAGTGGGATAGGGAGGGTAGGACGGGGTTGCAAGGGGGGGGGGGAGAGGGAGTCGGGAGGAGAGGAAGGGGGTGGTGGGGGGTCCGCGTCCTCCCCGAGGAAATATTATAGACCGGAAACTAAATATGTAAAATAAGGCGCGGTCGATACTCTAGGCTTGTGATAGCAAAACGCGCCCTCAAGATGGGAGCCGTTGAGGATCCAGTATTTTCTAAGTAGGAATAGTACGTCCGGGGCGGAAAATGTGAGGAAGAATTTCGACACCAAACAGGGTAGAATATGAAACCATCAGTAGCGAGATCAGGGAACGGAAGAGATGAATGGGTATCTGGGGTGACTGACCAACTTTAATTTCTCAAGACGAGAAACATTTACCACTCACCCAACTTCCTCCGGGAAGCGGTTGATTCGATCGAAATATCACCCATTTGCAATTAAGTCTAATCCTGACTTGAATTCTTGAGGTCTAGCTTACCTTGAACCGAGCTAAAAAGCGCGTGAAATCACACATTCATGGTGGGGAGGCTGAAGATTTCTTTTTTAAAGGATACCAGCGGTTTGGTAGGTACTGATTTCTGGTAAGCTGAAGCATGCCCAATGACATAAGGATGCTACAAGAGGTGTAGCCGGGTATGAGCCTGGAACTATCTGAACCGTATCTTAACGACCTACCCACTAGGCAACCACGCATACACAGCTATTAAGTGCCAGTGAAGTTTATAACCTAGGCAAAAACGCCGAAAAATACACATTAACCCTCACAGAAGACTAATAGATCCAAATATACCTCGATCTAAGCGCACACAAGGCTTCCGCCACTACACTTGTAGAAAATAACTCAAAACCTGAGAAAACCGTTCGTAAGCCACCTTATATACATCAACGAACTAACTCGCGAGCCGCCGAAAGGGCTTGTGGCAACAAGTGTGTGTGGCAACGATACCAGCCATAAGAATGAAGGGTATAGTCAATTTGGCGGGGAGAAGGATGAATATGGAGGTGTATTTACTGTTAAGAGTTATTACTTTGATCTGCTCTCGTTGTAGCCTTGAAGGGTGCGCGGGAAGAAAAAACTCTAGAACCTATCCATTCTACATTCAGTCTATCCTACTTTGTCGCTTTTGTCTGCCCTACACATGCAGAACGGGGGTAAAATATTTTCCGCAGCATCTACCTGAAACGAGTCGAAGCAAGCCGACCACATCGAGTCATCGGCCAGGGAAAGGGTGAATTAAAACGAGACTCGATCAAAAAAAAAACTCCCATCAGAGATTCACACAAACATACATATTATTCCTCACACCATCGTCGAGAGGGATAATCGGCCCGTCTACTTCCAAAATCGCGCCAACGCACACAATACGAGAGGACGGGTAGGAGAGCGGGGAAGGAGGCCCTGGAGACGGCAATCCGACGGCCGGGAATGAAAAAAAGAGGAGGAAGAGGGGAGGGAGCGGGCGGTCGGTGGGAGGGAGTGGAGGATGAAATCGGGCGAGGTGTAGGGGAAGATTGAAGACACGTGTGGCGGTCGGATCGGTTATTTCATGTTGGAAAGAGTGATACCATCCGCACTCCGAGGACCACGGTTCGAATCCCGGTAGTGGCGTATATTTTGCTGGGGAACACCGATCCGTGCATGGACTAACTTCCTGAAGACCAGTTCAGGTGTAGTACGTCTAACAAGATGTTAAACTACGGGCCCCTAGGTGCCTTTCGTTAAGAGAAAGAGGATGATGACGCTGGACATCTCTGCAACATTCTCCACTATGTTGAGAAAAGAAGACACGGTTGATTCTCACACTTTTATTTTCTAATAACCGGCCATGTATCCTTAAATAGGATAACACATAGTGTTGAAAACATGGTTGTTATTACAAATTAAAAGCATTAAAAAATCAACCGTTTCTTCTTTACGGAACATGCTGAACGCTCATGTTTTCCATCCATGTGACGCCTGGTACTTTTCCCCACCTCCTCCGCCCTTCTTCCATCCCACAAATAATCCTTCCCTTACCGTCCAATCCACCCTCCTTCGACAGGCAAAATTACCACAGTTGTAGGTCATCTCCTCAGGTAACCAACCCACGCGTGAGAAGAATCGAGTCTAGCGCACGAAACGGCACAGCGGGAAGGAACGGAGGAGCCCTTAAACGCAGATGCAGTTGTAGCCAGCCGTTCCTAGAAACTGGCGGTCTCTTCCTAGAATCGATGGTGTGCCGCTGGGCTAGACAGGACTAGGAGGGGGCGGATAGACAAGCGGGGCGGGGAGAGGGGGGTGGGAGTTTGTACGAGGGGGAGGCCCGGGCGAAGACAGCAACGCAAAGGAGACGGTGGGTGGGCAGAGGTAACAGAGGCGGCAAGGGGTAGTTTTCCAGTCCCTTCCCTTGGTTGGCGTCCTTGACAAGGTGGAGGATGGTTTGATCCGAGATTATAATAATGGGGAAACGGGGGCTATTACCGAAAGGTGGATGAAAGATGATTTAATTGGACGAGCTACAATCACCCCCACCCACCCTCAATCGCGAGCAAAGTAAAGACATATATTTAGGAAGATTACAGGGCAACGATAGCACCTTGAGACGGACCAGATTTTTAAAACTTTTTAACGGAATCATTCAATTAAAAAAATAAACTTCTGAGGCCAATAGGATACAGAAAACCACGACTGAGGTTCCGAGCGATGAGGCTACATTACTACGGGTGCAAAATCAACGACCAGTTACTCCTACACGAAGTCCGCTGATGGGAATTAAAATGGAGAAACATTAAAGCAAGACGTCGTTAAATTATGCTCGATAGTAAAACAGGATGCCGATAAAGTTACTCGGTTAAAGCCTATACTTACTACGAAATAAGGAATGTGGAAACCTTAATGTGATACAGAAAAATGTGGACGTCTTCGACCATAAGTATAACATTTTCCGGCCTGCATGATATCTTCTGGCAGAGTTTTAAAGTAAAGAGAGATGAGCTCTCATTTTAAGAACAAAATGAAAGTTTTTCTGAGGGGAAAATGTGGCAATTTAGAGCACAAAGCATAAAACTTAAGGTAGTACCACCAATAACGGGATAAATCACATATTTCTTGTGATTCTACAAGGAAATGAACGAGAATAAAACTCAAGTAAAACGAAAAGCTGTCATTTTATCCTGTCCTTAAAATGCATACATTTCATATACACGTATATAAATAGTTATATTAATCTGGGAAAGAAGTAACAAGTATAAAAAATGATAATACGCTGGAGACCACACCCCATAAAGTACGCCAAAGAAATTAGCCGGCGAAGATTGTTTTTAGAGCCAAAACTTACGAGACGGCCTGATGAAAGTACCAGGCGGTACAAAATGAGAGAAAAGGAGCAGTCTTGAGGGGAAAAAAGGAGAACGAGTGCAGTGGGCGAAAGAGGGAACGAAGAGGAGAAGGGGAAAGATCCAAGTTTAAGAGAGAAGGAGGAGAAGATGAGAGAGAGAGAAGTAAGGGGAAGGGGAGAGGTGAAGAAACATTTTAAACACTGGTTAGGAGAGGAAACGATCTCTTTCCTCCTCGGACACCTACGCGGGAATAAAAAAATACTACCTCCCGTTTTAATTTATTGTCTCCTTCATTTCGCCGACCGCCCGGTGAATTTTTCAAAAAGTTATAACTATTTCGCAAATGGGGTTCTTTTAAAATCATTATTCAACGTTATTTCCGAGAGGGAGAACCCCCCCCCCTTACCCTTCCCCCGAAGCCTGCACCCCCTCACCCCCAACCGAGACTTCCGAGCTCCCGCAAACCTCCCCCGCCTTCAGCCTCCCTCCCGCCCCACCCCACGACCATATCTTACAGCAAACCTGCCCCCATCCCCATTTCCCAAAGCTTACTTATTTTACTCCCCGACCCTCCCTCGCAGCCCCCCCACCTCACACCACCCTCCCACCTCCCTGCTCCAATCCACTCACACCACCACCCCCGACATCCTCCTCCCCCGGCCCAACAACTCCACACCCCCACCCACCCCCGCCTTCCCTTTTATTTTTCATCAAAGAAGAATATACGAGGGGGTTGGGGGTTCGCACGGGAGGTGGTAGGGGAGGCTAAGGGGGGGGGGAGGTGGAAGGGAAGGAGTTTGAATAAGGGGAAGTAGGAGGAGGAGATGGAGGGTGCAAGGGAAATGGGAGGGGGAGTTGGGAGAGAAAGATATGGTTTTGCAAATGGGAGCAGGCGCTGGCCTGGAGGGGCGGAGGTGGGGGCAGAGTGGGGCAGGTGCTCAAGGAACGGACGGGGAAGGAATGGGGGTGCGGTGGGGGGGGGACGACTATGCTGCCGAGGTGGCGGTGGTAGCGCTAAGAAAGGCGGGGAGGAGGAGGAGAGTTGATATAGACGGCGGAGTGAGAGTTTGGGAAATATATCTTTTTACCGAAAGGGGATGTTGAAATTCGGAAAGTAAAGAAGAGATTACATGAAAGTATAGTTTGAAGGGCGGGTGGAAGGAATCCCAACCATGGGAGACGGGGCGTGGGAAAAACCTTTGAAACATGAACCCCTAACACCTTTATATAATGGTCATATTAATAAAAAAACAATAAAAGTCGTGCTTCTAAAATGAATCATGACTATACTATGATATAAAATTTTATAATTTTAAATTAAATAGGACACTTAACAACACACTACATTAAGCTGTAAGCGATGTGAGTATAATTTAAATATCATGACGAGTACAATGGTCAACACTGCCAAATTTCCTTGATTAAAAATGGAAACGGCTACACAATACGCATAATATAAAATAATGATGATTTGGATATGAGCTAAGACATTTTCAGTCAAGAAGTAATTATTCGCTACTTAACTCTAACAGTTAAGTTAAGTAACATCTTCTGTATTCCTATATAAAAGGGTTGAACATATAATAGCCTTTATGCAATGTTGGCGTATTCACAATAACAATGTTTCATTCAACAGAAAACAATAGGTATAATCGATTAATATGTGTAGAGACAAGAAAACGTAATCTGAATTATATATATATGCAGTAGAGAACTTTTAATTACAACAAAAATATCTAATAAATGTTTAAAACGCAAATTGATTTTACACAATAAGAGAAAGGTGGATAATTAAATAATGCAGAAACATTTTAAATCCTAAATCCTTACGAGAAACAACACACTGACGGCTACGCGACTAAGCTTAGGCACAAAAAAATGGGAAATATAATGGTTAAAGTAATGAGTGCAGAAAATACTCGCTGATCAATTATAATATAATAACTATTGATATAATTGAAAACCTTCGAAAAAGAATAGATGCTAGGTAGAAGTGGCAAGGGAAAAATAATGGCATAAGATCAATTATTATTATTACTGATTGAAGGTAAAAAATTCCACGTGAATATGGCAATGATGGGATAATATTTCGAGAAGTTAGAAAAGATATGATAGAAGGCGAATCATCATTACTAACTAAGCAATTCTAAGTATTATGGCTAACAAATATACAAATGATTAGGGCGCGAAACAATGCGGAGGACAAGCGATATAAACCCTTACCGTTGACCACAAGAGGAAACAAGTCAAAGAAGCAAACGCCTACGGTCGAAGCTGAGACCGGGCACTAAGAGAGGCATCGCCGGCAATGTCGCAAGACATATATAAAGCCAAGCCGGAGGAGGAAATACTGACGTGATCGAAGTTTGCGCGCTTGGGATAAGATGTTGCGCTTCGAGTGGGGTCCAGAGACGAGGAGGAGGACGTCCACAAGGCGGGGGCAAGAAGGGATTTGGGAGCGGAGTGTCCCCGTATCCTCGGGGGCGGTGGGAGGTGGGAGAGGGACGTTGCAGGCGGGGAGGAATACAAAATAGAAAAACAACAACTCTTTCCGAAAGAACGAAGAGAAAATTTGCATTTTCAGGAAACGGGATTACTGCAGCGAAAAGAACACATACATATATTTATGGGACGTGGGGATGAAGGGGAGTGTGGGATGCCTGGGAGTAAAAAAATGGGCTGTAAGGGTGGGGAGAAAGACGGGCTTCGCAAGAGGCGCGGATGGAAAGGGTAGAAAGAGAAGAGATTGGCGAGTGGCGGTCCATGAGGAAGTGCACATAGGAGTGAGCACGCACTGGGTGGGGTGCACAGACCCCGAGGAGGCGAAAGGAAGGGATGGGGATAGAAAAAACGAAGGGGGTAGAAATCCTTTTGTCTCCTCCCCCCGACAAATGTTTTTACTTCAAAAATTTTCTGGAAGGATACACACACAGAAGAAGAGACCAACCGACTCCACTCCTCCATTTTATCGGTCCGCACGCGAAAAAATTTGCTACGATAATAAAGGGGCTTCTAGCGGTGGGGAAGGGTCGAGGGGATAGACGAAAAAGGGTACGGCATCGAAGAAGGGTGATGAGTTGGTGGGGGAAGGGAGGAGTGGAGGCTGGAGACAGTCTCTGGTCGAGGAGAGGCGAGAATGCAAGACGGTGCGGGGGATGGGGAAATAGGAAATTTCTGCATACGATGGAAAGGTGGAAAAGATTGATGCAGGCATCTGCCTTTATATATTTTGGTTCAAAGGAGACGGGTGGGTTGGATTGGAGGAAGGATGTGCCTCAGTACACTACACCGTGGATAAGCCCAAGGATGAAAATGTATGGCTGCTGCACTATCTTCCACGCGTTGACCGACGGGGAAAAGGTACACGCTGAATTTCAGCGTCATGAGAGCACAAATACCTATGTATGCACCAGAGTAGATCGGATATTCCTAATCCATGGGCGAACCACATGGCCCAGAAAAATCAATAGGGACAACAAACCTCTCACTACCTTGATTTATATGATTATAAACATTCCGAGGATAAAATAAAGGTTAAACAAAAGTCTTAGAAAAAGTGATAGTATGATAACTTAATATACATGAATAGAAATTAAAAAAAATCAACATCACAGTCAAAAACACATTTTGATTACGGTTGAGAAAAACTGTGCAATATTTTCTGCCTCTAAAAGAAAAGAATACGATTGAATTAAATGTATTTCATAAAAATACGATTGATCACATCAACCAGAACTCGTAATACAGGTGATAGTCGGGTACATAATAATGCGAATGCAGTACCTCCCATTACACCTAATAAATACTCAACATTTTTAACATTTCACTTAGGTGTCTCACTAAATTATAAAATAGTCACGTACCGTGCAAGGTCAACGAATCACCTAGAATGTGACAGAAACATTTCAGAGATGAGAGTGTCAATTGAAAAAGTGGTTGATCCGAATGCTGGTGTCTGGCATTTTTTAAATATTCGTTAACACACGTGAAATGAAAGGTATCATAACCAGGAAGAAAAAAAAATTTCTTAATGCATAGGTACCTCAAACGCCAATATTGGTAAGTTTCTACCGAATCCGAGTTCGCTTAAGTGTGCGTACACCCGCCAGTTCCAAAAAAATTCATATTTTAGCTCACATTATCTTCATAAGTGGCACAGAAACATGATGGAATGAAATCTACTCAAAATGATGTAAGCAGGGAGACGAGCGAAAACAAAAGAGCCGGGAAAGTACATCAATGCGATCACTGAGGCAAAAGAACGAGGAAAAAGTTTACCTTTCGAGGAAAGGTAGATGACGCGCATTTGTCAGCTCCTTGACGTTCACATTTTCTTATACAGTTAAATCTTTGAATGAGAATCGACAAATTCATCCGAATTGCAGAATAAAAAAAGCAAATTACGGCGATGCTCCACCAAAGAAGAATTTGTATCAGCCGTAGTATAAAGGGAAAATCAACACAACATAAAAAAGAAAGAAACTGGAAAGAGAGAAGTGGTAAGGGAAACGACATCGAAAATACAAGTAAGAGATCCACACAGCCAGAGAGATAGAGAGAGCTCGGATCGGAGACAAATGAGGAATCTTCTCGTGCAGAAAACCGTGCGTTCTCTTTACTCAGAAACCACAATGTTCTCTTTCTCTCAATCAGCGTGGATACGAGAGGGGGGTTTATATATGAGGAGCTGGGTCGCTAAGGGAATGGTGAAGGGAGGGAAATGGCGAAATAGGGGTTGGTAGGTAAGCAGGCTCTGGAGGGTGCGGGTTGTGTGGCGGTTTCCAACCGGATGAGAGGGGGTGCGAGTTGGCGCGGGAGGGCTGAACAGATCGGAGGGTGGGTTGGTTGGTCGAGGGGTGGAATGCCAAAGGTGGAGCGGCGGCAGAGGGAGAGAAACGAACCATGCGGAAAATGCGAGTGAAATTCAATTGGCATGAGCGGGGGAGGAAGAATGGGTGAAGGGGGGGAGTCGAGGCGGAGGAGGAGGAAGAATTCGGAGGTAGCACGTCACGGATGAGAATGGGAGAAGGGAAGGTGAGAAGAATCAGAATGGCAAAGGGTGTGGAGGGGGAGGAGGTTGAGAGGATAGGGGAGGTTGAAACGAAATAGGGGAGGTGGGGCGGGAGAGAACGACAATGAGCGTGGAGGATGAGGCAGAGACGGAATGGCACAAGTTCCACACAATGTGTTCCGTAAACACCTTTGTGGATGTGCAACCGTCAAATTTCCAAGAGTTATCGTGATGAAATGAAATTTGTACCAGACGGGGACTCAAAAATCGTAATGATGTTTCCCATCTAAAATAATAAAAAAATAATAATAAAATAACGCGCCTTTGCAAGTGTGAGTCGCCTAATGAATTAATTTCCACTCACGCACACTTAAAGAGATTAGGCAGCGAAATGTATGTATTGTTCGAAAACAGTTCAGTGTTCATCAGTTTTTCAGATAATTTCAACTGTGCCTCAAAACACGAATGACTACCTAATTCACCAACTTTGCACGTTTAACACAGAATAAAGCATAATATAGACGGCGGCTATCACGCCTTCAAACATTGACGCCTAGGGTAAAAGGAGAACATTCTCCACGAGTTATAAATGGGCACAGTTAAGAAACATATGCCACTATACACGTTAATATCCAGTAGAAACGTTTAAAAAACGACAATGGCAAAGCAATATGTAACTTCCCAATGGAAGCAAGTGAGAGAAAAGCCAACATATGATAGGAACGAGAAAGAATGCAGGCTTACGTTTTTTAAGAAAAATGGAAAAGGACGGTGAAAATACAGGCGAATCCCTATGGGGATGACAAAGAAAATTCTTACCTACGTGAAAATGCAGTACAATGAGCAAAAATCGAAGGAAATGTTTCGCGACTGAATTCAGGATCGCAATATAAGACCAAAAACAGGAAAGAGATGGGTGCAAGACCAGCAGGTAATAAAGGATGCCGTTCCTCCGAGAAGACGAAAGAAGAGAAATGAGGATTGAGAAATGAGTCATCGCAAGATGCTTGTGGAAGATGAGAAGAGAGACGACAATATCCCGTTGGAATGCCAAGGAGGGCTCCAACACGATAACGATCTCGTGGATATCCGCCACATGGCAAACAAAACCAAACCAAATAGCACGCGCGCACCCAGCGTGTATAACGACTGCGTGCTATCCACGCATGACACTTGCATTATTACGTGCCAGAAGGAAACCACCCAGAAGGCACAAGGTACGTGAGCATTTTCCGATGCAATTGGATCGCATTATCATTCAAGACCGCCCATGGATGCATGCACATGTAATGCATGCTGACAAAACCACTCCAAAAAGGGCAAATAAGTTTCTGCCTAACCACGAAGGTATTTGGAACAATCCGCCAACACATCTCATTTCTTTGCGGCAATGTACGCCAAAGTGCAGAAGGGTTAGTATGAGCAACGTGGAAAACGATATGGTTCTTTCATCAAATTATTTTAAGGACTAACATCAGACTTTTTAGTGTCATCTTGGAAAAAGGTTTAATTGTTTGAGACTAATCAAAGATAAATATAGGGTACCACTTCCATTCTACTCGACTTTTTACAAAGAGATTAGAATAACTATGACACCATTCTGATACGGTAACACATAACATCATATCTCATTCGGATATAATTTAGCTTTCCCCAGCAAGCAGCTAAAAGGGGGGCTCCGACGCGTGAAGCCATTCAGCAAAAGAATCGCTAACTTGGGCATATAGCTTTTCGAGAACTCGTGAAGTTCAAAAACCTCAACCCCATGTTCAACAGTAAGGGGGCTAAAAATAAATACATTTCCCATAAAATTGCGCAAAATATAATTCACGCTCCACGCATTCCGTACAATCTTAAACTCTTGACCATTTTTGGAAACACCATCAAAAGTTATGGATCCCATAACGAAGGGTGAGATGAAAATCGTAGCCTTAAATTCAGCAAGAAGTTACCCCCCCCCCCCCCCCCTCTGCTGGAAATGAAACTTAACAGGCAGGCCACGCAATTCCAAAAGGAAATAGACGAAATGAAATACAGGAGAGGGAGGGAAAAATGAGGAAAAAAGGGGGAGGGGTGCGGGCGAATGAGTAACGAGGAGGGAAGGAGAGAGAATAACAGAACCGAAATCTGAAAAGGAGGAAAAGTTTTGGAAAAGGAACGAAAGAGAAACGAGAGGTGAGCGGAGGGTGGGGGGGGAGGGGCGGGGAGGGAGGGGAGAGGGGGGGTCGGTTTGCGGGAGGAGTAAACGGGAAGAGGTGGGGACGAAACGACGACAAAGAGTATGCGAAACAATTTGCATAATTTATAGCTAAACATTCATAAAGAAAACCTCGCCTCACTGCAGCCTTTCCATATAGTCTCTCCTTCTCCCGACACCCACCCACTCCTCCACCCACCCCACACCGCCCAAAACTCCGCTAAATTCTTCTTCCTCCCTGAAAGATGAAGAATAACTCCTACTACCCAAATAAAGTTAGCATAGCTTACGAGGGATGGAAGAAAAACAATCCGACTCCACAAAATGGAACTCTAAGACGCGATAAAGTTGATCGGCTCACAAAGTGAGAAATGATCCTGACATAGAAGTATCTAGAGCGGAAAATTTAAGCGCGGTTAACATTTGACGGTAATTATTTGGCCTTGAATTCCAACGGCAAGCAACCTGGAAACAAAACCTGAAAGCATCCTTGAACAAAACGTAACGATTACTAAAAGGATACAACAAGAAGAGCAACGGGCAGAAAACGAAAATTCTGGTATGAGGAAGACATCACGCTGCAAGAAGGAGCTTGAAAAAGTTCAATCCTTCACCCACCAAGGGAGCTGCATGACATGGTATTGAAGAAGCTCAAGGAACATGAAGTGAAGAATAGCTTAAGCCAAAATAGCAATCATGATGAAGATACAACCAGTGTGCT
The DNA here is from genome assembly GCA_963573305.1 of Pyrrhosoma nymphula. Taxonomy (NCBI): domain Eukaryota; kingdom Metazoa; phylum Arthropoda; class Insecta; order Odonata; family Coenagrionidae; genus Pyrrhosoma; species Pyrrhosoma nymphula. The sequence goes on along the minus strand of OY754329.1, from coordinate 144,300,302 downwards.
AAAGGAAAATACGATTACCAATGAGGAACAAGTATCTGAAAACATTCGTGTGGAGTCTTGCACCATATAGCTCAAAGACAGTGACCATTGGAAAGCTGGAGTAGAGGATATTTGAGGTACTCAAAAATTGGTGCAGGAGGCTGCGGTTTTAATGGATAGGTAGGATCAAACGCGAGGAATGGTGCAGAAGAATAGAAAAGCAGAAAACCATATAGAGCACTATCATGAAGACAATGTCAAATTCCACTCTCAGAGAGAGAACAAATTTGTAAGAGGCATAATAAACGAGAAATAGAAGGGAGAGTCCCGGGAGGAACACAGGCAAATACATAGTTCAGGCAAGACTGGGTATAAAACAGTATCTGCACGGGCGTAAAGGAGTTAGCAGGAGATAGACAGGGTAGAATTGAGGGCTGTTATCAACCAATCATAGAACTGAATGACTAATGACTGAGGCAAAACTAAATATGCTCTACTTGAAGGGCAAGAATAAAACAAGGACGCCGTATTCGAATCGATTTTTACAACAATGCAAATTTAACGCTCACTTCGGCATGTTCACGGACTTAATATCGTACATTCACCTTTTCCTCAGTTCTCGTTTTTCTTCCACCCACTCTTCATTTTACGCTCACCCACCTCCCCGCCTCCCGTCGGCCCTCGAAAATGTATTTAAATTACGCTGAGGCATGGTATTAGAGTTCGCAGAGGAGAGAGGTATAAAAATGAGTGTTTTTCCGAAGCTAAGAGGAATTTTTTTTTCATATGCCCGACGAAAAACCCCGGGTCGCTCCTTCCCATCAATCACAAACTATTTCACCATCGCCAGCCAGGCGAGGGACTGCTCCTTTCTTCCACAGTGGACTTATACCTGCCACTGCAGCAAGTCTTCGCTCCCACTGCTTTGGCCAAAAAACACACCCACGCGGTTCCAAGGAGGGAAGAAGAGGCAGGGTACAAATCAACAAAGACAAGTCGCAACCACCATGTCGAAGGACAAGAGTGAAATCCTTCCACATGAAAGAACAAACGTCCTCTTGTTTTGGGAACTAACGATCAATCGCATGTAACAGTATAAAAATACGTAGCTATAGTAAGTTCAGCATAAATGGATACATAAAATTACCCCATACGCAATCTTCATTCATTTGCCCTCTAAGTAAAAGGATATGAATTTAGACCAAGAGGCACGAGGCCAAAGCAATTGAAAAAAGATCAGAGAGGAGTCCGCATCCTTCTCATATATACTTGAACATAATAGCTCTTGGCATTTTCTTTGTTACTTACTTTGTCACCCCCTGAGGAGTGGACGATATATTTTGTTAGGATATTAAGGATAAAATTGAGTCACATATCTCAAGAGGATAAACCAAGGTCAGCGGACGACGAAACATGCGAATAATCCTTTCATCTTTTCAACAGTTCCATAAGAAAATTCACAAAAAGAATTTTTTAAACACCTTCTAGTCTTCCACTAAAATATACGTGTTAACGACGGAAAAATATCCACCTGTAGCCGATAAAGTAAATAATTTACGCCTATCAACCGCAGAGTGTGGAATAGTTTTGAACAGCCAGAATGTCACTGGAAGTACAGAGGAAAACTAAAAAGCTTGAATTAGGATTTCACCCTCAACAAAAAATATTCTCAATTGAACACCACAAAGGGAGAGTGAATTCCTTTGTGTAAACTAGATTAAGACAACTCTCCATGGAAGTATATTTCATAGGAGTGAAAAAAAGAAAATTTTACTTAAGTTCAGCACTAAATTGATTATTTACCTTAAAAATACGTACACAATTAGACTCTAGATTATTTATGCTCATTAAAGTCTTATTCTCGGAGTTAATTCAATGTGCACGAAACCAATATAATGCATCAAATATCCAGAGCTCGCTGGATTCGACTTGACTATAATATTCATTTTTTTCTATGAACCTATTCACTGGAGCACGAAACCGACACAGTAAAATGCACACACACTACAGAAACGTGATACCCTACCATACCCGGAAAATCACCAAGTTCCGACGGAAAGGTAGAATATGACGCCATAGTATTCCGGAAGCAGTCATGTAATTAAAAACTAAAACCTAATACAAACATGCTATACGGGCCACGTGAGGAGCGAAAACACAAGACATTTTCCTCCAAAGAACCACAGAAAAAGACGGAAAATAAAGAAAAAAGTGCTATTCAAAGACGGAATTATGGAGCGAGAGGAAAGGAGAATGAGGGCTCGGCCCTGAAAATTCCCCCTTAAAATTACACACACGCCCATATGCATGAAAATTGCAAAGTAGCCCCTGAAACAATAGCGTACGGGCCGGCGGGGAGTGGGCAAGGAGACGAAGGAAGATAAGGGCGAAGGGGCGAGGGTGGGTGGGAGGGAGGGAGGGGCGAAAACAAAACGCCAACAAAATAAAAACCGAGAATGATATTAATAAAAACAAAACCACGGGCGGAGAGCGCCGTCCAGAAGGGAGGCGGGGGGGAGCGCCTTGCAGCGACAGGAGGAAGTGGCGAAGGGGGTTAGGGCAAGCAAGGCTCGCCCAGGGAAGGAGAACGGGGGAGTAGTTGAAGATGTATGGAATAAAATAACATGGGGGGCACTAAACAAACAAGAAGCGTAATTAGAGTGCAGGACAATGGACGGACGTCCGTGGTGTGGAGTGAAGGAAGCAAGAGGAGGAGGTGGTTCAGAAAACAAGGCGGGGAGAAGAGATGTGTGTTGTTGCGGGGCATGGGGGTGGGACGGACGGGAGGGCGAAGGCAGGAAAGGCGGAGGTAGCTAGGAAAAGCAAGAGTTAGGGGCGGAGAGAGGTGAGATGGGCGCGAGAGGGAGAGAGGTGGGGAGTGTTTTTTAGAATAAGAAAATACGCAGGGTCGCGAAACGTAACGAGAGGTGGCCATTGGTGGCGCAGGGTCCTGACGCTGCCCCAGTCCTATTTATAAAAGCGCCTCCATACAATTCGAGGCGGAGTATGTAATATTTCATCAGGGAAACCTTTCCCGCGGAGTCCGACGCGAAAGCAAGGGGGGGGGGACAGAGAGAACTTCCGCTCCCATTTCACTCTCTCAGAAATAGTAATCTAGTAAGAAAACGAGGAGGAGGATGGAGAGGAGTTAATTTTTTATCGAGAGCACCAGGGGAAGGATCAATTTCAGACGAGAGGAGAGAAGGAGCATGTGAAATTGAAACTTGGTAAATTGTGAGGCAATGCAAAGAAAGAGTAAGGCCGTCAAATTGAAAATTTAGAGCCAAAGGTTCTCATTTAAATTTGCGCAAATGGAAATTCGGGTTGGAAACTAGAGAGGGTGAACTTGAATTATGCATTCTTGTTTCAAATTCTATTTTACCTAGTTCCGAAATCAAAAATTAAATGAAGCAAACGGTGATTGAAAGCACGTAAGTTAAGCTAACGAAAAGAATTGTGCAGCTATTTCCCGGACAAATACGGCACGTTGTAGATTTTAAAAGTTCTGCTCACATACACCAATGATCCGTGGTAATAGTTTAAATTATCTCAACACTCAATTCCACATCATCAAAAATGCGGCTGGAAATATAGCTGCAATTTGCAAAATTCTGAAAAGCACTAAACTACTACGAATATTCGGGTGACCTCTTGAAAATGTACAACCTTAAGCATGCGCGACAAAACGGAAAGTATGATACTTATCTCATTCAGAGTGAACACAAGTTTAGGATCTTTAAATTGGAATGAAATATTTTGGATAAAAATGTTTGAGTTGCCATTTCTGTGTAAGTAAGGAGTTGCCAACCCATTGCCATTGAACAAACAACTCTTGAAATTGCATTCCCGATCTTCCGCTGAAGTTAAGCAAATTCCTCCTGTAACACCCTGTATATTAGCGGGGAGTGTGGTGACTTAAAGGCAGGATGGAGGAGGAAGTATAAGATTTAAGTAGGCACGGGGAGCGGTAGATGAGACAAAAGGGAATTTGGTGGCGGAGAGGAGGATGGATGCGGAAGTGGAAGCGGCGACAGAGAGAGAGAGCAAGACAGAATGCGGGCGAGACCGCACCAACCGACGCCCGCCTCAAATGAAGAAAATCTCCGCCGAGTGAATAAGTCTCCCCTTCAAATTCTCTCACCCCCACCTTACACCGACTAGAACTCCACACACACACCGTCACCACCACCCCACAAGACTCCCTCTGCGCCACCCACCCCAATTCCACCCCCCTGCTCACCTCCCTGATGAAATTAAATCAAAATCCCGAGCGAGAGAGGGAGAGACAAGAGACGATGGGAGTTGTTGCAGAGGTAGGGGGAGGCAAAAACTCCTCCCGCCGTCTTTTTCTTCATTCCCCGCGCGGCATTAAACTAAATTAGGGAGGCGGCGGATGTGTCGGGAGGAGCAGGAAGAGGGGCCGAGGAGGGAGAGGGTGTGGTGAGGCGAGGAGGAGCCAAGTGGTGTGGTGGTGGAAAGGGGACGGTGCTATACGGCAGTGGGTGGCTTGGCGCACAGAGACCAGAGGAGTACACAGAGAAAAGGCAATGGAAAGGTGGAGGAAGAATGGGATGTTGCGGCGTGAGCTATTGTAACAAAAACTCCACAGCCACAATCTTTCTCTACTCCGCTCCTCAAGAGTACGAATCTACGCGTTCGAGGCAAAACAGAGTCTGTGGGAAGGAACGAGGTGAGACGCAGCCGGCTTGCGATTTCTCGATCCCCGCCCGCAGCCGTGCGCCGAGACTCAAGCCGAGTATCCGCGATATAATGACACAGCTTTTATGCGACGTGGTGAACAAAAATGTTTTCAGAAAAACTTCCCGAATGTGATTTCGTTAATGCGCTGTTCATATTTAATAAAAAAAAAACATACGCACACCGAGGCAATCGGATACAAATGTGGCATCAAGCTCATTCCAACGCACTGAGACGGAATACAAAAGTCGACTGGAAAAAACGAACATCAATTAGCGCCGTATATTTTACCTTTAATTAAGAAATACCATGGGTATATTCGGAGTGGAAAGCATCATGAAGTTGCGCAAGAAATATTTGAGTACGTGGAACTTCGGTAAACAATTCAGGAAGAGATATGGATATATGGCACATTTTTTATTGTTTCAAAACTCTCAACATTCAGGAGGAAAAAATGAATCAACATAAACCTTCTTTCATGGAAATATACTTGACATTAATATAGTGAAGAATAACGAGGCAGGAGAGGTCATTGAAAAAAATCAAGGCAGCTCAAGGTGCTTCAAAGTTCTTGTACGAAGATAAGAGAAAATTGCAGAGCGTAGAGAACATAGAAAATTGCAGAACATAAGCTATCTGCCTACAGTAACGTCCATACCGTTACTAAACTAGCAGCTAAGGAAACATTATTTCTCACGACCAAGGAAAAACGATAGGAGCGCGACGCACTAAGCTATTGACGACCCAGCATATTGGATGTCTGAATATCAAATGATATGACGGTGAGGGAAATGAAATTATGAGGGAAGAAAATGGGGAAATATGAGGAAAAGGAGAGTAGGATGGTTGGGGAAAGGGGAAGCAAATAATATGAAGGAGGAGAAGAGAAGAAGATAGGAAAATGACTCCAGCAGGACGAAGGAACACGTGGAAAAAGAGGGAGGAAAATGAATGAGAGGAGGAAGAGTGAAGAGGTGAAATGGATGAGGGATCGGTAAGATGTCGGCTGCAAGAGAGAAATGGCGGTCCAATTACGGAGCTCCACGGTGCACGTAGGAGTATTTGCACTCAAAAACCGGTCAAAATTATTTTATGCTTTCTTTCTCAAGGTGATCAAAGGAAAAACAAGTTTTGACCTTAATTAGATGTTTATTTACAAAATATACGAACTTGACACGAAAACTATTACACTATAAATAATAATATTTATTTATTTCTGTTCTGTGGCAAAGACACCTATGAACAACAATGGGAATTTAATGGCGATTTGTCGCAGAGAGAACATACAGAGAGAATAACAGAAAAACTAAAATACCAAACAAGAAATAGCTTATCAATTTTGATAAATACGTGTACAGGAAGAAACTTAAAGCAGAAATAAAATTGAAACAAATCAAGGATGAGAAATACATGAAAATACATATCATCGTAACATATCATGCAAAAAGTGGGAAATTCCGTGGTAATACTTATATTAATATACACTTATTCATACATATACATACACTTATGCATAAATTAATACACTTATATGAGATAATTTTAAGAAAAACAGTAACATGAGTAACAATACACGCATAAAATAGTAAGTATGTTACTCCAGAACTGTATCGTATGGAATACACATGGAAACTGAATACAGAAAATATATCAGTTTGGTAAAATATGAATATCAATATATCTTTATTCAGTGTCAAACTATTGTTCATCGTCTTCTTCGTAGTCATCTTCGCCTATCTCTATAGATTCGTCGCTATCAATCTCATCTAAAGGTAAATACGGTGTGCTTGCGACCATTATTTCAAAATTTTTGCGCAAAAAATCTTCTGAATGTGTTGCCGTCATTTGTATTCCCAAAGCCCTGCTTGGGAAAGTCTACGAAGAGACCCATTTCTTCTTTGAATGCCTTTTGAATTTTTTCTTTTGTTTCTTTAACAATTTTTTTGTCTTCGGCAGTACGCGCTTGCCACCTTTTCAGTGGTAGTTTATACGCTAAATGCAATAGCGATTCGAAAAAACGTATTCTTGAATGAAGAATAGAGAGTCCAAACTTTACTGCTTCGACACTGATTTCCTCTGCTTCAACCAATTTATTGAAATCTTTGGATGTCTGTCCACAAATATAGCATCGCATGGTGGATGCAGTATCAGTCGCAGCATTGCAGATTTTCGCGATATGCGATTTCATTTTTGGTTACATCTTTTGATTCTTTGATAAAGCGTATACGAATGGGTCTACAGAATCTGACAGAGGAAGGGACTGGGTTTTGCAATATAAGTTTCTTCTGTTATCTATGAATCACAACAACTAATCTTAAAGGAACAAAGGAGCTTTGAAAAATATTTGCGTCGCTGTCAGTGCTACTTTGAAATTTTTGTTTAAATTGAGTCTGTTGCGATCTGTCACAGCCCTACTTGGATATTAACACCATGTTTTGTTGTTCATCCTCTGAACAAGGTTCTACAACTTCTGCCACATATTTATACAGATGCAATGCAGTGTGGTCAAGTAATGCTTGTAGTTGAATTTCAGAGCAGGTTTCAGTCACTTTTATAGATTCCTCATTGGGATAACATTCATTCTTTGCCTTTATTATAAGGGAATAGCAAGGGTAGATGCTCTTGTTAGCCCCATGTAGTACTTCCCACTGTCTTCGGCTAAAATCGCCTTCTGCAAAAATTGCCAGTGTCCCTTGGGGTGTATGTTTTTAAACAATGGTTTGCTTTCGAGCAAAAGTAATAACTTTGCGCAATTTCGTAGCTCTGGTTGGCGAGGAAACCATTTCTTTTATTAACTTTGACGCGTCATTGTTACCCGAAGTGCGCTGACTAACGACAGCAGCATACGTCAACTCCTCAACAGATACCAGCTCTCGTATTTTCTTAGTTTTTCGAAGCTTACTGCGGTCACTTAAATCTAGGAATGTTTTAAGAGGTCGTCCCGGTTTTTGTGTGTTCCGCAGACCAGTAAGGTAATTCAATCGAAAACTTTAGCCATTTTTCATTGATTTGCAAGAAACGTTCATGATTGTAACTAGCGGCTGTCCATTTATTCTTGAAATCACTTTTAAAATACCTCAAAGCACGACTTAAAACACTTTTTTGATCAGCTGGACATTTTGTAATTTCTGCAAGTTTTTCTTCCATGAACGAAAACTTTTCATCTAGTTTCTTCCTTTTGAATTGCTCCAGAATGTCATACTCTTCTGGTAAATTCCTTAACATTTTCCAAAGAATCTACAAGAGAAAAAAGGAAAAATTGCTATGTTGCAATAGTTTAACTAATTTAACATTTAATCCGCCGTGACTCGCGTGGGGTGTCCCAGACACCCCAACGTTTTTTTTTGGATGGGGTATCGACATATTCTGCAAAAGTAAACTTGTAAGGCATGATGGTGCTCTCACCAGAAAGTATTACAATGTTATGAACAATCTTAAATTATTTAAATCCAGATGGCATCGACTACTGAACAGGTATGACATTAATAATGTTGCTTTTTTTTAAAGCATCATGGATTAATGAGTTTAATAGGCTTCCTAAACAATGAACTTTAATACGCACGGTCAACAATCAATGGCCTCGTGGAGTTCATCCCAGTTTAGCAACTTTGTTGCCACTTAATTGTTAACTCGCTTATTCCAGCAAAAAGACTTACATCCATGTTTTTTCGGGAGATTAACCTTTTAAATACATTTATAAAGGGATATTTATGTTTAAGTTGGTGAGATTGATTATTTTCTCCGCTTATCATAGGCGAGAGTCATTAATGAGCGAGCCAATGTAACATTCCACTTAACATTTAATACCTTTACTAAATAATGAGATATGAATATAATTATAGCAATATCAAAAAAATTAAAAAATTGTCGAAAATTCTTATCAGAAGAAATATTTTCATATTTTTGAAAATGAAAAAAGATATTTTTAAAATACTTTTTTCAAATTAGAAATATTTTCTCAATTTCGGTTACCATCTTAAAATTTGCAATCAATAAGTAAATATTTGGGCAGGAAATGAAAGATACTAATCTTATTTACGAATTAAACGAGTTTTAAATCATATATCTTGCTAAATTTCTCTTCTTAATGACGTTTTCATGGGTTCTGCAGAATGCATCTGAGAAAATGTTTGCGTTGCGTTAATTTTAAATGAATAAAAAACAAAATGGCGGACGAGGGCGGACAATTTTATTGTGTTAAACAGTTGTCAATAGTCTAAATTTTATGTCTGTAAACGAAATTTAGCTCGACAAGACCCGACACATAGATAAAAACATTGATATATCATTATTTTGATGTAAAAAAATGTCCATATAATTACCGTCTATAAACCTACAATTTAAACAATGAAACAATAAAATTAAATAGTAAGATAAAGTACATACCTTCCACTTCCATATTCAATAGATGTTTTTTATCTGAACTTAACAACAATATCGAGATAAACAAATTTTACACACGAGAGCGCACGAACAAGTACATTCGTTTCCGACTATGTCTGGGTTCCTACTGACTGTGGAACAATAGGCGTGAGCGGAGGGGAAGGTATTGGCTGCCAATAGACGGACTGGTTATTGAGCTTGAAGATTAATACGTTTGAAATGATTTTAACTTAATTTGGAAATTTTGACTTTTGACGGGTTTTAGAGTGCAAATACTCCTACGTGCGGTGGGGGGAAATGCCTGGAGAGAGTGCGGGGCATTGGAAGTAGATGGGTTTGGGGGAGCGTGGGGAGGGGGGGGGGGAGAAAAGACAGCGCTAAGACAGGTGAGGCAGCGCGTGGGTTGACATGAATTGGGATAAATGGGGGCAAATGTGCAGCGGATATGAGGAGTGGAAAATCATGGGGGAAGTGAGTGTAGGGTGGGACGAGAAGAAATGGACGTACCGAAGAAGCGACAGACACCGAGATAGAGAAATTTACACGGGACGTTAGTGCATCTATCGCGGACTATTTCGAGTGGAAACAGCAAATTCAACAGAAAGCCCAAGGAAAATTCTCCTCTGTCAACGCTAGGGAATTTATTTGGAACCTCGAACTCAAGATTCCAAAACTACTCTACGCAGGATCGCTGCTGAGCTCCAAGACTTGGGAGAAAGCAAAAAGACGAAAGAAGGCATTTAGCCAAACAGATGAGAGACGAATTGGTGAAGGGCTGGAGACGGCATCTGAAACGGACAATCAGAAACATAAGGCCACAAGATTCGGGTCAAGAAAATGCCTCCCCACCATGTTCAATGTTTCAAAGAGTAGGTGGAGTCATGAGATACTAAAGCCAGGAAATAACTTACGATTTCACACAATAATGCAGCATTTCCTCATAAATAAGGTCTGCTATAAAATGCATCGTCGTTCCTACACCTGGATTCTTCCCAGAAATGACTAAATCAACTTCAGAATAGAGCGAATCAGATTTGGGGGCCAAACTTATGTAAACTATCCATGCCACATGTCGCAAAACCTAGAGTGCTTTCCCGGCGAATCGTAAGAGTAAATTCTTCACGGGTTTACAAAGGGGTCTGGAGTTCAAGTACCGGCGTTTCAAAGAGAGAGGCGTCTCAGATCTGCCAAGGCGATTGTTATTTGGAACAATCAGTCATTGCTCATTCATCACGCTATATGATTACGAAAGCAAAACACAGCAAGCATTGCTTCAGCCCCGTCTTCCCGTCTTTGAAAACAAAGCATTCTCATGAGATTCAACCCGTTTCATGACTTAAACGGTTAGTTATTTAATTTACTGATTATGTCACTATTAAATAGCAGGCTCCAACCTATATTGTGTAATATACACATAATACCAAACGTTGAGCTATCCTAGATATGTATACTTAGGGAATGAATGCTGAACAACGCAAACAAAAAATATAGGAGCAAAAAAATAGTAGTAGGGATTCCTAACATGATGTTTCGGATACGCCAAATTGTATTACCAACGAAAATTTTCACTAAGGGTCCTTCTTTTTAAATAGTGGTAGCAACCATATTTTTCTAACAACGGGAGTTAAAAACCCATTCAAATGTTAATTAGGGGAATCAGCCTCCGCATCGGCAGGTATGCGCGGTGTCAAATGACCTCAAAACTTCCATGCACCAAAAAACTAACAACTTCATATTGAAACAGCCCAAATACTTCAAAATATTCCCTCTCTAAGGCCGCATGAAATTTAGCACCACCCACGGAAACCCTTTAACGAAATTAGAGCGTGAGTCTATGGAAACAAAATAGAGCTAGGGGGATGCGGTGCGGTGCGAGGCTAAATATTTAAATTAATAAGACGCAACCCACGACGAAAACAGGGAGAACGAGTGCAAGGTGTGCGAAAGGTGGAGTACTTAGGCGGGGTAGGACATATTGAAAGATGAGGTGGAGCAGTATTAGCGCGAGGAGAGGGTTATGTGGGAAGTGGGGAGGGCGGGGGGAAGTGAAGCGACTGCGTGAAGGAGATGAAAGCTAATATGAGGCAGGAAGAGTGACGCAGGAATAGGGTAATGAGAGGAAATGGAGGAGGAAGATGCAGCGTTAGCGGGGGAGGCGTGCGGGAGGAGAGGGGAGGAGGGAAAAGCGTTTGTTTAAGTGAGAGGAGTGGAAGGGATTGGGTTGGCGAGGAGTAGAGGAGAGAGACGCGTGGAGGAATGAGGAGTGGTGAGTGAGTGAGGTCTGGTGAGGGGGGAAGGCAACTCAGGCCCGCGTAGTCTCAGGCAACGAGAATAAATTACAGGACAGCCGGGGCCCTTCCTTTCTCCGCGGGATTGTGGAGTGGTGGTGAAGAGGGCGGGCGGGCGTGCGGAGGGAAGAGGAGAGGAACACAAGCTCTCTTCTTCATCACCCGGCTCGCTTTATTGCTCCGGCAACGCAGAAAGGAGGCGTGTGGCGGGGGGTGCCCGGAAAAGGAGAGGAGCAGGGGAGGCGAGCCGAAGTGAGTCCGTCCCTTCAGGGTAAGTAGAACAGAAGACCACGAACAGAGTAGACGGATAGATAGCTAGATATGGTTTCTATTTCTGGTGCGAGGTGGAGACTAAAAAGATCAATTTCTACCAAACCACTTGTCACAGAGGTGAGAGGATTAGAAAGCGGTAGCAAAATAAAATTCAAATGTTTGCACATGCAAAATATTGCCTAAAGTCAAAACAAACAACATAAAGACTAATACACACATCGACTGCACTTAAATAAAACTAATTCCTAGCTAACTTTTTGGTATCTAATGCCTTAGAATGCACTGCATAAATTTTATAAACTAAAAAGGCAATTAGATTACAAAAAAGTTGAAATCTAGGCCCTGCTTTGGAACTTGATTCTCATTGAGGCTTATTAAAGTCAATGAATTAAATACTATGGAGATGATGTACTCAGGCCTAAATACCATGGTACAACAGAAGAAATACGCCTGCACATGAGGGAGCGTGAACATTTTGCGAAGAAAAACTGACATAGAAATAAAATCAAGAAAATCTATACGAATAGAAGATAGTAATAAAACTTGTTCCTCTTCAATTTTTTCGAATTCCATTGAGCGATGTATTACACACACATTTTACAAACAACAACCACAATCACAATACCACCCGAGTCGCAACAAAAACACAAATATAGAAACCTCGAAGGTACAGGGATTTAATACAAATTTTGATCAAAAAAACCTAAATTATAAAGTGCAGTCCGACTTCGATCCATTGGAGAGCTAAGAAAGCAATATAAACAAGGAATGATGCATACAGAAAAGAGAAAAGTTGAGGATATTGGCATTCATCCTCTCAGGAAACCACTGCGGAAAAACTCACGCACATGTAAAACCTGCGTAACGTAGAGCCAACACTAAGAAGAGCGAGGAAAGAAATAAGAGCACGACTGAATGGGCGAGAGAAGAGGACGAGGAGGAGAAATTCCTCGGCGTGGGAGAGCAACGAGTGAGATGGGTTGAGAGACTTGAGAGTGCGGAGCGAACTAGGATCTTGAAGGCGGTGGGAAGAGGCCACGAGACGCAATCAGGAAGAGGAGGAAGGAGAGAGGATGAGAATGCGGAAAAACTCACGTCGTCGAAACGACACCGGAGGGCTGAGGGGAAAGTGGTGCGGGAGGGTGAGGGGGGACCGAGGAATTCGGACGGGAAAACTGGGTAGAGAAGGGAGACGCACCACGCCCCCCTCCCCCCCCCCCCATTTCCCCCAATCGCACTCCCCTTAAAAGACGCTCCCGGGGAGGAAGAAAATGAGCGGAGGGAATGAGGCAAGGGGGAGTAAACAAAGGAGGAAAGAAGGACGAAGCTACCGCCGCTCCTCTTCGCGGCACGGAGTGCGATTCACACGAGGCTCGTCAGAGCGGGAAAGGGGGAAACTTTCTATACGCGCCGGTGTGCGAAACGCGCGTACTTGTGGAGATATGGTGAGGAGGCTAAGAGACGAGAGCGGTGGAACGGCCGGGGAAGGAAAGTGACAGGATCATTCCCTCACTTGTCCCCCCTTCACTCACCAACCCCCTCCCCAAAGTACCACACCACGGCGTTTGGAGAGGGCGTTCAGAATATGAGGCAGCATTACGCCCTCGCAAAAGGTGTGGCCTTCCCCGATGGGAGCACCAGAAGTGGGACGATGAGTAAGAAAACGAACAGGGAAGGGAGAAAGAGCGAGTGAGAAGTCCATTCGGGTTTGGAAGAAATTGGCGGAGAGGAAATGCCTTCAGGAGCGATGAAAACTAGAAATGTAAGGGATAGAGGAAATAAGGATGCGATGCAATGAGAAAGATTCACCACAGTCTCAGAATAAAATTCTCGAAGCATAAGCGGATTTAGCTATTCTCAATGTCACTAATTTTCAGATATTTAATAGTAAAAAATCAGTACCATTTTCTGACTCCCTCATCACATGATGATTTACACATTTCATGGCCTCCGCTAGTTATTACAATGTTACGACAATCTAGGCCATTTGTTTTAACGCAGTTTCGAAGCGCCAATTTAGGGTTCAAAATGATACAATCAAGAAAAAGATTCAAGGTATAAAATGCAAACTTATCATCAAAAGCGGCGCTTAGTATATTATATACGTAATGCATCGGTAATGTGAATGACCATTAATTTAATTCCAATCTAAACAAATGTTCTACTAAAGCTAAATACTTTAGCGGATAAGTATGAATACAGTTCCATGAAGAGCGACAAGGTAAATTCAGTGGAATGAACAACTGGAAGAATAATTAATATTCTAATACAATCTTAAAATGTTTTCTAAGAAGAAGATATTGCGCAGTGGAATTGGACGGGGTGACAGTAAGGAGCGAGGAAAAGAGGAAGTAGGAGGGGAGGAAGGGCGAGGTGAACGTAATACCCAAGGCTAATAAAGGGAGGATATTAGAAGAAAGGAGTACTCAAAAGGAAAGAAAAAAAGGTTACAATTTTCAAGGATTTACTTGAGCTGGCGCCAGCTTTATGCCCTCCCTCTTTGTCAGCAAGGAGTAGCGCGAAGTCTTAAAAGGTCCAATAAGGAAGGAATTTAAGGAATGCAAACTGAGGGGAGGGTTGAGTGAGGGCACGAAATGAGACGAAGAAACGTATTAATGAAAGTGAGTCTTGCAGAATAGGATGACTCCCAGAAATCTATTCGGCAAGAATTATCTGTGGAACTGAAGTATATTAAAATGAGAACAGAATTTTGACAATAACCTTAGTGAAATTTACGCTCCGCATTCCCACTGCGACCTTCATATTACCAGCCATAATACGATTAATCTATTTTCAAATAAGTAAAATTTAGATCCTACCATGAAACTTCGCCACTTGCTCCTTAGATTAGACTCCTCCCATCCCCGGGAGACGTGGAAATAAAGAACTCACCTGGAAGAAAGAAGAAAACATAAATTACTATTTCATTCATCACACAAATCATTGATCATAAAAACTATTTAATGAAATGAAACATAATGCAATAGATACATAATCAAGAGCATAGAGTTCACATACAATCTAAGGTAAATTCATGTCACAATTTTCTAGAAAATTATGAAAAACATGTAGTTTCCAAAAGATCAACTAATATAAATGGTAAATACATTATAACTTAACTTTTCCTTGAGCAAAAACCAAATCACTAGCATCAACACAATCAGCAAGAGACGATGGATGAATAAAAACTATTGAAATCAAAATAAAAATATTCTAAACTTCGTAGTTTAATATTACTTCGAAGCTTTTTACATTCCCTAAAAAAGCTATTAAAACAACTTTAATCACCTAAATTGTGTGTGTGTTGATTGCAGCTCAAATATTTATCTGAGATTTGAGTTTGAATCGAAGAAAATGCTAAATTAAGTCATTAAATATGCTATTCAATAACCGGCGTCCTCCTCGGAAGTAAAATAGGGAATCAAATCATTAACCACGGTGTGGCGGTCGGCTCGGAAATTATCTTACGCTGGTGGATCTTCCAAGGAGCATGACTATAGTTGGTAGGTTCAGTCAGTAGATAATAAGTCAAAAGAAACTTTACAAACCTAATATTCCCTAAGCTTGTTTCACCCTGTTCCCATCACACACCTCGCGCATTCAGCGTGAAACATTCCCCGTTTTCCACACCGGAGTCCCATCACTGCCTGTTCCCACCATCCAATGCCTACCATCTCAAGCTCAACTACCTTCTCCTCTCGTTTCTACCATGAGATGAGCAACGGGTGTCGGAAGATCGGGGGAGACCATTTTTCCACTTCACACCTGCCCTCTTGAGGGTGGTAGCACGAGTTCTAATTTCCGGCTCTTTCTTTCCTCACGGCCCTTGCCACCCCAAACAACCCCTCCTCGATGTCCGCTCACAACGCCGAAAGAACATAAGGGGTAAAAACACTTTGCCTCCAAACCTCTCGCCGATACCGCAACATTTTTTCCCCTCATTATTTTATTTCCTCGCGTCGGCACGCAGGTAAAAAAAAATGTTGCTTGCGTTGTCTCGGAATGAACACCTGAGATCTCCAAAGGGAACAAAAATCACGCCGTTACACACCAAGGAGGACGCTATTTATCTTTCAGTTTCGTCAACCTATTATTTCCATTAAAACTGTGTATCATCATGTATCTAGAACGTAAAAATCAATCGCTTACCTCGCGTAATGCATTTACCTCAACAATAAAGCTCTCAATAACTTACTGAAGAACTCGTCTTTATGGGAGCAATATGTGAACGGAGCTATTTCGAAACTTTCCAATTGAACCATCGTCATAAACGTACGTACTGTTCAA
This sequence comes from Pyrrhosoma nymphula, assembly GCA_963573305.1. Lineage (NCBI taxonomy): Eukaryota > Metazoa > Arthropoda > Insecta > Odonata > Coenagrionidae > Pyrrhosoma > Pyrrhosoma nymphula. The sequence continues at coordinate 144,284,394 of OY754329.1, read as the reverse complement.
CCTATTGGTGCAATCAAGATCAAGCATTCATAGCAGCTCCATTCCTTATTCAGAAGATAAAATAACCAAATTTAAAATAATAAAGCTTTCACCACATGCAGCCAACAAATTACGATCAAACAGTTTAAAAGATTGAAAAACGTCGAAAACAAGCTCCATGAAAAAAACTCGAACGTTTCCTTAGCCGATATAATCGCCCCTTTGTTAAGAAATCCACCCTGTTTCTTTAGAAGCAGCGTGTTCCTTTGAAACCTTTCAAAAGCGCATCTTCTCATAATGAAAAAATGCCGTAACTTTGGCAAGGGAGCATGCTTGGAAACGTCAATTAATCATCGGCTCTTAGCCGTACATAATAAACGCGTATGGGTAACTTGATGAGGTGGACGTAAGTGATATAGGTGTTTCCTCAGGTTCTTCCTTAAGTACCTGAAATCAACGCTTCGACGAGATACCTTTTCTATCTCATTTCAAAATAAATACAAAATAATGGCGGGGATAGGTAGAGGTGACGATTCGGTCTTCGCATAAACGACGACCAACGCGGCGATAAGGGAATCCACGACTCAACTTAAAGAGGAACAAGACCGGAGGAAATCTCATTTTTGTGGGTTTAGCGTGGCTGAAGAGAAGTGAATACGACAAGAGAGAACAGGCGAACCTATTGCATAACATTGTCTCAAATAGTACAAATACCATTAAAGTCAGTGCGTCTGGTCTAGTAGAGATGAGTGGCAAAGGACGGACGGGGATGATTGATTTAGCGGGAGGAGAAAGTTTCGTCAGCGGTAGTGGCCGAAAGAGACCGCGGGGAACCGAGAGGGTGGTTTGGGGGAACGAGAGGGTGGGTTGGGTAAAACAGCCGGTCGGGAGGGGAGGAGAAAAGAATGCAACCCGCGGGACTTTCTTTTTTGCATAACCGCCAGGCGTGCCCGAAAAAAAATAACTATATTTTTTTTCTTCCCAAGGTGTGGGGACACATCCAGGACATTAAAGTTTGCAACGAAACGCAACGGCCTGAGACACTATTAAGTCACACCAGCCGAATTCATACTTGAAGGAAATTTCTATCGCAGCTATTTCGCACTTTCGCGTCTCACTTTGCTTCAACGGATTGGTATGCCATGCCAGCGACCTCATCAGGTAGCTAATACTAGGTTATCATTTGACACCCTCTCAGGTCGGCAGCGAAATTCGAACTGCTATGACAGCCATGACCAATTACAACGGACGCATATAGCTTGGTAAGCATAAAAATGTAAATGTGAATGATTAAGGTATCAGGAATTCAAGGAGATGAGGTAACCTCAGATTTTTAAGATAATTGATGACAAAATTAGCATTGAAATACTATCTGCCTTATGAGCCAAAGCGAATACTCATGCCATCGTACGAAGGTTCAAAAGATGAATCTAGAAATTTCTAACATATGTTTTTACTATGCAACTCGATAGGCTTTCCACGATTATTGCGTAAACGGGTGAATTATACAGAAATTCTTTCCTTCGCTGTCTATCAAGCAAGGTAACTTGGGATAACTAACCACATGCAAGGGTACACTACGGTAAGCTAAAATTGTCCAGATGAGTGAGGTTGGTGATCTTTCGACCACCATTTTATGTCCACGTAGGTAATTTCAGACTTTCTCACCTCGCGTATGTCTGTCCCTCCTCGGCCCTCCGGGAAGGAAGCAAGATACGTCACGAGATAATTCTCTGGATGGAGAAAGGCCCAAGGAGCAGAGACATCCATTAAAAGGAAGAGAGGGCGCTAAAAATTATTTCGTGAGAATGGAATTAGGGAGACAGAGGGGAGAGGAGATCAAGCGAGGATAACTCGGAGGGCAAAAGGGCGATTTCGGGGCGGAGAAAGAATAACGGCCGGGTCACAAGGGCCCACGAATTCGGAAAAAGCGGTTGGCCGCGAACACCGGTTGGACCTAGAATTACTTAGGACGACCCCAGATTCAACTATATGAACTCGCCAATATGAGCGTGAATTATTAAAAATTTTCGTGGGATAAATCGCATAAATCAAATGAATACAAAAACATTAAAACTGAATAACTTCTTCTATGAAACTATATTTCATGCTTCGTAAAAATTAGAACGTCTGAGATCATTTAAAGATGACTGAATGAAAAATACCACTATTATTTACTTAAATTATTACTTATATCTCTCAACTTCTGCATTAACCTTTCTGGTGCAGAAAATTTGGTAAGTGGATTTTCCTAAAAACAATAATTCTACACAATTTGTACCCAGCCAGAATGAAATTGCAACCTCTATACTCCAAAAAATAATTTTTTTACTCGGATTAAAACTTGTTATGGGAAATGCTTCAATCCTTAAATATTTCCGACCTAAGAATATAAAAGACACACGAGAATGCTATGAAAATGACACAATATTTGCGGATGTAACAACGCTTAGGATACGGGTCCATAATGGGTAAACAATTCGTCGCACGCAGGTTGAAAGCCGTGAGCTTGGGCCGTGGTCAGCCGGGCGACCCAACTGAGGAGGGAGACCCTTGAAATGGAAGCCGCCTGGATAGCGGAGACTGCTTAATGGGACGCCAGGGCGGCCGTTCCCCTAAGGGACCCCCGGAGCAGTATTTAGCGACGCGGGGGCTAGAAGAGAGAAAGGTAAGGCTGGAAAGACGCGTTCCTAGCCCCTTGAAAGCGGTGAATTGTCTGGCGGGAGGGTAAGAGTCGAGGGTAAGAGGTGAGCTCTGCAGTTTTGCGTGGGCGGAGGGCGAAGTTAATGTTTCCCGCTCCGCTCCCCGTTTGGGTGATTCAAACCCCCTGCGTGACTCCGTGACGTCGAGTGCGTGCGGTGATAGGAGAGAAGGGAAAGGCGGAAAAGCCTCGGGAGGATTCGCGAGAAGGCACTGATATATCACGGGCGGCCGCGAAACCTACGGAGGCAAAAGTTTGGAAACAAGGAAGTCGGAAGAAGAGGAGCCAGGAGAGATAAGAAACGCCAGAGCGATTTTAAACGCCAGTCGCACTAATGAAAAAGATAAGCTTAGGGGGTGACCCAGAAGATAAATAAGAGGAACATATCGACCCTAAGTCTCTCACCAGGGTATGGTGCGGTTTACCCCCGAATAATGAATTTAAAGAAATAATAAAAGAGAAAAAAAAGATTTTACAAAAATAGCTACGCCATCCCAATGAACACACATCACCTCTAACACCGATTGAAATACTCCAAGTATAACTGCGAGATTTAACTACCACTGTCAACTGTACTTATAGTTAGACTTCAAATTCACTGACAGTTAATTTTAGACTATCAGAGATTATCTTTATAAGGTCTAAGAGGCATAAAATTGCATTTTCACGCACTTACTACCATCTCACTTAAATTGTTTCCTCTGTTAAAATACAAGAAAAGAAATGACAAAAATTCTAAGTATACGCTACCTAAGAGACCACCATAATTTATTATTCCACGAATTAGAAAATGGAATATAAAGGTTCAATAATGCGATTCGACTAATCATGGATTGAACATTTATAATTAGACTATAGCATATATATCTCCACATTCCAACATCGTACTTTGTTTAATTCAATGAATTCTTTCTTGCTTGGATGATCTATGGGCGTATACGCATACGCACGTTTTTCGCCAGATTCCACTGACTGGATACGCGATCGTGTGACTCCATAATAATCTTCACCAAATCCTTCGTGGATTATGTAGCTTTCGACACTTGATTGTCCCACAGCATTAAAGCTAAAACGATGCCCTCCGATTGCCTGTGTAGCTCATGTTAACTCTGGAAAGCGAGAATATATATGCCAACTGAGCTGTCCAACGTGAAGAAAGCACCTAGAGAAAAACTCCACACTTACAAACGCGGACATCCGTGAGGCGTCGCCACTTACTCGAGTGGAACAGATTTATTTTTGAAAACTGTCACGGGAGGAAGCATTACCACGCCGTCACAACACAATCCACGCGGGCAGAGATAGGAGTGGGGTGGGTGATGAAAAAAGTGCCGATCGGGAAGAGCAGGGTGGGGGCACGAGACCAATCACGTGAGGCAATTGCAGGGGGGGGGAGGGAGGTAAAGGGGGAAAGGATAGAGTTGAATGGGGAGTGGGTGTCTCCGAAAAAAAATATATCGCCCCATTCAAAACTGGCACGCGATCCGATCCATCAATTTGCGGAAAGGCAAACGATGCCGAATAAAAAAAAAAGAAGCGCGAGCGGGCGACGCCACAAAACTCTCCCGAATGCCCTCTGACCTCGCTCCGCGGCAACACACACACACACACACAAACAGAAACGAAGAGCGCACCGGCGAATTTACACATTTTTCCGCACATCGCGCTGACGCCGGCCGACTGCACCGAAAACCCACCCCACACACACACACATACATATACACACGCAACACACTACACATCCCTCCCCTCCCTCCTTCGCACACGTTTCGGGGGATATTTACTCGCCCGTCAACACGCCCGGTCCGAAATTTTCGGACGCTTTTCGTGCAAAAATCGCCGGATCCCTACCCCTACCAGGTAGGGGAGAGAGGTGTGGCGTGGTGGTATATATATCCATATACGGCCCGCGGTTACCGGGGAGCTGTGACGGATTTTTCTATTTCACGCGAGTGCAGTTTTATTTCCAAACCCATCCCCTTCCGCTTCCGACATCGCACCCTTTCTCTCCCACATGCACATTTTCACACCCCCTGCCACCCACCCGCGTTAAAACCCCATTCCCCTCCCTCTAAATTAGTTTCATTCGATTGGTCGAGAGAGGTGGGAGAAGGGGGGGAGTCGTGTGGAGCGAGAGATGGAGGGAAGGGTGATTTGGTGATGGATGACGGGAGTGTGTGAGGGAGAGGACAAGCGATCCGAAAAATGAATTTCAATTTCATCGTGCACTGGTTTCGGCTAAAATCCACTAAACAACCAGTAAGCGGATTCGGTTGAAGGGTATTTTCCGGGAAGCCGTGGTGTTTATCGAGTGAGAGTGTGGAGCGAGAGCGGTCGGGAGGGAGGGAGGAATGGAGCGCCCGATAGAAATTAACGGCTGCAAAGTATTTAAACTAATTGATTCCAAAAACAAACACGCGCTGGTCAAAAAGCGGCAACCGGCATGTTTTATAACAGGTTTCCCCGAAACCGGAGCCGATGCTTCAACTGCGACGCTCGGAGCGAATTGGATCATTTAAATGTCGACGCGGAAACAAAGAATCGCCGGCGGGAAAATGACTCTCCGATTGACGCCACTTATCGCAAGTCACTGTACGAATAGGTCACGGGACACTTCAACTAAATTCCTAAGGAGTGAACAAAAACACATTATTAGTAACCTAAACTTAAGTTTTCAGGGTGAATTCTTCTACCGAAAAAATCGGGCTAAAATATAAAATACATAAAACTGAAACAAATTAATATCAGAGATCAGCTAAGAAAAAAAACATACATTTAAATTATCTTAATAAACATAATAAAATGTACATATTACGGCCAGAATTAACTCAAAATTTATTAATGACACTCATAAAACGATTTTTAGGGCAATAAAAATATAAATCTGAAGAAAGTGTCACCAGATAATCCTGAAAAGAGATTAATTACAGCGAAAAAGGAATATATCTTGCCCTATTACCTACTTCTAAAAAAATGATAGTATCTAAATAGTCGCGTCAAACTCAATAAAGTTAAAAGTAATTAGAATTTTCCCACCATACGCGCCAATTATATTCTCTAGAACTGTAAAATAACTAAACGCAAATACTCTCAAGGCTTTGAGAAGGTTAATGTGGCAACGAGACATCCTGGTAGTCACCATCCTCAATAATTATCATGTTTAATCGAACCAGGTTCACAAAAGCTGATCTTTTCTATTGGAAATTGCAATCCTATCGAGCAACCAACCTTTCTGTAGTTAAGAAATAACTTTCAACATTATTATTCGCGAAAAGGGGGATGCGCATAGAATATCGACGCTATGAACACCTCAAACAAGAACCGATTTTCATCAAGCATCCGATACCCAATACCCAATAATTTCTGGGCGAACCCAAAACGATCTTATCAACATATTATTCATTATTGGCAGACTCGAGGGGTGTGGGTACGTACATGCTGTTGAATCAATATCACTCCATTAACCTTTCATCGATCGATCTTATGATAAACATGGCGTAAGACGAAAATATCCCGTCGAATACATACCGGCCTTGCATGCTATTCACACATGCCAGAAATGTTGTAAAAAATTAACAACGATCTTCTTCAGATAGAAATGTTTGCGCCAGATGATAACTCTCTGAGAATACTCAGATATTTTTGAGGTAGCGCCATGGAATAACTCGTGGAACCATTGTCAGAACCGTGGAGTCATTGTCTATAGGGAGAAATTTCTTTCATCTCATTTAAGCTAAGAGGCGGCAAAGAACAGTGAATGAAGCCGATGTCCAATGGTCAACATATTTCTCAATAAATTTTCTTATATTAGCAGATTTGTCAAATCATTCTGACCTCAAGTCACAAGCGTAGCACAAATTATACGCAGTAGTGAAATCTGACTCCAGCTGCCGCTTTAATGCGCTTTCACTTGTTCTCACGAGGAATAGCATACTTCAAGCATGTAGATGATCAAGTAAATACTTATTGTAAATCACCTCTCGGTAATGGGAGTCGTCATGTATTCGAAAGAAATAGAGATGCCAAAGAGAGACGCAAAAGGACCAATAAATGGATATGAAATTTCGGTGACACGGGCATACTATAAACTCTTGTCCACAGCTTTAATTAGAAATACCATCAGGACACTGTTTCACTCTTTGCCATCTTTTTTACGATAACATTTTAACATTTAATGCGAATAGCAAAATCCGACATGCTATATATTTATAACCAACATGTAACGCAAAATATGCTATAACCGACTTAAACCCGTAATGTTTACCAAAGAGAGCTCAAAGCTTAATTTTGATTTTATATTTGATATTCCACAGTGATTGAGTCTTTAGACAAAAAATTAGAAGCGACGTTATCCAATTTCATCTATAAACTGCGTCGGTCAAATGCTTCTATTTATTCAAATTATGCCTGTCACACGACACTCAAATTCGTTTGGTCAAATAAATGGTCAAAAATTTGATCGTGGGACATCGGTGTAACCATAAAATACTACATAAACGATCTCCATTCTACAGTACTCAGATCACAATATAATCGGGGGTTGACGCTCCAAATGGAAGCCACTTTTGTCCTTCTAAAATAAGACGTGATAGGAGCTTATTTCACAGGCGTCTGAATTCAAAGAAATAGCCAGGCTTCGACGGTAAAGTAAACGTTAAACAATCGATACATAAAAACGATTAAAATAACATCCTGCTTGTACGAGGCCAACCACGATAAAAACCCATTAGTGTATTGCTCATGCTGCCAGATGAAAGAGAAAAAAACTATTTCCGCGCGAAATGTTTACGCGCAGCCATTTCTGTTTATCTAGATTATACAAAAAATCTTAGAAAACCATCAGCCGAATAGAAGCCTCCTTATGACGACTTCAGCTAGGGTTATCTAATGGATTTTTAAAGGAGTTCCCAGAGTTTTAAGCGAATCAACAAATTAATCTCCCCATTATAATGCACGGAGGGCAGAGAAGGGAAGCAGGACGTGGGGAAGAGCGCTAGAAATAGGACTTGTGAGAGGAATTCGAGAGACCTGCCGAGAGGGAGGAAGAAAGAAAGATTTTGTGCAAGATAAGGAGGAGCACTCTTCGCGGAGTGCCCATCAAGGCCTTTTAAAGAACAGATCGATATCCAAAGTCGCTGATATCACCCGAGCACATTAATGACTTAATTTGACAATTTATTAAATTTTAATTCCTCTCGCCGGTGGCTCGTACCGTTAATTTTTTTGAAGGAAGAGAGTAAAAGATAGGTAAGAGAGCACGAGGAGAAAAGCAAGGGGAGGAATAGCACTGCCGTTTTGAGGTGTTTTCGAGTGAGATTTACACCGAAGCCATAGACGATTACAGAATACGCGAAGTGAATGAGAATTTAGGTTTAAAAAATCGATTACCTGCAAGGACAAAATAATCCATTCCAACTCAATTATTTGCAAGCACAATTACATCCATTACAGCCAGTAAAAGACAGCGCAATTTATATTGTGGATAACACAAGCCTACGATGGTTGTGTTTTTTAGTATTTGATAATTGTTTCTTATGTATTTTTTAGCACTGAATCTGAAAATGACCTTCATTTTCTTCCATCACGTCAGGATTTTTTACTAATCACAAATTTCCAAATTTGTAGAAAGTAAAAAAATTCGGAAATATGAGACTTCAAAATAGACTTAACACGTTTTATTCTTATAATTTATTCAGTTTTTGGCATATAATATGCAATCTTACAGCTAAAGAGTTGGTTTTCTACGATTAGCCCGGATATGAAAATTATGATATTTAAATCATTTTGCAGTAGAACCTCCTTGAGAGCGAGCAAAACATAAGGATACGGGAAATGGAAAGGGTCATAGGGTCGGACCTCCTCTCGCTTGGGGAGGGTTTAGCGGGCAGGCGGGGGAACGGAGGGAAAGGGGTTGAGGGATGACCTGCAATAATAAATGGAAGGTGGGCGATAAGCAGAGCAGCTGACCCCTTCCCTCCCCACCCATCCCCACACGCACCCATCACCGACGCCATGAGTTACCGACCTCTCCTCGCTCTTCCTCTAAATTCTCCAACTCCACACCAACCTTACGGTATCTCTGCCTCCGCACTCTGCCCTCTCCAACCTCCTCACCGGCCAAACCCACCCGAGTCCCTCCCGCAACATTACAAATCCCCCAACCACCACCCACCACACTCACTTTCTCCCTCCCTCTCTCTCTATCCTGCGTGGCTAATTACAATCAACACGCCAGCGGCAGGCAGCCATCCCGAACGCACCACCCAAACCACACCGCCCGCCCTCACACGGAGACCTTTACTCCCACGCCGAAAAACCACACAAGACCTCCGGGAGCCCCGTCCACCCCCGAAATAACCTCCTGCGCTGCATCGGGGAGCCCATCTTCGACCCCTCCGAGAACGCGCACTTTCCACACTCCGCTGACCCCCACTCTTGTGTGTGTCTCTCTTCACCGAATCTCACCCGGGCCATCTCCGCCAACCCTTCTCCCAACCCACCCCCACAAAATCTCGTATCCCCATCCACCCCTCCGCAATCCCCGGACACACCACCCCCTTCCAGCGATTTCTTCCTTCCTTCCCTCCTCATTTCCATCCCTTCCCTCGAAACGAAAACGCACGTGGTTAACAAGGAAAAGCACACACACGCGAACCTTTAACTCTATAGTTTGGTGTTCAAATGAGGCTCGGGTCAAAACACACACACACACGTGCTAACCACTGGCGTAGCCAAAGGAGGGGTTTCGGTTAAATATCAAACGGTATCAAGCATTACTCGGAGGAGCATATATCTTCCTAGCAAGCGATAACACAATGTTTCACGAAGTATGTAAACATTAACCGTTACTTGGCGTGGCCTGCATGTTTGAGTGGTGTTCGCTGAGAGTTCGGGTTTAGTTAAGTCCACTAAACTCTTGCTTAGTTGGCGTAAGCGTTATCAGTGAATGATCTCGTTTATCGTACCAATGAAATATTTAGCTAGACTTTATAAAACTGTTGCCTAGAATTTACTGGTTCAATCGCATATTTACGGACATAATAAGTAAATTATAAAATGAACACTAGAATTATGAATGTATTTGTACCGGTTGGAGCTGTAAATATTTCTTGTTAAGTCACTTGACTTACCAAGAGAGATTCTTATTGATAAAGGGTTTCAAGGTTCTTGGTTTCCACCTCCCAATACATTTTTATTTTCCGCGTAATAACCATCTCATTTTACTTAATTGTTTGTGGAAACTTTATGGATTAAAATGAAAAAAGAGGGGCACAAACATGATGAATACTTAAACTTGCGCAGATTTTTTTTGCGGACCCTTTATCATCAAATATATGGGGTTAAAACGTAGGTAAACATAAAAACTGGAGTTTCCCTAATGAAAAACATCGTCTAGAATAATGTTCTTAGTTCACCACGACAAAACGTAGGGTTATTAAGTCCGCGCGCTCAAGGGGAAAAAATGTGTGCAAGATGTTCGGGCTCATAAGAGTTACCGCCCTATGAAAGACGAGGTCATAGGGTATGAAACCACGGAGTCCGAAAAAGGCGCGATCTTTGGGTCAGTAGAGGTCACATGGAAATATTATTCTGCGGTACCAAAGGCAATCAATGTGAAATGGCTCTACTTAGACACAGAATGTGACTGGTAGGAAACGATTTATTGGACGGAATAAAATTAATTATAGCTAACCCTTGAATCCAACATCCGAAATGAAAACATCAGAATCATCCAGGTCTCTATCAGTGACCGTGATCATATTCAAGATCAACTTTTGCAAATATAATCCTATTAATCGTGAATAAATAAATATTGCTGTATGTACATTCACATTTCTTGCCTATAAAATATTCTCAAATTATTTTTGCAGACTGTAAGCAAATATTTGAAAATCAGAAGAAACTTTCTTATTCTGTAAAGTATCTAAGTACTGATGAGAATTATGAAACCTTGCAGGAACTAATCTTTTTACGAGCACTTGAAAATATGCATCCAGCATTTTCATCCTTTAATTTATAGTTCTTTGCTCTCCACGATATTAACCTATTGAAGGCGGCAGCCTATGAAAACTGAATAACAGTAAAAAGAAATAAATGCCCTCTAGAAAGTGAGGAACGAATCAAACACACTAAATGGCGCCGTCACAGGAGCGCTAAGACGAACAAAAGAGGCGAAGAGTGAAAACTAAAAGAGATACTTCTTGCTTGGAAAAGGTATCAGCAATCCTGGCGCCATCGCCAGCAGGGAAGCAGTCAAGAAAAGATAAAGCTCGGACTCTCCAACAGACGATTTTCTATTTGAACAACTTATTCTTATGACTATTTTTACCCAATGTCTACTACGAGCCTTCAAAGTTTCGGAGGAATAATTTGAACGCCAGACAATTCGAACAGAGCATTCATCAAATGACTTAGACTTCGAAGATTAAACGGTAAATTTACTAAAGTGTGTGTGAGAGAGAAAAGACAATCTGACGTTGAAAACGAGGGTCAATAAAACGATCATTCCATGTCGCTCTCAAGAGAGGACAGTATCATTTACTTTTATGGCGACCTGTTATTTTAGGTGTCAAAATTTAACATCACGAGTCATGTTCCAAGGTATGAATACATTTTTTTCCAGCACACACCACCGACATTTCGATGATAGCCAAAATTTAAAATTTTGAACACCTGTGCAACAGTAAATTTCACAATACTTAAAGAGATTGTCTTAGGATCGAAGGACCTTTCGCTATTATGTTCCAAGGCAAATTCCCTTACGAAAACCTTCCCCTGTGCTGTTATTAAAGGCATCCACCTACAAAAATATTCTCTGCGCCAATTCGATCGCCTATTATACATTTCGTTGCATAGTCTTTACGTGCGACTGCCCCCTTTGGTGAAAGGCACCCAAAGGATTGGCTATTTACAATCTGATACACAGGAACTTAATTTAGTATCCCGCTGAGATTCAATGGAAAACGAAACCTAAGATTTAATTACCAGTTCGCTTGAGAAAGGTTCCCTCTTCAGACGTGAAAATTAAATAGGGAATGAAACCTGTCATTTTAATGTGGAACATTTTTGTTCCCTCTTTGAAAATGACGTCTACTGCAGAATCTAAAAGAGCTTCAACGTGTCAATCACTCATTCACATTTATTTAAACAGCAGAACAGAATTATTCCCATTTTCTTCCGTACATACTTCTCCACCTTACATTTTGCCATGGTTCACTATTCGTTCGCAAAACAGGGATTAAATTTAAGGCGTATTTCAAGGAGATACTGGATGATTTCTTGAGCCTCTTCGTCACATATTAACCATGGGAAATTACATAAAATTGACAAATTAAACATGCGTACACGGTTGAGAAGTAATCATCAACTCAGACTATAATTAGGACTTCGTCTCTGAGGGCGATGGAAAATTTGAAACAGGAAGAGCTGTGTTAGTCAACTAATTACACATAATTGCAACCTCCTCCACAGTCACTGATAAGAAGGGGGTATTTATGCCACCGCAACTTCCCCTTTCCTTTTAATTATTTAAATTCTCCTTGCTTTGGCGCCACTTGCAAATCGGCCAAAGCCGACTTTGATACATATTCACCGCTAAAATTTATAAAATATGAATCTCAACTGCTTAACCGTTGGGGAGGATAGGACACCTTAATGAGTAGGTACTTTGGGATAAGGGAACTGGCAGACTTATTCGACCTTCCTACAAAAAGTAATCCAAAGACCCGCTGAAGGGGAGTGGCATTATTCGAAATGAACAGACATCCATGTACTCCAAAGATGGGGGGGGGGGGGGCACGGCACAGAGGAGTGTAGAGAGAGAGAGAGAGGTTAGAGTGAAGTCTTGGTGGGATGGGATACGCGAAAGAAAATGGATGAAAATTTTGAGCAATGCTGCGCAGTTTTTCGGTCATAACCCTAAACCCCACCGTTTCCAATTAACTTGCACGCCACTGGAAAATGTTGCATGTCCACCCGCTATATGCTTGCCTACCCAACCCTCTACCTCTCTCTCTCTGCCCTCCCCCCCTTGGTGTATTCCCCCGCCGACGACGGCACCAACCCCCCGACGGGTCTTCCCCCCAGAGTGCGCCGCCGGCGGGAGTAAGTACGTTAGTGCACCGACGCATTATTCGGGCAACTTTCTCTTTACCTCCCTCTCCTCCCCAGCCTACCACCGACAACTTCCCTTCGCCCACCCCGTTTACAATTACCTCGGCCCTTCCTTCCCTCCCCCCTCTCTCTCTCCCCGGCACCCGCTTTAACGAGGGAGCGGAAAAGGGTGGTACCTGGCGTAAAACACAATTCACGAGATGTACCGAGACTCCTCCACCCACCCCCTCGTTTCATAATTCGTGAAAGGGAGAAAAAACTTATTTCCGACCGCACTTTCATTGCTCGAGAAATGAGAAATACAAAAGGAGGGCTAATAAAAAAATGAATAAAGCAAACGTCGTGCTTCTGCGGATAAACCGTCTTTTGACGTTTGATTAGTTGCACACGCCCATCACCGGTGCAGCACACAGGCAGACATGAGAGGGAAAACCACCAACTGCATAGGTGTTTCTTTTTTGTTCCATAGTGATGAGTCAACTGCAGATCAATGCACATCAGTAAGGGCTCATCTGACGTAAAGAGAAACTACACACAATTAGCAACACCATTAGGTAATTACGCCTCAATAAGGAAGGGATTAAATAATATCTTAATTTGCTATTCTTGCACATATTTTTTTAGAAATGCTTAAATATTGGATAACTAAGCAAAAATATCCGTAAAGATCCTTTCTAACTCTCTATATTAAAACTTCCGGCGTATGTTTAAATCTAGGCTACAAAATCTTAGGAGATAAAAGGAGATAATTACGACTAAAATAATTAACAAACATGTCGAACTTTTAATTAGCTACTCTTCTCCACAGCTGTGGGATATGATTTAATTTGAAGCCCTAACCTAAGATAACTCAAAAATTGCGGCCGAGATATGTTTAACAAGGGACCGATCCGCGGGAAAGTCCTCTACTTGTGAATGCAAACGTGAATTTTACCTCGTCAGCTCAAGAGAATTATTAAATTTTTCATCTTTTATTTGAAGAACGAAATCAAAATAACCAGAGAAAATAAAAGGAACACATTACTTAATGACTCTAAAAAAAAGCACGCTCCCCCCTCAGGGGTGTTCACAGGAAGGATTCATTTTATTTTTCTTTGCGCACGCACGGAGCCGAAGGGCGGGATGGGGAAGAGGGACTCCCGACTGGGAAAGGAGAGAAAGGGGAAGGTGTGGGGGTGGGTGAAATTAGGGAGAAACGAGAAATAAAAAGATAAAAGCAGAGAGGGAGCGAAGGAGAAGGAGATAAAGAAATTATCTCCCGAAAAATCCCGACACACCCATTCGCACGGGTTTCAACACCACATCACTCTCTCGGTCGCTCTCCCTCAACTCCCACAACCCTCTCCTCCTCCCGCCACACGTAAAGCAAAAAACAAAAGAGAGGCAGGGGCCGCGACCAAAATTCCTCTCAAACCTTAACTCCTCCTACACACCAGAAAGAGATGGAGAAAGACTGAGAGCACACGTGAGGGTAAGAGTATGATAACGAGGAACAATGGCAAGGAAAAAGAAAATGGTCTTTCCATATGTGAGTGACTTGGCGTTTCTTCTTCTACCTAGTGTCTTAGAACAGTTACATGAAGAAAGAAAAATATTCGAAGTACATTATTATCAGACGCGTAGGTACGCATTTTTGGGGATCAATCGATATTATATGAATTGATACTGCCCATTTCACAGCGGTTTAAATTTTTTTATCAAACTGTTATGACACATGGGTGTAGCCACGTTCATAACGAATTGGACGTTATTGTTATTAAAGTCCATTTCATGCTTCATTTGTTAATATATGTAGAACCAATGAGTGAAATTCTTTTTAAAAAATCCGGATAACGATTCAAATATTCTCCGTCAACCACGACATTCAGGCAAATAAAACTCGTAGAGGGGAGGTATTGATCCCATTGATTCTTCCGTACACTCACCCTTGAATATCTCTACACAGGTGGTATACTGATTAAGGTAGGTTTAGATGGAAGGTCGAGTACCTATATACATACACAAATTTTACAATAGAAGGCCCTTGTCTCCTTGCATGATTTTTTTCTTTACCTAGGCATGCTTCCAAATCACTCTTCATTTCATTCCTGAAGCCTATTCTCTTTCTTCTCCCTCACAAGTTCCCCAACATCCTTCCTTCGCCTCTCATTAGCTGTTCCAACCACCTATTCAGCTGCTTCCTCCTTCTCTCATCTAGCAGTTTACTCCCCTCACCCAACAAAATAAACACCTCCTCTTTCGTATTTCCTTCTGTCCATAGCATCTCCTCCATTATCCTCCACACCCTTACCTCAAACATCTGCAGCCTGTTCTCATCCTCTTTCCTCAGATTCCGCGTTTCCGCACCACACAAGAAAGTATATTACTAATAATGACAATATTACAAGAAAAATCATCTAAATTAAGCAGAAAATCGAGAATATGATGACTTCATGTTAGAAACCTGTCTACACCGTGAATTTTCCCGTGGAATCTCAATCACTACTAGAGATCCATGAGGGGAGCCCTCTATGTGCAGAGCTCGGTCCGTTGCCTGGGGCGCTCGGCGCTTTGCGTTCATATTAGATCGACCCTGGTTTTCTCACAACCCTTCCTCCATATCCCAAAATAATCATTCTCTTCCAAATCTATCCAACCGCCCTTAATGTCGCAGAAGACCTCGGATATTGGTCGCCAATTCTACAAGTATCACCAAATTGTGAATGACATCCACACAAAAAGACATGACTGGAGACCGAGGCTACACGCTAAGCTAAGATTACTCATAAAATTCAGATCACACGAGTTTTTGGGATTACAAGGGTGATAGTATTTTAACCCCGAAAACTGTCTCAAGAGCTAATAGAAACAAAAAATAAGAGAAATACACTGCTACGAAGTTTTCTCCGGGGTTTGATTATTGGAGCAGTTTTCGGGCGTTCCTCAGCGTGATGTCTGTTGATGACAACAGTTTCTCCAGCCATCCTGCTGGCGTCTTCAGGCCTGAAGTACACTACCGAACTGATAGGTACAAATTTTCACTTTTTCACGCACCATTATTGAATATAAAAGGTAGTTCGGCCCCGGAGAAACCTGAAGACAAGCTAATGGGTTATCAGGATCGCAGGGGAATACGGACCACCAGATTTGTCAGAGAGAGCAAAAATATAGAGATGGACACTAAAAGACTCCGTAAGCGTACAATTCACAATCATCCTTCCCCTCTTCGAAGTCCGTTTTCCCATTCCCTCACTTTATCATGGCTGGTGTCCTGACACCCCTTGCCACACGACCCTGCGGCGGTTCGCGAGATGGTAAGTAGGAGTGTATCAAATGCAGTGTGTAGCCTAAGTTCTGGATGAACAGCTAAGTAAACGAAAGCAACATACGTGAAACACAAATTCACAGTTGGAGCCCTGCTTTACTTTTCAAGTGAGAAAAAGACTATTATATTTTTTACACGTCTTGCGCAAAGATGTGCAGAGGATATGGAAAAGGGAAAGTAAGCATAGAAACCGGCCTACTTTGGGATGGATGGAAAGCGAAAGGGAAAATTCAATTCGTACTTTCGCCGGCCGGGGAAAAATCACCACCACAAGGCCAAAACCCCCCCTACACTCTTTCCACCTCGTTATCGGGCGATACGAGCGCGGGGTCGGCGGGTGGCGGAGGAGGGTTCTGGGCATGGAAAGCTCGCGAGTCTCCGCCGAAAAGGGGTTTCGAAGGGAGGAGAGATGGGAAGGGGATTAGGGCACGAGGGAGACATGAAGAGGAGGAAGGGATAGAGTGGTCTGTGCATGGGCGGGGAGGTGCGTGCTGTTGATGGCCGCCACCAGATCTCTCATTCTCCGACTCCCGGGATTGGCCCACGAGTTAGGCGAGAGCGTGTGTAAGGGGAGGGGGGAGGAGTGAAGGAAGGAGAGAGAGAGAGAGATACGGCTAATATTAAGCAATTTCCCACTAAACATCACCCAAAGGGAGCCTCATCTCACTTCCCCAACCACCCGCCCGCACACACATACAAACACACACAACTGATATGAAAAGTGAGCGGTGTACGAGAGGAAGAGGTGCAGGGTTAAGGGGGCGGAAACGTGGAGGGCGGGTGGCGGGGGGTGCCGAGGGAAGAAGAAGAGGGAGGAGGCGAGGGTGGGAGACGGGGATGGGCTTCAGCGTAGAGGAGGGAGAGAAGGAAAAAAAAATGTACGTGTGGGAGATGAAGCGTGGGTTTGGCTACGGGGTGGGTTGGCACACAGGATGGGCTGGGAGAAAGGGTGGTAGTAGGGGTGCCAACTCCTGAGGAGTTGATACAGGGAGACATTTGGATCATGGTATAAATAGTAACGGGAGATTTCGGGTGATGTAAGCAAAAAGTATGATTATAATTTCCCACGAATGGGTATTCTAAATAAATGAGAAGCGTATCTTAAATGGTATCATTTACCATCATGTACCAATCATTCAAAATCACGAAATATAGGAATACAGTTACATATTTAAAAAAATCAAAAGCTACTAACACGTTAGCGAAAATTATTATCACAGCAAACTATAATTATGGGGAAGAATATATTTTTTAATTATTACTTAAACTCAAAAAATATAGAAAAACAGCAAAGATACAAAATATATCTTTGACCTGCTCCTGGAGTCTCCCGTAGAATCCGGGAGGGTTGGCAATCCTGGGAGGGAGGCGGTGGGGAAAAAAAGAAAGGGTTAAGGCAGGAGGAAGGCAGTGTGCGTGAAATGGTTCGGACGTGCGTACAGAGTCCGAATCTTCGGCGGATGTAATTAGCGCTAATGACTTGATGGAATTAGCATGTTTCACTTCATTTGATTACAAAGCCGAGAGAGTATGGGAAAAGGGATGCCCTCCCCCCGAACATTTCCTCTAAAACTCCCACCCCCAGCCGACCTACCCACCCACCTACCCGCTGCCCACCACCTAACCCTGCTTCGGTCCTCCCACATCCCCCGCAACCTACCCTTCCGACACCACCGCCTCCCGTTCTGGCATTCTCTCCCTCCTCCGCCCCCGACCACCCCCTTCCGCGGGCATCGATTCCTCTCGGTGGCGATACGGTGGCCGGTTTGGGGGGAGAAAAAAAATCTCTGGGTTCCACGTAATGCCCATAGTGGTACACGATTGATTCAAGCTTCAGGAGTCAACTTCAACCGCAGTTCCTCATGCGTTCTAATGCGAACGTCTACGATCACAGTAGCGCCAACGCGATCCTTCCAGCTCTACCTCCAGTATCCACAGCGAAGTTCGCCGATGCTCAAATCAATACTCCAAACATCGGCGTCTGAGTATCGTAGTCCATTAATCGGCGACGGTGACGATCGCAGAATCACTCATTGAATAAGTCGAGAAAAGGTAGCTGAGGCCTTTTTTGCGCCTTAAATAAATAAGCCAATGATCAGAATCACAAGTGGAATATATAATGTTCAAAGATTTGGGCGGAAAGCATTACAAAAGTGAATATGTAGTGTCTACGTACACAAATCTTAAGGAACCGCCCAAAGAGCGGTAACCATTATAAACGTAAATCGTGGACCCCAACTCCAACAAGAAACCTCTGCCTCACGTTCATTGGCCACCAATTGTGGAATAGCCATAATTATAATGGATATAACAAGTAGAGGAGGTTGGTGGTGGAAAAGGTAAATAGCAATTAACGAAAGAAATAAAACGCTGGCCATTGCTAAGCGATTCATTTTCTTATTCGGGTATGGGCTGGAGGAAATGAACAGCGGTTCAGAAGTACACTGAGGTGTGGAAGCATTTTAAAGTCTTTAGATGGGAAGCCTAGCAAAAATATATGTTCTCACTTGGAGAAAACTCATCTCAATCGCGGCGGCTGACACTGGGATTGCTTTATTAGTTTAATTACATATTAATACAGTCAAAAGTGGTGTTCAAGGCGCGAGCTACTGCGTTAGCTTCTAGGATAAGCAATGCAAAAATAAGTTAATTGCCAGCAATGAAATTGATATGTTGCTTTTCATTATTTAGCTAACAAGAGTCCATGAAAAAATTGTTCAGATGATAGCATTTTCATTTATTTGCATTGAAATACGGGATATAAAAAGTTTCGAGGAATTGACTAGCATAAGCTTACTCTAAAGTGCTTTTAACCTAAAGTGCTAAACCTTGAAACTGTGAAGAAGAGCTTACAATTCAACCTCCAACAACAATGGAACACCTTACGAGACATGCGGAAATCACGCTGCTTTTGTAAATGTACGGTAGAGTAAATATATCGTTTATCTCGATAAAGGAAGGTTAGGCTTGATAAACTTCATTCAAAACGTCCAGACTCGAACCAAAACCGCCTTCGGCATGAGTTCCTTTTATCACACAATGGCTGTTCTCGAAAAATTACACGGAGGCGTGCGTCCGACTGTGTATTCATAAGCTCGCGGTGGTTAAATAAACAATGAAAGGGGGAGATACAGAATCAATCATATCCCCCAACTTAAGCTTAATGAAAAGCTTCAGTTTTTCGGCTTGGCCTTCGAATCATTTTCCCACACCCCGTAGACATACAAATACCTATACGTTCGAACGTAAAGCCGCACTTCTGGCCGCTCTTGAAACCTATCGGTCACCGCCCGGCCCTTGCGAAATCCCTAAGGGACTGACTGCCCGGTCAACCGCCGGCCCTTCTCGGCCGGCCTCCGACCCCTTAGCTCCGAGCCACTTCCTTCCCCAGCGAGCCACCGCCAAATGCTGCCCCGCCGCAAACCGCCCCCTTCTCCCAACCCCCGGCCTCGCCCTTATTACAACTCTTCCCCACGGGGATAGTGGAGTCCGAAAACCCCGGAGGCTTGCCTTGGGATCCACATCACGGGTTCAGAAAGCTTTCCTCTAGGTTCCACAGTTGAATAATATATGGACCGGTTCAACGCGTCGTACAATTTCTTCTACGGCACAAACATTCGGATACAGAAATGCGCTTTGATTAAGCTAGAACCATTCGCGTCGCGGGAAGCTTATTCAACCAAAAGACAACCCGAGGCTTCTAAATTTACCATTTCAATTAGTCACACATCATTCCACTTCTACAGCAGGTTGGACGGTCGCTTATATTTTCAGAATACTGTTTCTCCAGAACATGCCCACAACCATTCCCTGCTGTGCTCCTTTCTTCTAATAGTTTCTAATAGTTTTACTTCTCTCCATCTGCAATGGCAATCCCCAACTCTCTTAACTACATTCCTCTCTCGTAGCCTTAATCATCTCATATCCATTCATTGTTAATCATATTGACCTCACAATTTGATATGAGGAAGTAATATCGAGTTTAGGTCATGAAATTAAAACAGCTATTCTTTGCAGACTTTTCGGAATTTAATTATTCCAACTTCAGGGCTTAGAATACATTCAATTGAGACCTTCAACATCAGGTCATTATTGTCAATGACCTGATGACTGATGGCAAAGAATATCCGTTTTAATTTCATGACCTAAACTCGATATTACTTCCTTACATCTCATTTCCGCATGCAACCGGCTCTTCTGTCTGGAATCGCCACTCTCATACTACTTCACGACAAAAATTTGGCACCAGCGCTATCTCTATTACATCATCGTTAAACAAGTAGACCTAAAAATAATACAAATATGTACTGAAGTCATCCGCTATATATATCACGTGGGAAAGATCATTTTAAATCTTTATTTAGCATAATAAATTTTTTTAAAGCTATAAGCATTTCACTTTGAGTGGCATTACGTCGCAAAATGCTGCTCCACGAATACGTGTTTAACTCTGATTCTGCTAGGAATTCCGTCAAGTTGATGATGAAACACTGCACGATTTTCAGGCTCGAGGGACTTCTCCACAAACATATCAATTAACCTAATTCCTTCACGTACTGAGCTGACAGAGGGCGTCCATGCAGCAGTAAACGAGCCCTAAATGAGAGAAATACTGTCACGAACAATAATAAGACGGAAAATTTCCCGGGCAAAAGATCCCAGCGATCAAAGATACGTGCGGGAGAAGTTCACAGGACATCGCGGAGATGACAAAACGAAGACACGAAAAGAGCACACGTAGGCATCACACACTATTTTTTAATCGAATGAATAAGACTTCGGCCTATTGACGCAAAGCGTTAAAAAAAAGGTCACTCCAACGACCAAAAGTATCCACGCCCATTACAAGAGGCGTGGGCACGGACCCCCTCCACAAACCCCTTGTAAAAACTTACATTCGGTTAAAACGCTTAACGTCGACGTAATTAAGAACGAGGGAGACAGATGATACACTTAATGGTTCGCGACCGAAGAGAAGGGGGGTTTTTGAGGGAGCGATGGGGATTCGAGAGGTTATGTGGGCTGGGGAGACCCTGGGAGGAAGTGCGGAAAGGGTCGGGGATGGGGTGAATACAGGGGGGTAGGAAGAGTAAAGGCTTTTCGGTTTCCGGAAAGTGTGGCCAGCCTTCCTTTTTTATTTTTTCCCCCCGAAATTTTACGCGACGTCGCAAAATCGTTATTGCAATACACCCCGCAGTTTCGATTGTGCGCCGGGAATTAATGACCACAAATACAGCCCCGGATTACGTAAGATATTGCCATTAAGCGGTGGCCGGGGACATTTGATTTAGCAGAAATCGATATTTTCATTAAAACCGCGCGAAGTTATCCAATCAATAGCGGAATTTACGGAGGCTAGAAAGAATAATAGTGGAGAAGAAAAAAAATTTTCAACAGCCCTAAGGGCAAGGGAACAACTACATATAGGTACATTTATTTTTTTTTTAATTTTAACAAAAAACTAAAAATAAGCAACGCGCCTTTACTCTTTCAAATCGTCCAATATTATTATCATTTTTTTCTGTTTGACTTGCCCGCTACGAGTCCCTTAATTTCTACAATTTCGCGAAAATAAAAAATTCAAAATTGTTTGGGCGGTTACGATAAATTTACACACATCGGCAATTTTCCAGGGGCCATTTATTATGGCCCTTATTTTTCAACGAGCGAGCAAATTCAACGGCCGAAACAAAAAACACAAAAGGATGACGCTCGAAACCAATAAAAGATGCAGGAGATGTTTCTAACATTTACATTTTGAAGGAGCAAGACGGCAAATACGTAAAAAAACGGAGCTCCCGCCCTTTCCTCCCGTTTAATTTTTAAAGACGCGAGCACGTCAATATTGATACATATCAACTATGAATTAGTAACTTCTAATAGTATAAAAACGGGGAAACAAAAGCATTAAAGGCGAATGCCTCAGTCGAATAACATTCGGCAAAGCAAATAAAACCGTTTAAATTGGAAATCCATTATGCATACCGCAAATAAAACTGCTACCGTAAAAATACTGCCCTATCAGCAATAAAATAATCCCGTATTTCAGTAATAATTACATCAAACGAAGAACAAACTTACGATTGGGACGAGCGACGGGCGATTAATTATTAAATATCGCTCTTTTAAATTTCATCGATCGACACGCTGCGCTGCTTTAATGTTTATTCAATAATGAAAAATAATAATCAAATAAGCCAAATTAATGACCACTAAATATATTAATCGGCGCATTGCGTAACATTTGATACTTGGTATTAATTGAAAATATTTATCTACTGCTTTATTAAACGTTTGGCGTTCAGAGAATCAGCATCTATGACGAAAATTTAAGCATCAAAATAAACCTTTATGGTGTACCGAGTTCGGCGAGCATGTCAAAGTAACTTCCAGTTTTTCTACGACTAAAGGCAGAATAACAATAGAGCGTAGAGAAGTCTACATAAAATTTAAACTCCGAATTCATTATTTTAGAGAAATGACCGAGTAGACACGATTTATAACCCGCTATTAACTCACATGTCGCAAGATCATCAGCTGGTAGAGTAAATTTTCCCTTCCCATCGCCGCAAAATCTAATTTTATAACGGGGAGGATACTCGGGATTATTTGCGGCCGAGCGGATCCATAAAACCGTCGCAGGGGAGCCCGGAGGTCCCCGAGATATATTCCAAAGATAACCGGCAGTGAGCCGGTTTACAAAATTCCAGCGAAGAGGGACGAGAGGGTAACAATACGGGTCCCCGACAAGGAAAATAGAGACAAAATAGAAAAAATAACGGTTAACTCACAAAGGTCTCCATTTCCCGAAGAGATGAAGAAAATTGGGGATACCTTCCGGATTGCAAAATGTCAATTAAGTCTCCGATTGGAAGCGATGGGAGGACGAGAGAGGGTCGGCGGAGACGCGGAGGTAAAAGGGTGAAGGGGGTAAGGAGAGGTGGGTGGTTGGGAGGCCATAGACTAGTCCTCAGCTTTCCTCATTTCCCTCGAGGCGGAAGTCGAACGAATCGGAAGCTTTTATTGGCCGAGATGACGAACGGCCCCATGTGGGCCGCACCACCACACTCGCTGCCGATGGGACCAGATCGCCCGTCCTTCCCACCACCCATAATACCCATAATGCCCACATGACGACCACTTGGTCGACGGCGGCGCAATTGGGGGGGGGGGGGGGGGGGGGGGGGGGGGGGGAAGGTCCCAAAAGACGATAAAAACGTGAGGGGTGAGATAAAGAGAGTAAGGAAAAGGTGATGGGGAGAAGAGCTCAGGTGGAGAAGAGTATAGCAGAGAGAGAACAGGCGTAAAACATTTCCATTTAAAGGCACTGAAAGATTTCCTGTCTCGGTGGCGATGGGATTAAGTCCTCGACTGTTAGCCTGACGTCGCGGGCTCGAACTCAGCCAGGTTGGTATTTCATCATCTATGGAATGTTTGTCTATGTTCATCTCAATATGCTGAGTTAAACGTACTTTGCGAAAGCTGTGGTCTATAAAAATATTAGTATTAGGTAACATGAGATTCGTGAAACGATTAAAATAAAAAAGAGAACCGCGTGTTTTGTTAAATTTTAACAAATCAACAGATTGTGTGACACAGCTATTAGAGTGACTGGGATGGGAGTCGCTAAGAACTCAGAGGAAATATTCCAGGTTAAGGCCGTCAATAAAATTCAGATCACAGGAATTTTCTGTAGGCTTATCCAAATGGGCAGAAAAGTGATACTAATAATCGGAAAACTGGATACCTATACGATTTTCGTCTCTTCATGCTCCATTCATTACTTCAAGAGAAAGGGGTCGAGATACTAATTTTCGAAATCAAACTTCAGTTATACTCTACCCATCGCCGTTCTCTTTTTCGCGGCTTCACTTCAGAGAAAACTTGAGAGTAAAAGACGAATTTCATTTCGACACGGGGAAAAAGCCCTGAAACCGAAAAAACATACAAAATAATGAGTTTAGCCAATTGCGAGTAGTTTCTGAACTACAAGCCTCGAGGAGAGGGACCGCGTTCTATGCAATATAGTGGGCACGTCTGCCATTCTGAGGCACTAGCCGGTAACCGGAGGCGGCGGGGAATGTATGAAGAGCCTACGTCGCCCTAACCACAGGAATTGGCAGAAGGGAGGAGGAAGTGGAATGGAGAAAGGTGGAAAAGGAGGCGTAAGTGGAGAGAAACAGAGGAGAGAGGTGGAGGGAGGAGGAAGTCGATGCAGGGGAAGATGAGGAGGTGAAGGGTGAGAGGTGTGGAAGGGGTGGGGAACGCCTCGAATATTGCAGAGAGCAGTAGTCATACAGAAATAGCCACAGACCTGGAGAGCAGGCGCGGAGCTACAAATAATTCCATTAGCGCAGAAGTAACGGAGAGAGTGCGGAGGGGGAGGGGGGTGGCGGGGAGGCTTGGGGAGGAAGAGGGAGGTTAACGGGGGAGGAAGGAGTGCAAGAAAGAGGTGGGGGATACGAGGAAGAGATGGCTGAGCGGGTAGGTGATGGGGTAGAATGGCAAGGGTAGGAGAGCAGCATGAGTGGGGAGGAGCGGCAACGAAAGAGCAGATGAAAGAGAACAAGAAAGGGAGATGGAAGAGAATGGAGCGAATGCGGCGCCAAAGAGAAGAATGAAGAACAGTTCAGAGCCAAGTGAATGAACCCGCGAGACGATGTGGCTACCGCTGATCTCCATAAAACGCGCACTCACGTCACCGTTATCAATTGAAGAACAGGGATCGCATTTTTTTCTCGTTCGCTGACCTTCCACGGCAGCTATTCATTTCAATTCACATTCGAGGAGCTAGTCGCAAGAACATTGGCTGCGACTAGAGAGCTGTACGAGAAATAGGCGTTAGAAAGAGAGACTTCGATTACACATATTACAGATACATGATCGTATCCCTCTAACATTAACGAACGCTGACGAGTACATTAACGAAATCAGTGGTCCAAGCTTATTAAGGGGCTGTTACGATGATAATGGCAGAGTGAGGAAGGGCGATTACTACATGCCAATGCCAAAAAGTTATTACTGTCGATACGAAAGACCAAGTGACGATACGAAAAATTTATAAGAATCGATACTCTGAATAAAGATTGACTAAATCGAAAATATCTTCTTAACGACATCTTATCGTCGTTTACTTGACCATATAAGTATTGTATTAAATGATTTCGCAAATTAAGGATTTAAGAAACCGACTCGAGAGATGTGTTATATGTAGAAGAGTTATTTAGTATTCCTCTCAAGAATCGGTTAGTGCATTTCTTACAAAGGAAATAGATTATAATAAGCTCGACCAAAGTATACTGAATCCTCAAGTAGACGGTGAAGCTTAGAAATGAAATAAAACGCAGAGATACCTGAAGAACCTTTTAGCAAAGGTGACCAACTGCAATTCTGTTCCTCTATTCTCCCTCAACTCTAATATCGAGCCCAGCCCTGATTGCCAAGCTATCCATAAAGTCGCAAATTACCCAAGGTGTCGGTCGTCTCCGCAAATAACTACTTATAACACTAATTTAAATTCAGCAGGAACTCCAAACGAGTTTACAGCAGTCTCGGGGAAATTGTGGGAATGGGAAGGAAGTTAAAATTAAAAAGGAAGCTGGGGAGGAGGAGGAATTCGGCGGGAAATTATAAAAAAAACGCAAAGGGAAGAGCCTAAACCAAAATGGTGGAGATTCGCCAAAGCATAGACCGAATGAGACGGAGGGAAACGGGGTAAAAATCGCAAAATAGAAGGATGGAATGAGTCGCTAGGGGAAGGCGTTCATCCGCGAGGAGGGGGGGTAAGACGGGAGAGGGAGGTGGGGGAGAGAAGTGGGGGAGAGAAGTGGGAGGGAGCCTGATAAGTTCGGCAGGACGGGTGGAGTGGCGAAAACGGAAGGGGGGAATGGGAGAGGAGGAGGGGTGGACATGAAAGTAGAACGTGAACGGAGTGTGGGGGGGTGGGGGTGGAATGAAGAGTGTCGTTAGTAGCAGGAGACGCCGGCGCGATTGCAATATTCCATGCAATAATTCATTATAGATCCAATATCCAACATCCACACCCTTTCTCCCCCGCACTCCCCCGGCGCCACACACCATTTGCCGCGGGAGAGACTCTTGGTAAACCCCGCTCGCACCCCTCAAACCCCTTCCCTCTCTGCCCCCTTCTCCCTCCTCCCCCCCTCGTCCCATCTCCACGACCCCCAACCCCTCAAAATCCTCACCCTCCCTCCCCTTCGCCGCCCCTACCACCCTCCACCTCATAACCCGACCACACCTTGTCTCAAAATCCAGAGGGAGCGGGAGGAGGCCTTTGCCCGACCGAAAAACCATACACACCCGACCCTCTCCTCTTCCCTCTCACTCACTCCCAATCAACTCCCTCAACCGCTTCAACACCTAGGACGAGGGGACTTTCCGATATCCGCCTTACTCCTCCCTAGCATCCCACTATAACCCAAACTGACCTCACACAGTCTATAGGGCCTCCTCATATCAACATATACATATATATAGGCACACTCGTGTGTACATCAATGTACAAGAATTAATCAATATTTCAATATCTAAAGGATACTTGTCCACACGGACATGTTGGATCAAGAGGAATGTGGGAAGGTCTATGTTAAACACGAATCGTTGGCTTCCGGAATTTTTATCCAATACAAACCTAAATATATTATGCACTAAAATATATACATTCGTGAGTTTAACATGAATATGGGAAAGGGATAAGTTACCGATATGATACGTACTGAACCATTACATTATTCGCACGAAAAATGTATTATCTTCCTGATGAGTAACCTTATCAATTTTATCTGAGTATGAGATTGCCGTATGGCATACTTCCGTATTCGTAATAATGAAAGTTTATGCATATAAAACATATATATTTCAGCACTAATTCCTTGCTCCATTGTGCCTTACCCTCCCCGCAGCGCATAACTCCCTACAGTGGGGCTTCGAGCGACTGAGTAGGGGGGACCTACTGCTCCTCAGCTACGACCTTCTCCCCCAACCGCCCCCACAAACCTCCTACTTTTCCTCCCTATACACCACAGCCTCCTCCTCCTCCACCTCTGCTACCTACTCCGACCGCCCTCTCCTATAGGCTCCGGGCAAACGCCATCATCAAACTCTCGAATCAATTCCGTTAGTTTCGCACCTCTCGGGAACGACTTTTATAATTTAGAGAGCAATTAGTCGGCAAATTGGAAAATTAAGGCCAATTTTGTCCAATTACTGATGCGGAAAAAACAAATAACATCGAGTTCGAGCAACGCAATTTTCTTGCCCCGGACGAAACCTCACCTCCCACGCTACCTCTTCTTCCCTCTCCCATCGCCCCACACCCAATGTTTTCCCCAACCCCTCCCACGTCCTTCCCTCACCACCCCCAGTCCCCATAACTCCCCCCCGCCCCGACCCCAAGGGGGTAAGACAGGGGATAGAACCACGGCAACACTCCTCCCCATCTCCCGCGGAAACCTCTGAAAATCAACCACTCTCCCGATCCCTATCCTTCCCCTCCTCGAGCAACCCCGAAGACGTGCCGCGGGAAGGCAACGTGTTCGACACACCCATCTCGCCCCGCGGGCTCTCGACACCTAATAAAATAAAATCCCCTCTTCCCCCCCACACGCGGATTCCGTCGGGTAAGAGAAGAGGGAATGCATCAAGACTTCCGGCCCGCCAGAGGCATTCACCGATCCCCGCTAAATTCCGTCGTGCTCTGGTCAACCTTGCCTTCCAACATCAAGTACTTCTCAGGCTACTTGGAGATGGTGTTTGGGCGGTATATGGAGTTCTGTCCCGGAAAATGCAGAGATTGTTTTCAGAGGAAGATAGAAATACCTGGGGTTTTATCAGGACACCGCTCCAAGTGTAGAACTCAGTCCGCCGGATATGACGTACATGTTTAGACCCTGAGGGGCCTCACATTTAAAGCAGACGAAGGGTTACATCAGGTAATGATCCACCCTTCATCCATTCCAAAAATAATCTTTCTCCGACCAAATTAACAACAAATCCGTGACGTAAATTACCTACCTGTAAATTATTTGCAGTTAAATTGCCATGTCATTTAATTAACAGCCTTGAGCAGTTGTTGAAAGTTTAATTCCCGTCTACAGTCTTCAAAAATTAGGGTATATGATAATACCAGAATCATTCACAGATACGGTACCATTGACATTAAAAAAATTCATCAACATAACGCATACTATTCCCAAATTATTATATGCCATGCATAAAACATACGTATAAGGCTAGTATTGCATTCTAAACACAATAATTCCATAAATGTTTGAATTAAGACTCCAAACGAAGCTATCAACATTTCCGATAAAAATCTGGCTTGATACCAGAGCACAAAAATAAATTTTTATAGGAACAACCAAAAGTAAACATAACATGATGCATGGAAAAGATAATAATGTGAAGACAGGAACTTTCAGAAAGGGTCTGATAAAAAAAGCCTCATCCGAAATTAGTGATTTATAATTTCAACTGCAGGGCTGGAAATAGATGGCAAGGCTGCAATACTTAGACGCTTCCAAAAAAAAATAAAATAAAATCCTGGGATTAGAGCCAACGCTCACCATTTATCACCAATGTTTTTCGACACTTCCGTCAATTAGGCAGCAAAAATAAAATAAAGGCCAGGGCAGGCAGTCAGGCATACCACCAGAAAAGAACAAAAAAACGGGGGAATCAGAACTTCAACAACTTCAAATCAATTTCGAAAATTGTATTTCGTTTCCTGATTCCGAGAAATCTTCTAACCCCCTCCTTGGCTTCAGCCCCACCCCCACTTCTTCTCGGCCCACCAACGTGAAAATTAGATAAAGCAAGGTTTAATAAAAGGTTACGACCTCGGCGAGTCTTAAAACACGCTTTAATCCAATTTTTCGGAATTCCGGTAAAATTGGAAAGAAAAAAGTCAACTGTAAATTCAAAGTCACCCTTCCATTATATTTGCGCCAAGCCGACAAGCATTTTCAGTTCCCAGAGTCGCAATTTCCGGAGATTCTTTCGGATTTTTTTCTTTCTTTCTCTTACCACCACAACCACCTCCTCAAATCATACGTTTCATGAATCACAAAAAAGGAGAAAGAGATCGAAAAAAACAAGGCCGTCGGAAGTAGCAAATGAAGGCAGAAATTATTTCAATCGCCAAGTCGTGCCATTAACTATTTGTAGACTTCCGACAGGAAGTCACCAGGCTACTGGCTGATTACCGAAATGAACGGTCACAAAATTAAAAAAAAATCAAAAGCAGAATGGATAATGAGTGGAAAGGGCTGAAATAACGAGATTAAAACTGGAAGGAACGTCCATTGCAAAATAAGCAGAAACATCTGAGCATGATAAAGCAATAGAAACTCGCGGTTAAAAAGAGTTTTTTCAATATATTTAGCAACATCAGCCTACAGGCCAAGGAGTACCAAGAATTGTACGTGCGCTTCAGTCTATTTTGAGCCAGAACGGAGTCGCATTCATCAGGGCAAACCGATCGTATTTTATGCTCCCCTATGTACTCGAACTTCCCCAACAAACGCAAAAGCAAGTTTATCAAGTGATAATAATAACCCCAAGTACTTGGATTCAAATAACTTCCAAATGAAAAACACAAGCCACATGAACGCAACTGATCTATAAAACACACAGAATAAAACCACCTTCTGACCAAATTACAAGCGCTCAAACGTCTAAAACCACATCCCTTGGCAGCCATCAAATATGGCGACGAGATGCCCGAGAGCCAAGGTTGGCGTTCCCGATAGAAGTGAATTATAAATGAAATAATCACTGTCGCGTGTTCAAGTTTAATTTAATCCCGAATGAAGGCTAATTTAATAAATTAATCATGCTTGGAGGAAGATTACCGACAAAAATCATCTTGTCTACCATTATAATAATTCCTAAAATTACTTCATCCCTTCCGAAATTGCTCTAATTATCGTCAGTCGCTAGGCTAGGGTCCCGAAAAAAAGGAGCGATATCCCCGCTGGGAGCAAACTTCCCTATATTGAAGGCGCACCTTTGGGCAGATAAACTCACGCGCAACACCTCCCGATACACCCGAAAGCCAAGCCTTAAAACTATTATTAGACGAAAGCGTCCAAAAATATTCGAACGCAGAGCAAATGAATGGCGACAAAAGGGACGAGAATAACACCGCAAACGGCTCAAGTCAAGAAACACTTGGGCGGGAGGGAAGGAGGAGGAGGATATCTGAGGGTAAAGAGGGGTGAGGGAGAGGGGGAGAAAGGCAGATAAGGAACTTGGAGAGGGAGCCGAGAGCATCTCAAAAACCTCAAGACGCCGCCGAGAATAAAAAGGAGTAAAAAAATACGCGAGGGTGTTTTGGAAAGGGAAAGGAAGGGGAGTGAGTCGGGGTTTCATTATTTGGTGGGGTGGCGCATTTGAAGGGTGGAGTGAATACGGGAAGGACTTGTGCCCACACAAGAAAGACCCATGAGGAATAGATCACCAACGGACTTCCCCACCACAGCCACACGCCAGATGCCCCTCAATTTTTTTGGCTAGAGTTTAAAAAAAAGGAGCGGCCAACAACGAGGCGGAGGGAGATACTGTCAAGGAAAAGTAAAGGGAAAGGGAGAGAGAGAGAACAGGTGCGGGGAGGGAGAGTGAGGGGGAGAAAGGGAGAGGAGTCACCGGAGGAAGATAGGAAAGAGACTATAGAGCCGCCACTGCGGGCAGTTACCTTAACAAATGCTCCCGAAGATTAAAATCTGGTCACGCGACGCCGTGGAAATGTGGCATTTTACATAATTGCCCTCAGCACACCCTCTCTCTCACCTCCTCCCCCCTCCGCCTAGCCGCCACCCACCCTGCTCCCCCCACCCCCCTTCCCAACCGCCCGCGATGATTTTTTTTCTTCCCCCAATCCCACCCCTCTCCGCCCGCGTCACTAAAACACCTCAAAAACCGAAGCCGCCGCCTCTCGGAGCGCGCGACCGGCTTACCGCCGGAGCGGCACGCCGACGGCGCCCAGGCGAGCGCACCCGAAACCTCTTCCCGTCCACTCAATCCCTCCCTCTCTACGCTGCTACATTCACTTAGCTTTAAGGTACCTAGTTACAGCGATGTATATCCCTAACCATAATACAGAACATGCACCAAGTTGATTTCAAAATGTAAGCAGTTGTAAGAATCATGAAGTAAATATGGCAAAATTAATGGCGTAAAAGACTGTTATTTTATGACAGAACTTCTCAGTAACTAACTATGTATACTATATATAGTTAGTCACTGAGCTAATTACCTTTTTTAAGATGTAACAAAACTTGACTTGTTTTACGCCGTACGTAGAAAGTGCGATCACATTCGAATTATTTTTCGCTTTTATAAAAGAAATTGGGGTGAATAATAAGTATTTTTTAATTGAGAAAACATACGAACTGCATGCCCTTACATTTCAAACGCGATCTGTGCGTCAGAACATCTTAGTTTTTTTAACAATGTCTCTCTGGGGCACTAGGACTACATTCCATGTTAAATGGATTCTATTTTGTGGGTAATGTTTCGCAGGTTATTACGATTAATGGGTGATATTTTGGTATCATTAGAAGGAAGAGATATTTTTCTTTATAATGAGGCCAAATCCGTTGAATAAAATGAGTAGTAATGTCTCGCACTAACTACTTTATGTAGGTGGTGACGTCGTGGAATTTTATGACGGCGACACGTATTTTCCTCCAATGAGAAAGAGCCTCGAGAGGAGACTCGAAGCCCAACTTTTTCTTCTAGTTAGTCTACAAAGGGGTTGGAGAGAAAGCGAAAGAAAGGTGTTAATAAAATTTCTAAATGAGGGCAGAAATTTCATTAATAGGTGCACACGTCTCGGCGTTAAGCAATTAGAGCAGGAGACCACCCCGGTTTCATGCAAGGACACCATGTTCCAACCTCAGAGCAGAAAAAAATCGTTCTTGAAAATGTGGAAGGGTGGCCATAAATTGAGAAATTGATTAAACTTCGAAAAGGATTTGTTTTATATGACCACATCAGCCGACATCATATTCGATAAATCTTTAGTTACACCAATTTAGTTTTTAATCAAATACTGTCTTCCTTCATTCCATGTCAAGAAGAGAAAACCTAAATCTACTTTTTAGAATTTAATATTTTTTTAAATATTAACCGGAAAGAAGAGAGAGACAAACTGAATTTACTATGACACATGACCGTTTGTGACCTGCTTAGACCCATGATTTAATGTGTGTGGTATAGGCATTAAGTAGGGCGTAGTTACATGCAATGGGCTAATTTACGTTATTTCATTCTAATTTTTATATCAGTTCAATATATACAGGTTAGTTTAACAAAGGTTTATTAATCATGCATTCTTTCTTTTTTTTGCTACCATATTATGAAGTTAGCTCACAATAAAAGCTTTACGTTTACGTAGCAAATAAGGCATAATTATTAAAACCCAAAAATATTTATCTCATCTTTATTTTTTACATTCAAAATGCAATGTTTTATATAAACCGCATGCCTAACAATATTCACGGAATAAACTACTAAAGAGTTAAGTCTAGCAGTTTACCCTCACCTTTAAGCACAAAACTAACTTGCTAATATGATCAATGATAATTGGTGATTGTTACGTCGGCAATGTGAAAGAAGCAGGGAAGACCCAAACAAGGACTCCTGAAATGCAGTGATCACCCATTCGACGAAGGCGCGAAAACAAGTGCAGCGGGTGGATGATTAGACGCGCGGGGAGCTGCGAGCTCCGTCGACTGAGAAAAGATCACATTACACGCAGACAGGCAAGAGCCACGCCGAGAGAAAGAAACACGCCCGTGCCGCTCGGGCCTGTTTCCTGCGTGCACACGGAGGACATTTTCGGCGGCTAAACGCGGTGGGGGGAGAGAGGAGGTGAGGAGAGAAAAAGAGGGAAGAGGAGAGGGAGAAGACGAAAGAGGAGCGCCGGAGAAGGGTAAAAAAGAGGGAGAAAATATTAATATTAGTCGCCCGCATCAGCGGTGCGAGAGAGAGTCGGAAAAAGATGCTCGGAGGCATTACTTGGGATTCTGTTCCCACGATGAGAGAGAGAGACTCAAAAGAGTGGCGGGATGAGGCAGCTATTGGGGAGGGGTTTGGCTCTGGAAGTCTTACGAAGAGAAACCCCCAGGGGTCACACACAAGCGGGGGAGGCGTCATCAGAGGGGGCAGGGTAAGACAGAGTGTGGGGGGGGGATGAGGTGACCGAATGTACGAGTGGGGTGGGGAGCCGAAAAGATCCGGGGGATGAAGGGGGGATGGGGAGGACTTGTTAGAGAGCAAGATGGTGGAGTGAGGAGGTGGAGGGAGTGTAGGGGGGAACGGGGCAGGGGAAGGTGGGAGGGGAGTAGATTGGCGCCGGAGAAATCGGCAGATTGAAAGAGATGGGAAAATTGATGGGGGGCTGAGTAATGGTTAAGAAAGACGACGGAGATGGTTATATCAACCCGCGCGGTGTTTCACGTCAACTTAACGACAAACTGCGGCCCTATTTACGGCGACGAGATATATAATTACGGTTGATGTATTGACGGGGAACGGGTATGCGGGACACGATGCATGGCTACACCTGAAGGCACAGACAGAAAAATGGGATCCAACGGCAGGAAATCAAACGGAATAAAAACTTGAGGATGGATGTGAAAAATCACAATTATAGTGTTTGCGGCTGGGATTCTTACGTCACAGATCAAGACTACGGGAAAGCTCAGATTACGCAGTCACATGAAGGTGATATTAAAGCTGAGATTTTTATGCGAAAACAAGCATAACTTTAAATGTTAAAGATAATGAGGCCGCCAACCTTAAATGCTGTCTAAACCCTCATTTGAAAAATGAAATTAACTCGAAACACCGACAGGATCAGTCTAGGCCTTAGTGCACGTTAAGGATTTATTCCATCACTATGGAAGAGAATATACGGATACTTACTACTGCTAAGATGAATGAACTTTGTATATTCGACAATGTTTTTTTGTAACAATTATGCGTTGAAACCGGAAGGGGGTGGCGAATGGTAAAAAAAGTGAAATATACATAGTTTATTCAATTAAATATGCCTAGAACATTCCACTACGTAAACTTACGAACGATTCAAGAATATATTCTTCTTCCATTGAGAATGGCTCAAACAAAGACACGGAGAATGAGCTTAGCATCAAAGTTAATTTAGCAACGGGACTCAGGATGACGCTATGGCGACGCAGTCACATGCGCCAGAATACCCCTTGAATAAAGAAACGACAGCGAGGAAGAAAGCGAACCTGGCGTCGCAATAAAAGGGTCGAGTAAATCATGAAGGATTTTGGGATTCCATTCCCAGAAAGAGAGAGCTGGAGATCTCTGGAGAAAATCGCAAAATGAAGACGGAGGGCAATGGCAGAGGAGAGAAAGTGCACTAATTAAATTAAGAGAGCGGTCGTGGGGGCAAGAGAGAATGAATGCATAATGCTGTGCAAGTTATGGGGGAAGCATAAAGCAGTAAGTCTTGAAAGAGAATGGGCGGAGAAAAGGAATACCTACCCCCTTTTGCTTCTCGAAACGGGCATAATTTTAACGCCGCGGATGAAAAGGCTTCTTGAGTTTAATTCAATGAAAAGGTGAGGGGCTACAGCTTGAGATAATATTGCGTCTATACGCGGCGAACAATCAGATGAAACAATTGCTAAACTCTTGCTCTCTTATATCTTTGATCTAGCAGCATTAGACGTAGGGGGGTTTGGAATCACGCTCGGAGGGAATTGTAATTTAGTGAGGCTCAAAACGGGCGAGAAAACTAATTAAATCAAACGACAGGGAAGGCGTGAACATGGACCGAAGTCCCAGAGGCGAAGCTGCAGCCGCGGGGTTTGCACATAAAGTTGCCGTCACCTTGGGTTTTACTGTATATTCAGAATATTAGCTGAAATGTCCGGATTTCGGATCACATCCTCATTGCCCCTCTCCTTTAGCGTGGTTAAGACATTTAGACACATATAATGAGAGATTAATTTCTCAATTCAATCCTCGCTACTCGTTAACGCCAAGTATTCATTGTCTAAAGAAAATGTAACATGGGAAAGTTGGGAAAACGGTTGAAACCGTTCAACTTTCGGCAGATTCTTTAAATGTATGACATTTTAACCCAGGAGAAGGTTATGTAAAGACGTGGTAAAATTCAAGTGAAAAGGTTATCGAGCTCCTAGGCTAGTAGACTTTTTTCGACTGGGAACATTAACTTATTCTAATCACGTAAATGAGTTAACGAGCGAAAGATGGAGGGAAGCCGACAAAAATGCCAGCCAGCGAAAACGTGAAATCCCAACTGGCTGTGTCGCCGCGAGAACGCGGAGGGATATCAGATCTCAGATTTAGCCATTACCAATGCTAATTCGTTCACGCCGTGTTTCCACCGGAAATTATATTTCTCCCGATGCTCTCCGCCGCCGACCGAAAAGGATACGGTCGAGTTGTAAGAGGGGAGCAGATAACGTCTTCACCTGCCATGACAACGATTGAGTATCCACAAATAATTGCCCACTTCCACGCCAGCTGACGTGAAAATCAATCAATGCTCCGATTTCAAGCCAGATTAAAAAACCAGTCCCCGGGGCCACGAGGGGCAAAATATATTCACCACCACCTCCCACCACAGAGGAGTTTGAATCACTTTAAAAAAAATACATTTCCTCGCTCCCTTGAATTTATTACCGTGACAGCCAAAAAACAATTCAGACGGAAAACACCAAGGAAGGGGAATGGACAAAACGGATATTTCCCTTCCTTTTTAGGCATATGCTTTATCAATCGCAGATGGAACCTCCCACGGAAAAGATACCGCTTTTCCAGACCAGTTCCCCTTTCGCATGTCGGACTCGGAATAGTGAGAGCTCCGTGTGATTACTTTGAAAAGTCGAGGTAAATGTATATTCACTTGAACAAAATACACGGGAAAAATTACCACGTCGTAAGTTTAACTGCCGCTTAATAGTGACTAATGTCACGTCCCTCCAAAAATTAAAAGGAATATGACATACCAGGGGCAGGTCGAATTTTTCCACTCTAATGCCACGCTTTTTTTTGCAGAAAAATTACCATGCCCTTTTAAGCACTCATACATACTTTAATTTACATTTGGACACAGACCGTTATCATGGCTAAACTTAACGAGCTTAGTTGGTAATTTATCTTCCTAGTACACTTCAATCACGTCCTTCGATATCATATGAAGGAACCCAAGGCGAATGCCTATAGAAATAAGACGGGGCATGAGAGGCAGAGTAAACTCCAAAGGCATACCTCAAATTAGAATTCCCGGGATGGTTTCTAGCGATAGGCCTCGTCATCTATAATAACCTCCAACCCACGAATCTCCCTAATGAATCATTCCACGAAAATTACCCTGGCACTCCAGCGTCCTCCTATAAACACATGCTTAACCCTTCTAAACAGATGTGTCTTACTTTCACCCCTCAACTAGTCTACTAATTGTAAGCCCTTGGCTACCAACACTGTTCCCTTCCATTTGTGCCCGGTTGTAAGCCGTACTTCTTCACGGTCGACACCGACGATATACTGTTTATCGCTTTAGTCTTTCTCTCCCTCCTGATTTTCTCATAAAAATCATCTCATCAACTACGTAGTTTTATCTTACTCTCAAAATGATTTCAAATGTCTTTTGCTACTTTAAGACCACTCTACTCACCTTTGGGCAACTGAAAATCGTTTGAGGCAAATATTACACTGAGGGAGCTAATTCCGTCACAATGATTGTTTTATTACAGAAAAGAGAATTAAAAAAATACGTAAACATGCCATAGGTAATATAAAAAAAAGATTCAATCATGAGATTCATAGAATTTCTACGCGATTCTTAGGTTTCAAAGAGATTCAATATAAGTAACATTCTCTCTTTATACGGATGGCATAGGATTAAACGTTTGCCGAGGTCACAATCGTTCAAGATATATTCAAAGAATGTGTTTTAAATGCCAATTAATATGAATCCCACATCAAAAATTAGGTTTGATTCCAACTAACCCAAGATTGCTATGATCCCTTCGATTTCTACCCTCCAGTTCAGTATTTCTCCTTTTCCTCAGCCTAATTTCGCCTTTGAACTTATTGTATCTCAATTTTTAAACGCCACCGGAGACCTCGATAGCATCCCGCCGACACGCAATAACGCTACTATTACAAAGCTCTCCTTCGACCTGGCTGGGACCCCCTCCTTGATACGCATTAGCTCCGTAATGGAACACGGGGGACGGTGAAGCTAGGGAGAGAGATGCCTTTCAAACATTTCTTTCCATTCCTCTCCATTTCTCGGCTTGCCCCGAGGTTGTCTCAGAAACCTCCCTGGAATTCCAATATTATTTCGCCGGCAAATATACCCTTTCGCCCACCCCACCGCCCGGGTGATTCGCCCCCCCCCCCCCCCCCCGCCCAGAAGGGTCCGAGCGACCGCGGAATGAAACGTATTTCCTACTACGCTCATTAAATGGGTTATTGTTAAAAAAAATAAATAGACGAACGAATGCGTTCGAGATAGCAGTGCGATACGGTTGAGGGGCATTGTGGTAGGTAGGGGGGAGGGACACTTGGGGAGCTATAGGGAGAGGAGGAAGGGTAAAAAAGGGTTGGAGGCGAGGTGTTGGTGAGGGGAGAGAGGGGGCGTTTACATAATCCTCAGGGTGTGTTGGGAGCGGCAGGAGTGGGTGCGGTAAAAGGGTGGTGGGGGAGGCGGGAGGTGCAGGGGTTCGCGCCGCGGGGGTAGACTTTTCGTTGTGAAACGGGGGTGGCAAAACCCTGGGATGAGGAGATGGAGAGAAAGAAAGAGAATGAGCGAGTAAGAGAGAGGGATATGAGGTGCCGAAAGCAGTGGGACGGTGAGATGAACTTTCATCGCAAAAAACGAGGGCGAGATGGAAATTATTCGCGAAAGAGAAAATTAAAAAAAAAAGGAAAATGGAGAGATGGTGAGGGAGACTGCGGGCAGGGACGGTGGAGAGGGGGAGCCCGAAGGGTTAGGATGTGGGGGGTGGGGGGGCTGCTGATGACGCAAGGACTTGGGGTGCGGGGCAGGATTTCGGGAAGGGGGGTGGTGTGGTGTCCCGATTGCGCCCCTTTCGATGAGGGTGACATAGTTGGGTGTGGGGCGGGGCCGTGTTCAAATGTTCTCGCGGGGAGATGTGGATGGTGTGGGGTAGGGTGCGCCTGGTAGCAATTGAACCGAGGGCGACATTTAAAATGTCCCATCCCGGCATGAATCTTCGGGGGGGAGAGAGAGAGTTAACGTGGAAAGAACGGGAACATGGGCGATTAAAAAAATGGGACGTCGGAACAGAAATGAGGCAGTGTCTCCGACCCAAAGGGTTGGGGACATTTTTTACCTTAACGGGCCATCGCTATCATTCACGCTGAGGAATGGCTACCTTACTTATATTAATATCTCACATATTCCAAAAAAATTATATTAACAGGACTAAACAAGAAAGTTAGAGAGTAAAATAATCATTGGTATCGCGCGCAACTTTTCCCTAAGAAATAGCAAAGTAATTATAGTTTTATCATTAAAGAGTCTTATGATCACTTAACCTTCCTCACGAATTCACGCCATCTTAGACATTAGCATGCCTACGCAAGAATCCAAATACCTTCAGAATGCAGGGATTCTTGAAATTTTTACAATTTAAACCAATACAATCCTACTGGATTTCAAATGATCGTTTTTTTCTGCCACGATGACGGTTGAGGGTGAGAGGAGGTATCGTTTCTCCATAATTAATTTCGATGAGCCCAACTATTTGCAAAACATATCCTAGACTGGAAAGACAGCACGCGAGGAGACGAACCAAGTTCAATACGAGGCATGATTTTAAATAAATAACTAAGGGGCTTTTATTAGTTTCAAGTGACGTTAATAGATTCCCTACCTTTAACAACGCTGGAATGCGAAGAGAAAACATCAATACAAAATCATTAGTTGATGCAAATTACCAACTAAAAAAGATTAAAATAGTATTTTCAAAAAATAATATGAGTGAAGAATTCGGCCGAGATTTTTTATTCTTTCCTAGCAGAGTATTAAGGTGCGCAGCACATACAAGACGCACCCACACTCCATTAAAAACGCCAAAGACCGTTCTTGAGGAGAACTATAACAAATAAAGGAATCAAGGTCTTTTACCTAGTTAAGAGACGGCCAGAGCGCTCACTGAACAGTGAAAAGGGGGAGCGTGAGGAATGGTACAAGTGCCCACGTGCCTCGCCACAAGACGAAAACAAACCCCAAAAATTGTCATTGATGAGGGAAAGGAAGTTTGGGCGCGGAGAAAAGGGAAGCATCTTGGAAGAAGAGCGAGGCAGTGGGGACATGGGTAATAGGGAAGTGGGAGGAGGAATTTCGGGAGGCCAAGGCCGATGAGGGAACGTGGATTGCACGCCGCTGGGGGCAGGCCAAGATGGGAGGTGGGGAATTTGGAGGAGGAGAGTGGATGTTGAGTCATCGGGAAGGAGGAGGAGGAGGAGGAGAAGACGAAGTTTTTAGAGGGTGGGAGGGTGCAGAAATCGGGGCGAACCAGGATTTCGGCCAGGGTACGTGAGGGGAGGGGCAAGTTGGAAAGAAAGATTGGGTGAAGAGACAGCGGGGGAGAGAAGGAAGGATCGGCGGGAAGGAGAAAGAGATACGATTTGCCGAGCGCAAGGGTGGCCTCTGGAGAAAATTGGACCCTATGCCGAAAATACGACCGCAGGAGATAGGGTTGGAGGTGAGGGGGTCGGGGAGGAGAAGGGTGGGTGGTAGTGCGAGAAGAGGGTGCAATACAGCGGGAGAGGGGTGTGGGGAAGGGGTGGGAACACACTTCACCCCACTCCTCACATCATCCCCCTTTCCCCATCCTCAGGGTTTCCGCCGACAATGAGGCGGTTTAGACGAGAGGATATTTTTTTTGCTAAAAAGGCAATAAATAACCACGACGTAATTTCGCCTCGGAATAGAGTGTTTCAGAAAGTTTGGGAATATAACAGGTAATTAAATTGGGAGCGCTTATTCCTCGCGCGGAAAACTCGTATATAAGATAAAAATGATTTTTGTGAAATAGTGCACGGGGAAAAATAATAATAAACGGGAATAAAACGTTTTTCGGCTTTCGGCAAATTGAATCAGAGAGGGAGGACTCTGGGAATCCCCCAGAGCGGCTGAAATTTTGAAATGAGGACCGCATCACCCACATCATATTCTCTCTCACTCTCTTATAACTTACGCAAATAAAGATCACATCAAGATTATTAACCGCGCGGAAATGAGAAAAAACCGCTTATAATAACGGAGCCGAAAAAATAAAATGCTCGTTCACCTGGCCAGCCATAAAGTACATAAAAATGAATGAAAATCCAGACGGGATTCGTTAATCTTGTGCCACCATCAAAAAATCTCGTGGGGGACATTCCCGAGAAAGCGATACAGAAATAGAGAGGTAATCCCCATTTGTCACTCAGGGAGTGTTTAAAATTAAATCCTCCATTAAAATACGATTTAAGAATCGCAAATGACAAAATTTTACGATGGAAGTCTCTTCGGCTTCTAAGTCTCTTCGGCTGTACCTTAGGTGTCCCCGACAATGGTTTTGATTACAATAATAAATTATGTTTTTTTGCTGAGTTCCAACCTATTCCGTGCATTGAAGAATATACAGGAAAATAAAGCAAATATTTTTTAAAAGAGGTCTTCAGTAATCTTGGTGCTTCCTCCGAGTAACGAAGGAAAAACGGGAGAATAATTTACAGAGAAAGCGTACAATTTCGTAAAGAGCATACATATTAAAACAAACACCAATAATAGGAGATGAATTAAGATTCGGAAAGTCACGGGGTGCACATATTTCGTCACCAAAGAAACTAAACTTGAGGCGGGTATATTTATCGAAACATTCCACCTATTTATGGGCTATGACATTAGGGCAGAGGTTTTGGTTAACCATCAATCAATGCGAGACGAACACATTCCCGTGGGAGCAGAAAAAAGGATTGACCAACATAGACCACGTCTGCGAGGAGGTTTTGGGCGAAGAGCAAGTGTAGATACACGACAGTCGAGAACACACCACCGAAACATCTTCCGAGGCATTTGAGGTGTTTAATATAAAACTGTTACCAAACACGGGGCCGGGGGGAGGAACGAAGGAGGAGGATTGGGAGGGAGCGGGAGATGATGAAGGTTTAAGGCGGCGCTTGCAAATATTTGCATTCAAATCGACGTTCTTTGCATGAGAAGCGAGCTCCTTAATAATATTCCGGTGGAAAAAGTTCATCATCTGCATATGATAATTTCAAGAGGGGGGTGTGTATTTTTTTATGAAGAGCGGTTTGGTGAGGTGCAGAGTTGGGGGGGGGAGGGAAAGAGATCGTAGGTGGGCCCTGGAGAGGGGAGGAGAGAGATTCAAGGGAGGGGTGGTTATCGAATGGGTGTAGAAGAAACAGGGTGAAGGAGGAGGAGAGTCCAATGGGGGAGGGAAAAATTCGCAGGGGAGGGGGGTCAAGGGTGAGAAATGGTGCGGGGGTCGGGGTGCAGGAAGGTGTGTCGCAGGTGGTCGCGGGAAAGACTTGCCGCACCCGCCGCCTCGCTCAATATACAAGTCCTCAACTTCGGAATTCTGGTAGGAAATATTTATCCGACGTCAATCCCTCCCCCCTTTTACAAGAACACAAATTGTGACGTCCCTTCTTCGTTTTCTCGCCTCCTCCTCCCATTCCGCTGCACGGATGATAAAGAGATTGGAGCACGCTCATCCCCGCCAACGCGACCGGGTGCTAAATTATTTCTCCTTGCCAGGCGGTGCGCGACGAAAAATGAAAAGCGGCTCATTTAAGAAATATCTAGCTGATGCGAGAGTCGTGGCAGGAAGGCAGCACCAGCAGCTTGAAGAAAGACAGAAGCAAAAACGAAGAATGTATATATACTACCGACACTTTGAGCGGAACATCGAAATTCAGATTAAATCCCGCGGCTACGAGAAATAACAAACAAGAGTTTTCGAATGGCATAATTTCCAAAGGGCCAGCAAAATTAAAAAAAACGAGACATTTCGCTAACCACGGAAAAATTAACAGGAAAACAACATTTCCGCAAAAGTTCACGAACCAGGCATGTTAACTTGTTCAAAGGGAACACGACATCAGAGTCAAATTTAGAAGTTAAAGAAGGAGTTACGACTCGTCAAAGGCATTAATGAGCTCACTTGTAATGACCTCGAAAACAAGGCGAGGAATTAATTTTCGGAATCTCATTTAAGAGAAATATATTTTAGAGGAGAGAGACGTCAGAATAAACCTGAAATAATAGGCCGAATAGAGCTTCCCTAATTTACTACATAAACAGTCAACACCCTCACTCTGGGTATTATGGTTTTCCGCCATTTTCTGGGAATGAATTACGTTTTTCAGAATGCGTTGAGGAAAGAATGGATTCACCGAAGGATTTGCAAAAGATCATTGCATCCTATGAGCCCACAATTACATAATAAAATTACATATAATTCTGCCCTAATAATATTAGTACAACTCTCCAAATATGATTTTCAGATGAAATTCCACGTCTTGAAGAGCAATATTTCCTAAAATGTTAAAAATTGTGGCATATAACACTTAACATGATCTGCATGGGCATTTTTTCTGACTTTAAATCCACGAGACACATTGAAGTTGCAACTGACAATGAGATCAACGCTAGTGGCAGGATTTCAAATGACTTTCGCTCCTAACAACCAATAATTATCTGTCCGAATATACCCGCATTCGAACGTTAAGTCACAGAAGATATTGAAAAAAATAGTATTATTAAAGTCATTGAGTTCCCAATAACACCATCAATAGACAATGTTATCAACTACTGCACAATTTCTACTTTTCACAAGACCTTGATAAAGATGGTAAAAGTACCGTATCCAACGAACTGGCATAGAACGTAAATTAGTAAAAATATTGCCTCAAAATTCCATTCAAGTCAGAAGATAAGGGTGAAAATGAACCTATATGGCAGAGAGGAATTGAACCGATTAAATCGATTGTCCATTTGCTAGGAACTAAATCTGATTAAGAATGAAGAATAACCAATGATACTGGTAGTTCCTACTTAAATTTCCCCAAGTAATTATTGACGAGAGACAGCCGACAAAATAGCTCAACAGTAAAGCAGCCCCAAGATCGGTTATTATGAGCATGATTCGTAAGATATGACGAATGCGTAAATGTGAGATTTCATCATCCACTGTCCTTGGGCATATTGCTTTGTCAAGGTGAATACGATACGCCCATGTACCAGTTTAGCAAGGCCGAGGACTCTGCTCAGCAATGATTTCGCAATTTTATATAAACTTTTTCCACAATTAAATTAAGTACACAGCTTAAAAAAATGAACGAAAGACTATCGAAGTTGACCAACCAACCAATAACTATTCACTCTGCAATTGGCAACAGGAACCTTGGTTCACACTCCAAATATAAGACACTGTCTCCGGCGTTGTTCGGTGGAACTCCTTCATTTGAATAAAAAAGCACTTGGTTAATGTTCCACACTTTATTTTAAAGAACACGACCCCTCCGACCGACGACACGACCTCGACGCACTCCCTCAAGTTTTAAACGAGGACATTCTGTAAATAATGATTGCTTCAAAAACTAAGAACCACTAAACTAAAGAAAGAAATGGTATCAGGTGAAATAAACTTCGAAGCGCATTTCTTAAAACCTGGTCACACGATTGATGCACTTATGTGGGTGTATGTGTGAACAAACGTCCCATCTGAATCATATCACGTAAACATTTCACCTTGCGCGTTAACACATGTACATAAAGTAAACCTTGTTCTAGATCTGCGCACGTGCTGTCGCAATTTTTCAAGCATCTACTCGCGCAAGTGCACCCATCAGGCACACAGGTTGACACTCCCGAGGTTATCAGTGATAGCAACTGAAGATAAAAATGTCAATCAATGGGATTAGAACCGGAAATACCGACGAAGAGAGAACAGGGCTGGAAGCGCGTGAATCCGACACCAGCGGAAAGGAAAGCCGACGAGAAGCAGAGGGGTGGACCGAGAGCCGGCGGAAGGTGAGGGCGAGACAAAAGAGATGCAGCGGCGTCCAAGGGGCCATACGGTCAAAATGAAAAGAAAACTGAGCAAAAGAGAGCAAGGCTTGGCGAAGATGAGGATGGGAGGGCGGAAGGAGAACGGAGTAAAGATGGATGCGAAGAGGAGAATGGGACACGACTGGGAAGAGAAGGAAAAAAAGGCTATCTGCTGAGGATGGTGGGGGACGAGCAGAAAAGGGGAGTGCGGGATGATGCGAAGAGAAAATAAAAAATAACGCTTGGTCACAGTCACGGCCCCAAGTTCATTGACTCGAGGTAATCTTTTGTCTCTCCCTCGGTCCGTACGAATCATCTTTGGAATGCAGCGCCGCAATAAAAGGGCGGAGAAGAATGGAAACAGGGATGCCAGCGGACGCGACTGGCGGGGGGAGAGAGATAGAGAGAAAAGGGAAGGCAAAAAAATATGTCACGCGGGATGCGAAATAAAAAATATATATACCCACGAGGAGAAAAAGGGGAGGAAGAACGTCAAAGCAGTTGGAGCAGGAGACAATATGAATGACAACGAACTCTCCCCCCGTCCCTCCCCTTCCCACCCCCGATCAAATAGACGTCCCTCCGACTTTCATTCTTTCCTGC
Source organism: Pyrrhosoma nymphula (assembly GCA_963573305.1). NCBI lineage: Eukaryota > Metazoa > Arthropoda > Insecta > Odonata > Coenagrionidae > Pyrrhosoma > Pyrrhosoma nymphula. The sequence goes on along the minus strand of OY754329.1, from coordinate 144,239,571 downwards.
CTCGGGAGGGGGAGACGACAGAAGAAAACATTTGGGCCGAAAAATAGGCACTCCCTACTCGAAGACTTTAGTGCTTCGGGAACCATTTGGATCCATATTCCCCCGCCCCGTTCAATTCACTACTAGCGTTGCAATGATTCCATGTCCCTATCCAGAATGTTATCATGGTAAGAACGGACGACCATTTACATTTGGAACAAACCGTTGAATCCCATCGATAGTTTCCCTCAGGTATGTCTGCGACGCAGGCGGGGACGAACATGACATGCACAACTGGGCCGCCATCTCAAGATAGACTCCGCTCACGGGTGAGCTACCCAAGTGCTTGCGGGCATCCGAGTTCAATCACACTCCTTGCAGTAGCTGGCCAGAAGTTCCCCAACCTTTTTCCATGAAATGCTCTGTTATCCGGAAAATATTTATGTACCTCTCCTTGCTCTCATTTTTGGATAATAAGTAGTTACTTGCAATAACGAGGAAATGTGAAAATAAGTCTTATCCTCCTATTTTAAAAAATAATTTGCCAAATGAAAAAATTGATTGTTAGTACCAGTTATTATTACTGAGCATCGTAGGAGTTGAAGTGTGATAACAAAGTAGGATTTTGATTAATTTGGTCAGGCTAATTCGCATAAGTTAGCTTGGAAGCACTCCCAGAAGAAACCACGAACTTTCACGGGGTGACGAAGTCAAGTTTGAGCCAACCAGTAGAACCGGAACATACTCCTAAAGCTACGGGATTAAAGCAATGCATAATATGCTTTGAAGACCCATAGAGGCCTGGCAATGGAAAGTGACACACCAACATTGACACTGCTGTGAATTAAATGACAAGTTGTTGACAAGAAACCCGAAAATCTTCCTAGAATGACGCTGTGGTGCTACAATTTGACTCCGTTGTTGCCGCTATCACTGTAAAAGAAGGAGCGAATTAAATTATGAGGGGGTTTCTTTTATACCATACGAGTAGGTAATCAAAAATATCTAAATCGTCCTCTTTTGCAACGCTCAACTAATAATTACCCATTCTTTCAACCTGAATTTCCTAAATCAAATCATAATTAATCGAATCTATTTATTCCATTCGAATCCGAAAAGTTGCAAAACAACCCCAATTGTCCTTTTGTACTTTAGTTGTGCGGTAAAATCTAAATAGGGAGCCCATTAAAAAAAGCCTATTCTCTACAAAACCAACTACTGGAAAAATTACAAAGTGGTAAAATTTATTTTCACTAACTGTTGCTGATTCATTTTTCTACTCATTTTTTACACACCTTTTTACATCCTGCTCCGATGTTTTGGAACGTATGCCGAGCGGAGACGAGAGCTGCGCACTTGAGAAGGATCCATGTCGAAAATTCCGCGCGAAAAATCCGTTTGGGTAGGAAAATTACGAGGAGAAGTGTGCGGTCGGCCGCTTGGGATGGGGGGTATGAGGGGCTGAGCGCTGAGGTGCAGGGCAGCGGGTGGGGTATGGAGGAACACACCACCATCGGGAGTCCCACACGCCGAACCGCAAAAGCCCGCACCACGAGCTCTCCGCATCCCGAGTCCCCCCCAAAAACACCCCGGCCGCCAACCCTCCATCTCCGCCGGCACCCTTACACTCCCTTGTCCCGCTCACCCACCGCTCTGCAGACCGCACCGCTTCCGCCGCCCATGAGAGCAGCCCCCACCTTCCACCTCCATCCGCCAGGCCCCTGGACCACCCCATCCCCGCGCCCGAAATGAACGCGTCCTTCCTCCACATTTGCTCCTCTCTCGCACATCCTGAGGAAAACATTCATCCCCTTTCCCAGATTCTACTGCCCTTTGGACTACACACAGACACACATACACGGACCGGGCACAAATACTCCCTTCGGAGAGAACAAAAATGCTAACGCCACCCGGAACGGAATCACGATGCGGAATAGCCTGGGAAATCAAGCACAAGGGAAATTGCGATTAGAAGCGTCAATCTTTCGCAAGAGTGCAGCCGCTGTTGGGTGATAAGAAGCTTGATGCCCTCGATTGGGGAAGGTGATACTTATGACGCATTTTGTCTTTACAGCCACGTTTAAAAAATGCCAAAAAAACGGCAGAAGAAATCACGGCAAACATTGGAATAATAAGAATTTCTTTTAAGTTCATAGGTGATGGTAACTCTTAACGAACAGCATAGACAGAAAAAATTGACTTGAATATGCACAGACTATCAGAACATAACCATACTCATCACTTAGGGATTAAGACTCACTTTTTTGGGATGAACCATCAAGAAAACGCAGCAAAATGCAATCAGCAATACTAAATAAGTGAACGTGCCTTTTACGATCTTAATTGGCTCTGGAATGGATTGAAATGCGTCAGAGTAAAGGCTACGCGTGACAAGGACGACACGCTTGGCAGCTGTTTCGAGTAATGTTAACATTAACTATGCATTTTACCACACTCTCTTGACATTGCATCATTTAATATGAGAACTAATTATAATTCATGAAAAAGTCTTGCAATGTAAAAAAAATCGTCATAAAATAAGATAAGACAACAAGAAAAGAACTACTAGGGCTTTGCGTAATGAGCGCAACAAAACGGAATTAAGTGGCAGCAGCACTGAATAGAAAGCAATAAGGAAGTGCAAACATTCATGAGCGCATGAGGGCTTAATATCATTTCCTGGAAACACTCAACTATCAGAAGCATGAAAGTGCATTACGGAGGCAACGTTTGAGTAAATACGAGACGATCAAGGGAGGGAATTACAAATTAATAATAATTTCGCTAAGGCGTAAAACGCAACCGGAATCCCCCAGAACTGAAGTTCGCAGAGTTTTGCAGCATCCCGATCTCTTAGCGCAAGCACATGAGATACAACCAATATCCATTACTGAATGCTCTAGTAGAAATAACGAGCTATACACATTACTCGGACTATCAAAAACATTAAGGCTGGTGAACACTAGGTGATTATATATATCTCACGAAAGAACAAAAGGTGCACTGATGAACTTTCATAGCAAAATAAATTGGATGAACCACTTTGAGTTAATTTATCCTCATTCACTTCCTATTCAAAGTACACCTGCCTAACAATTAAGAATTCTACACTTACCTCCATCCTTGGAGACCACCAATTAGATGACAACGCAGGTCGGCCGTAAATAAACGTGGGCTCAAATCATTTCTTATAGAGTAAAGAACTTAATACAGGCCTCTTTGATAAAAGGTGATCCCCACCAGCTCTGATGAGAGAAGGCCCAACTTTTCATTTTAAATGGTGGAAAACACCCTATTTTCCTTCAGAGTTCGAAGAATATACAGAACTCCACTCCAAAAAGGCAGATTAATACACGCACATTACATCAGAGAAATATAAATCATAAGATAAAAGATGATAAGGGAGAATCAACCGCACAATTTTGAGTTAAAAAATCCGATAGCTATCCCCACCCCTCAGCGAAAAGTTTGTCTCTCTCCCTCCATGTAATTTAGAGTGGAATAGAATATTTATTATGGTATGGGTATCACCTTTAATGCATCTAAAAATGAAAATTCACTCACGAAGACAAACGCACCAAATTTCAACGCAAAATCTATAAGAAAAATATGAAAATCCGCGGCGATCTAAATCATGGCATCATAAAGGTCCACTGACAATGATAAGGCATGACATTATGCTATAACTTATGAAATACACTCGAAATAAAATAGAGTGGTAAAGGAACGAAAATGAGGGAATTCTAATTGTTAAACAGAGATTCACCATTCGGACGACTTTCAAAATGGTGAAACTTAAGCGCGCACAGGTCAACAAATATTCAAGTTACGAATATGGCGTTCAAAAGTCCTTAAGCTCGCAACCTCTTCCAGAAGATGACGAGGTAAATGCGCGGAGTCCAAAGGGCAAACAGAAGACAGGAGGAGGGAGGAGGAGACGAAGAAAAGAGGAGACGAGACGAAACAGACAAATAAACCCAACGAATGAATAATTTAAAACCTGGAATAATGAAAGAACAATATAAGCCTTAACATGACGTCGTCCTCAAAAAACACTGAAAGGAATAAAAAACTCAAGACAATGGTTATGACCATAAAAAGAGGTAAGGGGAAAAGAAAATACACGTAGAGAAACAATGGAAGGGAGTGGCGTATTGATGTCCGCAGAAGGCGGTAATAATAGAAGAGATCTGAAGTAAAACTACTTTTTCTGGACATTTTTGAATCATTATTTATTAAATCTTGATTGTTGCTGTCGTATACCACCGAGGCGCTGCGCCGGCACGAAGTTATGCCAGAAAAACACAACTTCTCTCATTAGTGAACTCAAAGATTTTCAAGGCCGCTAGAAAACAAACGATTTCGAATTTACCCAACTCGGAAAAAAGAAAAAAAACTTAACATCAACGTTTCAATGAATTTTAAAAAACTAATGCTAAAACTAGATGGCAGCCTGTGCAAAACTTTTATTCGCCACCAAATAAAGCAATCTAAAGCTTCATACTGACTAGTATAAAATAGATAATCCCCAACACTATACACGCCGGACATTTCCCCAAATTAAGTGGAAAATCCTGTGCGTTCACCAAGCGTAGTGGGTAGGTACTTGAGAAGAGCAAGCTGGACACAAATGATCACATCTTGATTACGCCGTGCATTTAACTTACTAACAAAAGGAGTGCAGGTGCATCTCCTCGGCACGAACCACAGGTGATGCCGCAAACTTGGTGTACCGGCATGAGGGGAAGAGGCGAAATGAGGCACAACGAACAAAGGGAAAGGCAATGAGAGAAATGAAGCGCAAAGAGTTTTGAGGAGAGGAGATGATAAATAAAAGCATCGGCAATCTTAGAGCCGCTTCAAGAAGGGCTAGGGAAGGGGGAGGGCGGGTGGGGGAGAATAAATGACGAGGTAATTGGGGCGTAGGGCGACCGAGGTTAGTAAAAAAAAACGATCAAGATAAATGGGATAGATATAAAGGAAGGAAACGCGGATGGAAAAAAAACAAAAGGAAGTGACTTGGTGGGGAAGAACAAAAGGGATGAATGCGTTCGGAAAAATAAAGAGAGTTACGACGGGGCGAAGACAGTCGTTATAATAAAAAGCCCCCCTTCCCCTCCCCGACCACCACCATCTGACCAACTACAGTCTCTTCCAACCTCTTTAACTCCCTTCACGACTTCACCCTTTGACTCGCATCTTGATCGTCAGGTGTTGTCGAAACCCCCCCCCCCCACTCACCTCGTCCTCCGAAAGCGTCCGCATGCTACATTTATATGATAATGGCAGGCAGGGAAATAAAACGCGGTCTTTTGCGAATAAATCGGAGTGGTCACAAAAGAGAATCGTCCGGCTTGTGTGGTGGGGCATAGGTATTTCGCCTCCCGCAGAAATGAGCGCCTTCGCGGTGAACCTCGCTCTAAAATGACCCGAGGAGTGCTTGATTGGCTTCGCCAGGCTCGTCGCCCAACTCCCACCTCCTCTCGCATCGGCTGCACCTGAGGAGGAGGGAGGAAGGGAAGACGGGTGGGAAGGCAGGAAGGAAGGTAGGAGGGAAAAAAATCCTCATGAACGCGAGAGTATGTGTGTGTATGTGCTCGTGAGAGCGACTCGGAAATGAGACGGGAGTCCCAGAACCGAGACAGGGGAAGAGAGAGAGAGAGAAAACGTGGTATTAAACTCACGAAAGGGTTCTTAAAAACGCTCCGAGGTTAAACGTTCGCGGCCCACTTCCGACAAAACGGCAATAACAATAAGAAAGCCCGATACAAATGATAATAAGGGAGTCTCACAATTCGCAGCTGAACTCTCGCCGGCGTTTACGACGGCGAGGTCTTTTCCTGCGCCGGAGTTTGCTGTCGGGTGGTCTTCGGAGCTCTTGGAAGATACCTTCTCTCTTTTTTCGACCGAAAATTAAAGGCGAGTCTCGAGTGGCTTTTGGGGCTGATGGGGTAAATTTAGGGTGTTCCTGAAAAAAAACTTGCGAGCGGATATATATCCGTCAGAGGGAACAACGAGAGACTTTGTAATTTTCAGAATAGCCTCTAAATATACGACAAAACTTCTCTTATCTAAATGATCGCCGGTACAAAAAAGATGATACGCGATAGAGAAAAATAAATTAAGATAATTGATGCAAATAACAACCCTTGGGTGAGATCGATCAAAGAAGTCAAATTTGAAAATACACCTATCTAGCTAAATGAAACCATTTAAGGAACTAATCACGTAATTAGGAGTTAAAAAAACGTTCTCTAAAAAATTATCAATGTATAAGCCTTATGAGAAAGATAATATTTTCCCAGTAAATCAAAACCATTGTGTGAAAAACATGAATACAACCAGTACACATTAACAAACAAAATACTTTCGTGACTGACAACGGCCGTCAAATTTTAAGCTAAATTACTTCATCAACCTAAGCAATATTCCACATGTTTAACGGCGAAATAAACGTTTTACTGGTACAATTGCTTGCCGTTGAGCATACGCTTTCATATAATGCACGTCTCTTGAAATAAATAATAAGTTACCTTCTTATAATTGTAGGCAACCGTATGAGTAGTGTACGATTTAGGGACTTTCACGCACACCCCATACCTTCTCCCTCTTGCGTCTCACTTTCTTAGTACTTTCGCGTCCATTAATTCGGCCAGAGCATCACTTCTTTTGGGTGAGGCTCGATAAATGGCGGCGTCCAGGTCGTTTCGTGAGCGCACAAGCCACGAGAGTGGAAATGGGTCCACCATTGTCCCAATCCGGGCGCCGTAACGTCAAAAACGTTTAAGAGTCGCACGCAATACGCACGGCTGTAGGGTGTCTAGCGGAGGGAGGGCTGGAATTGAGGAAGGCTTGCAGTTACATCGCTCACGAGCACTCCTGCACGGTTGCGCAACGTCACCGCGCCCATAAACCCTCGCCCGTATCGGCGGCGGCGGCACCCGACGCACTCCCAACCTTGCCGCTTCCCTCCTCTCCCCCTCGCCGGCGCCCACTTCCGCCTCCTCCGCATCTGCTCGTACGCCACACGGCAAAGGGAAAACATGAAGAGAGGCGCAAACACTATCTGTCATCTTCCCTCCCGTCGCACCCGACGCCCACGGCGAAGGATTTGAACCGTCTGCCGCGGCCGCCGGAATTAAGGGGAAGAAAAAGAATGAGCAGTGGTGCGCGCATCGCCAAAGTTCGACGGGTCCCCGTCACCTTGAGGTACTTTGCGCGAGATAGTTCCCTAGTCATAATGGAGACCATATTCGAATTTCATTTTTTCATTTCAGCGTCTGTAAGAAGTATGATGTAAATATTGTTATATCAATGGCGCAAAATTATAGTTATATTTGACAAAAATTCTCAGTAGGAAATAAATATAACCACATAAGTCTCTAACTTGGCTATTTTTTTCTCGCTCAACGTTGAAAACGCCTTCACAATAGGTTTTTTGTGATTTTTCAAAACTTACTGCGGTGAGTTATTCAGTATTTTTTATTAATAGAAAACATCCAAACTACACACGGTTAGTTTTTTGGCGAAATATAAGTGTAAAAAGTTCCTAATTTTTAAAATTTTCTTCTTCTGGAGCACTCAGCCGAAATCTATTCCATGTAAAATACCTTATAATTTTAGTTAAATTGCTCGAAAAGTAGTTCAGCAAGGGTTAATATTTGATACCATTAAAAATATGGGTTTTTTTCTTTTAAATGGCATCAAATGCATCAAATTTTAGGTAAAATTGATATATCGCTCAAACTGCATTAACTAGAGAGAAGGTTCTCATTCCCCGTAAGTCTGACTAGTACAACTGTATTAGTTCATTCCTGAAAACTGAAATTATTTCCTATCTCGTGGCCAAGTGCATGGCATTGAAGTTGTACTCACTCCACTCAACACAAGCACATCTGAATTTACACCAGGTTTGTTGCCATCTAACTTTGGTGAAGCACTTGATTAACCCGAAAATTCCTCATATGACTATTTATAAACCCCTATCCTACGGCATACATCGTACTGCCGGCACTCTGTAACAAAAATTGTATTCATTTGTAAGCCATTTAGTAAAAGTGGTGTACCGTGACATATCTCCAAAAAGAAACTCGTTGCGCGATGAGAGACAGTTTTAGAGCCCACCAACGCCTTTTTATAAATATAAATCTTGATAGCGGGGAGGATGTTGAGATGTAAGAAGCTGAGGTGAGCCGTGGGAGGAAAGTGCCCTCTGAGTGAGAAGAGCAGTTAGAAGCGCTTTTACCTCCATGGAAGCCTTACTCATTCGGTTGACTACCACCATTTAGAACAAAGCTGGTATGCTGTTGTCATGATGCCAACACAACCAAGCAATATTTTTTTCATCTCATTCGAATAATATTTTTAAATGTAAGCAGGTTGAAGAAGCATGAAGAAAATTCAGTAATATTAATGACGCAAAAAATTATTTTTTTTAAAGTGAACTTCTCGATATCTAAAACCAAGATACATATTAGAGGATTTAATTTGACTTATTTCAAGCCGTATTCTGAAAACGCCTACACAACCGAAGTTTTTGTTTTAGACTTTATATAATTTACTACAGTGGCTAATAATATTAGTTTTAAAAATGATAAAGAAAACATAAGAGCAACATGCCGTTAAATAACTAACGCAATCTGCCCGACAGAGCTTCGTCATATTTAGAACAAGTAACGTCTCTCTAATTTCCGGCAAATATTTTGAAAATTAGTGCGATATGTGGCTGATATTTTCGTATCATTAGAAAGGAGAGGTATTTTTCATTATGATGAGGCCAAGTTCATTGAACGTCATGGGCAGTGATATGTCACTCAAACTACGTTAAACGCTCGGGAGAAGGCAACCCGACTCAGTTCCCGTGGCCACTTCCACGCGTCAGACGGAATCGAAAGCACTAGGCGTGAGGAAATATTTCAACCTCTGTCATCCGTCGCAATTTCCACATCGGCGTGTTTCCGCCGTCAAAAGTGCTACATCGGGACGTTCCTTGGTAGCGCGAGAGATGCATCCGCGGGCCGAGAAATTTTCCCCCGCGACAGCAAAGTGACCGGACGGGGGAAGTGAGGGACGGGGGAGGAAGTGGAAGTCGCCCCACACTAAGTGGCTGCAGCAGCAGAATGAATTTGCAAAAGACGACGTCGAGACATTCTGAGGAATCGCACCGTTTTCTCGTCGCATCCGCATCATATTATTTCCTCGAGCGCAAGATATGCGGGGGCCTTTCTAGTAAGTGACGGCCGGAGAGCAGTCGAGGAGAAAGAGAAGTTGATGCGACCCAGTGTGTCAATATGGCAAAGTCGGAGGGGATATGAAATGATGAAGATGCTGCGTTAATGTGGCAGCCATGCATGAAGCCCTCGAACACGGCTTCCATCGGCAAACAAATAGCGAATCTTAGAGAAACGCACGGCGAAAAATAGAAAAAAAACGTCAACGGCGTAGACGCCGGCATCATGAGACCCACCTTCAACAAATAAAATGAAATCGACGGCGCAATAACGTTTTACGAGTACCCATAGAGGAAATATAAAAGGCAGGAGACGTAAAATAACTCAGGTGTTCTTGAATAGCTCGACATTTATGTTTGTCTAAGGCATTAGATCATCGATCAACTCGTGCAATAATAAGAGGGGGTACAGTTCATTCTGGACAGGAAATAGAACAAACAAATATATATCATTTGCCCTGTTTTTATTTCTGCTAAATTCATTTCTAATGGTCAATAGTAAATCAGTAATAAATAGTGAGACAAATACATTTTATGGCTTTTGAGATAGGTGAGACTTATCAATGAAGCAAGAAATAAAACTATTTTCCCACTCACTACGCAAAAGTTTAGTTGGGCAAGGTTGTGAAGTATATGCATGGCCAATGTCAGTCGCAAAAGTTTAATTGACAGCCACGATATATTAAGAATAGGTTTCCGACATGTATAATCGATGGACTACCAAAATGTGGCCCTTGCAGACAAATTCACCAAGAAGAAGGATGCGAGTTTTCGATGTTATTTCCTAAAGCTACAAAATACCATCCACACTAATAGTGTCATATTTACACGGTACTTATACATGGCTACCTAGGAATGCTTACTAATTATTAAATCATACCTTCCTTTGCAAACTTCTTAAATTCAATACCAACTTCATTATTCATTTAGAGTATTTTAACACCACCAGAAATTTTTAGACATCTAGATTAGCTATCAAGCACTAAGAAAGAAATCAACGCTGCAGAAAAACTTCACCAAGCACCACACCATTTGACACTACCTGTGATAATAACCTTGATTATCATAAATTCTACAAAATACCGACCATGTGTTAGCCAGATGTAATTAAAGTACACAGGAAACTACTATACGGACCTTTAAGTATGCCTTTCCCGCCAGCCATTGGAGGAAAAAGTCAAACACAATTTCCATCCGCAAACAATTAATAATAATAACAAATAAGGCACAGCCAACCTCCCTAAAATTGCGAACGCTTCACGTGATGTTTATACGACCGCGCCTTGAGCACACGGGTCTTGCGGCGTGTGCTCTAGGGAATCGTCACCTTGACTGTGCAACGGCATTAGTCACGGGGGCAAAAATGATCACCATAGCAGCAGCGTACATCCAATTGGAATATTTCCAAAACATAATCCCCCCACAAGGCTCCGGAGCAAATAGAGGAGCTTCCGGGATTACCATCTTCGCCAAGAATGAAGGGCCTACGAAGCGTGAGTGATTTAGAACGAAAATCTTGATGCTTCAAAATCCACGAGGCAGAACGAAGAAGGCATATCTATAGCGTATTTTTCCACACGTAGAAATCGAGAAAGGTGAGAAGCGCGACAACGGAGAAGGAGCTTTGAAAGAATGCACGACTCTTTCTTTCTTAGAATGTAAACCCCGCTAGAGAGTCTCCAGAGACAACTCAAAATGTAGAGTGAAAGTGAACCATAAGCCATGGATATGCTGAAATTTAATATAAAAATATTTTCCCCCAGGCACATACCGCCTTTGTCATCATTTTAAGAAACTTTTAAGACATGCAGTACAAGTTTCTTTTCCTGACATATACAGTCCACTTTGATAATGACAATATTTCCCTCAAACTAATTAGAGGATGCTGCAGCCATCAACAATTTTGGGGAAGTTATCCTTTGCGAACAAGTTACATGATGTGGATATTATTAATCACTGGTCTATAGCATTAAAAAGGTGAGAAAAGCCATGAGAACGTTTTCCTGTACTAGAAAACACAACCCCGGCCCATAGGCAAAGATTAACGATAAACCGAGTCGAGAACAGCTGTCAAAATAAATTTTCATGGTATTTATATCTTGGCCTTGTTCTCAAAAGCTCTCCTCCAGTTCTGCAATTACACTAAGGAAAAGCGCACGCAAAGGAAAACAGCATTCAAATTTGTGACAAAATTAGCACTAATTCAGAGCGATTTCGAGGTGTAATAACTTTTCCTGAAATAATGCGGAGGCCTCCTTACAACGCAGGGCGTGTAGAGTGAAATATTTATCGAGTCCAAAGTGTATCTGCCCACGTACGGTCATAATTGCTCTTAATTTTCCATTTCAAACGCAACGGTTTCACACAGGGAAACGTATCTAATTTCTTGACTCTGAAAATGCTTGCTCACGTCCAGATTAATTTACGGCACTATAAATACGGAGGGAACTCCAGCTAGTTGACACGCGATATTTAATCAGTTGGTAACCAAGGTGGAGGTGAAAACCACCTTCAGAATAAGATAAAATCGCACCTAGCATCAGCTACAAGGTCATAAAAACTATGTACTTAGCAACCTGCGTGAAGTACACGTTAGGTATAGGAGAGTGCTATCGAGGGCATGCACCTCAATAGAAAAGACCTTCACGAAAATGAACATAAAATCGAATACTAAGTCAGAGCTTTAGACAGAGGGTACTTTACAAATTCAAAGAAAATTAAATCTGTTAATGTACTTCTTCAACAACATTTATATAAGAGAGAATCAACGACTTTAACAGAGATAGCGAAAATAGCATAATTTTCCAATAAAGAGAATAATAATTGAAATTTGTGAATAATGATAGCTTATTTGAATAGTTATTCACCACTTTAATTATACATTGGTTAATTTATGGAGATTTGGTCATGTCTTTTTTAAGAAACTCAACTTCCTTTTTCCGCCGACGTTTCGCCTTTTTATCAAGGCTTCTTCAGGGCTCAAAGGATTAACTTTCTTACTGCGACAATGGTAACACAAAAAACTAGTAAAAACACAAAAACTGGTAATGATTTTTTGTGTTACCATTGTTGCAGTAAGAAAGTTAATCCTTTGAGCCCTGAAGAAGCCTTGATAAAAAGGCGAAACGTCGGCGGAAAAAGGAAGTTGAGTTTCTTATAAAAGACATGACCAAACCTCCATAAATTAACCAATGAATAGTGACAAAAAACCAACATTTAAATTTCTCTCTTTTTGCTGTTTTGTGAAATCTGTAGTTCTTTAGAATACCCCTGTTTTCAAATCAACGAAACGGTTCTTATCAAGGAAAGTACTGGACTGGAAATATCAGTCAAATCAAATTGTGGTTCCAAGGACAATTTTTGAAATCGCGCATACTCGAGAGAAGACTCTCATATCACACACACACACGTGCGTGAATACTACGTGATTCATGCGACTTTTTTTTGGATAATCAAGAGAACTAATTGGATGTGCAGAGAGAGCAAAACAGGATACACGCTTATTTGGCACACTCCATCTATGTCACTAACGGAGTGTCCGTCAGGAAACTCGTTGGTGCAAGGAGTTCAACGACGCATCGCAAAAGCGAGCACTCTACATACGCTTATTCGTTACTATTTCGTAAATTACACATAGAACTTGCTCAATATGATTTGCAAAGAATTTTACTCTAATGTACGTGCTGTACCAGGGTAAGATTTGCGCAACCTCCGAATACATATATTTATCACGGAAGAACGGGAAGAAAGCTACAGGGAAAGGGAAAAATTTATTCGTAATATTTTGTTCATATAGGTACGTTATCTCATATGTTTATATTTTATGGCCAGTTATGGGCAGAAATTAATAAATTACACAAACTATAAATAGAAAACCGAATACGGCAAACCAATCCCGAGTCAGAACGAAAGCTTTTTTCGTGAATCAGGCACTGTTCCCCGAAAGGAGATATCGGTCCAATACAGGACACAACTCCATGCTTACGCAGTCGCTATTACGTAAGACTATATAGCAGCTGCAATACAGATATAGCTTCCCATACTGCCGATTAACAATGCCCCGAGGAGAGGTGAATGGTGCAAATTTTATAACGCCCATAAAGGTATATTTTAGCGACAGAAACGCCCAACTCCGAAAGACAATTCACTCAAATCCTCTACCTACTTCGCACTATGTAAAAGTTCACTACCCTAATGGATATTAACCCTGAAGCAAATTCGAGGACATCGTTTCGGGGTCAGATGAGTTTAATTCGCTGGAAAACACGGCTATGCATTTTCGTAGCTAGCGGAATTATTAAGAGTGAATGATGAATCTGACGACCCATTTCTCCCTTCCTGTCCCTACCCATCTGATGACAACGGTTACTATTGAACGGACTCGATCCTCAACGCGGGAATCTGCGGTAGGATTGGAGAAATGAGATGATCCGGACCCAAAGGCAGGAAAGACTAGCAGACGGAAGTTGCAAGGGGCGGCCAGGATGTAGGACGGGCTTGATTAAGGGAAAGAAGGGAGGTAGCACGACGGTAGCCAGCCAGCGAAGGGAGTCAGGAGCACAGCGCTCGAGAGAGTATTCATCAGCCGGGGGATATTTTTATTCCGTGAGTCACAACACATTTTGAGTCATGGGCTAGGAAGGGGGGGCATGGAGGGTGGGAAGTTTTTAGCAAGGACTTGGAAGGCGGAACAGGGAAAAGCTTGAGGAAGGATGGCGTAGGAAATACGGCAGAGTGAGGGGGGGATGGACTTTCGCAAGGGTTTTGATGAGGGGGAGGGGGGTGAGCAGGAATGCAAGAGTTGACGATTTGGGGGGGGAGAAGTTTATAAGGTGGCTGTGGACAGAGTAAGGCGCCGAGCCTCGGGGGAGAATAGGGAGTCGGGAGACGAAGATGAGCTTGGGAGATTAGTTCGGGCCCGGAGGAAGTTCTAAGCGGCGGATACCGGAAGGAGAAAGAGCCGTTAGGTCGGACGCGAAGCCTGCCGCGGCCGGTAGCTCGAATACTAGAATAATGCACATTCAACGATTCCAATGCATTAAAATAGGCTGCGATCGATGTTTCCCAAGCGTTTTCCTGGGCTCGGAATTTCGACACTTCTATCGCAAGCGATCTGGGTGGCTGGGTATTTCCTCACCAGCTCACCCTCACAACGTAGAGTCGACTCTCAAATTAAACGCACGCCAAACATGAGCCAGAGTCACCAAATTCTTTAAGGGTGATGCCAGTAATAAAAAATTAGCCTAGATCTCAGGACGCATAAAAAAGTGCAGTATTACAAATAAAATAGAAAATTTAGAGTAAAAACCACCCATCACGAATGGTCATACTTTTGACCGACCTGCCCGTAGTTCCATCACGGAAATATATCAAACCAGATTAATACTCCGGGACGGTATTTGCACGATAAAATTCAGCTATCAGTAGCATATATCAGATCTGCTCACCTCGACACTCCCAGTCAGACCCATGTCTGATTGCGCAGAGTTCAATTCAAAGTTAAATTCAGAAAATATTACCAGTAGCTGATTTTCAACTCCTCTAAAGAATGAGAAATAACGCCCGTATTAGGAGGCGGGGGAAAAGTAAGTACAGGAACCCAGAAATCTAGGACTAAGATGAAACGAGTGCTTCACAGGTGAAAGTTTTTTCCTTATTCCACACTACATACTTGGTCAGCAACTTATACTTGAAATAACAATAACTCACTGCACGATAATAATTTCTCTACCTCAGTAGGTATTAGGTCCATCTCCAACAAGACGGTTGGGAGCTCTCTGGTATCTTAATGCGTATTGCCGCGTTCGACCACAGGACTTAAACGCTTCGGATATCACGTCCCCTCCCGAAAACATAAGAAAGAATAAAAACGAATTAAATTTTAAGTAGACAAGTCATGACAAAAATAGAGGAGATTTAGAAACCGAAGCGTATTACGTGAGGCAAGCAACACGCGCGGTACGAGGCTGTCCGTCCACGCCCGGCACGGCCCGTCTCCCCTTCGTCAAGGGTCATGCGAAAGCCACGCCATCCCTTTCCCCAATTAACCTGCAAACCCCTAGCACAAACCTGATTCAACGTAAGCATCGAAGACTTCGCCTTTGATTTCCTATGGGGAAGGTCATAACTCACCTTCACTTAGCTACTGACTCTATAGATCACAGTCTAAATTCAATCCAATTTCATATACGCCCCAAGCATAGTGCATAGTGTTGGCTATGCATAAAACCCCATTAATTTAATCACAGTATTAAAATCAAACGACTAAATACAAGCAATATTATCAACATCTCTGTGCATGCATCTAAGCACCTGCGATGCTTTTTTTTTAACTTCTACTCACAGCATCTATTCGCATAACTCTAAATTAAAAATGAGTTCCGCGATACTGCTTTTCACGTCTTCAAATGATAAACTCTCATGCTTTAGACAAGGTGAAATATTCATAAGTACTGAAGTTACTCAACACAATTTATGACACGTGCGAGGGCGTATTTTTCTTAGTGCGCTTTGTCGCCATCACGCAGGTGAGCATTCCACTGAATATTGCTCCTCATAGCATTTTATACCCGTTCAAATAAATGTCTTTGTGCTCAGGTGGCTGGCAAAGCGGGGTAATAAATTTATCTAACTATCCATGTCACTCACTCGGGCCCATATCCTTCGCGACCCCGTGGGTAAATATCACGGGTGGGGGGAACGAAAAAGAGGCGGGGCCATAGCATGGGGGAGATCATCGGTGGAGGGTTGGAGGCGACGCCAGGTCCAAAGAAGGGTGAGAAATAAAAAGGCCAAAGGAGGTGGGGTTTGCCACGTAAACCCAAAAATCACATTCAGCCGATTACTTAACCCATTTTTACTTAATTCATTAGTTTTCAAGTTTTACAGGCATGGCCTGATTGGAGGAAGAATAGGGTCGTAACGACTAAAAAATATTGGCATTGAATTCTTCATTTTCCTGAGGAGGGGAAAGAGCTTGACCCCTCTCATTTCTTGATATTCATGAGTCGTGAAAAGTCAGATGCCCCACCTACGTATGTAACCTTATGCGTAAACGTCTCAGAACTCTGCTTCTTTAAAAAAAAAGTTATTTCCACATCCAAATTTTATGAAATTACATTCAAAATGTTTTTGCAAATTATCATAAGAATCATTCGTCGATGTGTAATACCATGGGTTGACTTCGACAGTTTTTACACTACAAGCCGGGAGAAATTAGATGATTTATAGTGAAAAATAATTACCAGCGTAGCTCTTTCTCAATTCAAAATGTACGTCAGAAGGAATACATTTTAGAAGATCAAGTCACGGATATTACAGAACATAAAGTCACAGTATTTTTCATATTTTTTATAATGGTATACCATTTATTTACAACGCAATGCAATATATTCGGTATACACTCATCCTAAGACAAATAAGCCACTCACAGCGCATTCATTACCTTAGCGACGCAGGTTGAACGGGAGGCACGATTCTGCCCGAAGATTATTTCTTAAGGCTAATTCTTATCAGCAGCTGTTCCGTGAAAATCCATTTCGCTTCTAATTACTTGGAAACGAAGTGAGTAAAGAGAGTGGAAGACGGTAGAGAGAATTCGTTCGGGGTAGGAAATGGATCGAAAGCCGACTCGCTTGGTTATTATAGCAATTTCGGGACGGTTAAGGTGATTATGTAACACCCGCAAGAAAAACCAGCGAATGAGAGTTCTCGGGAATTGCCTAATTTAAGGCAGCGTTCGGATTATAATTCTTGACTGATGCCATGCCATCTTCGCGATCGAGCAATCACGCAGATTGGCCAAGTGAGGAAAAATACCATTCCACGCTGTTAATACATTGATTTTTACATGCACTTACACCAAACTTAAATACTTTTCTGATTGCGCATCAAATATGTACACTAAGTCATCAAAATACAATAACTAGCAGTACATTATTGTTACATCCACTATGCTTGAATCAATTAATGGTAACACAGAAAATCTGAGTATGTCTGTCAGAGCACCAAAACATGCATAGGAGGTACAAAGGCAGCGTAAATGCCTCTGGGATTGTCTGCTTCTTATGAGGCGCTACACAGAGATGAACAATTTCCTAAGACGCACAGAAAGAATACAGTTCGGGGGCTTAAATAAACTTAGATAGTTTGGCTGCCAATCCCTACTCTGCCAGCGAATATTTTTATCACTAAGCATATGTTTGGGAAATGAGTTCATGCAAGTTTCCTAGAGTCGTAATCACATTAATTAATCCATGTTAACCACATTACAGGTAAACTATAGGGCAATGCAGGCATGATCGGGTTTTCCCGGGTGAAAGGCCACCCTGAAACTATCAAATGAACCACCATAGCAAAGACTTTTACAATCACGCATCATCTCTTGCGCAATAAAGAAACAATCGCTGCAATAATCAAACTGGATTTGCCATGGCCAACGTGTTCAAAAAAATAATTTACGAACCAAAACTAAATAACTTCTCCCAATCCTTTCTAAATAAGGATCCCAATCCAAAGCATATTTCGCATATGTAGAACGCTCAAGAGATCATATTTCAAGAAGTAAGAAACCTACAAGTGGCAGGTAAGACTATATTGCCAGTTTTGTATGGCAGTTACTAAGGAGGGAAGGGTGAAGACCCGGAAGGTCGGACGCTGAATGAACGAAATGTTTGAGGCACGTGGATTAAGAGGCGGAAGCAAATGGCAAGGAGGGGACTTGGAGAGAAAAATAGGCGCACACAACAGCATAAGCGGGAGTCTTCTTCCTTCCGTGGGGCGTTCATCAAAGAGACACGACCAAAAGGGGGAAGTGGCGATGGCCCGGAGCGGGCAGCCCGGCTTGACGGGCGCTGGGAAAGAGCCGCCGACGAAGCCGCCGCCTGACTTACGACCAGCCCGCCGCTTATAAGGAGGGAATGCCGGGCACGCCCATCGGCCAAGCGACCCCTCTCCCAGCTACCTATCCGACCACCCATTCCACACACGTTTTCAGGAACAAAAAGTTAAGCGCTTCAATTCCTTCCCATTTTCACAGCAGTATAAAAAAAAACCTAAAAATGTTTTTAATACAGGAAGAAGTCGGTGCTAAATGACCAAGACTGACTGAATATTCGAAGCCTAATTCCCCCACGACTCCATTTTTCCGCCTATTTACCCTATCGGCCTCGTCTCATCTCTCACCCAAGCATGTCCGGACACGAAAACAAAACCCGGTTTCTTCAGAGGGAATACGCGTCCGTCGTTAAGCCATGTTATTTGGCGAGTGTGGGTGGGATCGTACTCGAAGCATCGCTTGTACACGTAATGGTCATTAATGATTAGGTATCTTTTCAAGAGCTTATTTCCGTTCTCATAGCTGACATTGCGGCACAGGCTCAAATACGACCATACCGGCGCAAGAAATGAGGCAGAACTGAAATACCAAATACGTACGAAGAAAACTACGGGCATCGACAGTATTAAGAAATTTCATTCATTTAATCATTAGGATTTCATGAGATTTTAGAATAGCTCATTACTACACCAAAATGCTCCTGATAGCTACTACGTAATCACTACGCCGATATCGGACATAAAATTTTAAAAATAATGCCAACTACTGAGGAGTTAGCATACTTTGCATGCATGGTCTATGAGATACTCAAACTTGATGTGTCAGACATTGGTAATGCGTACATTTTCTCAATAATTACGTTATTTTATCGGCTATAAGTAATTAAACCACCCGGTCAGTTCGTAAACCGTCCCTAGGGAGACGGAGGGCATTTCGTTAGTACCCATTGGAGAGCTGTCCTTTGGAAAGGCAGATAATCAATTACCGATAACCAAGGACAGTGGTTTGAATTCGGCAAATTCGGCAGCTCATGTCCCAGGTATGGACTGGCTAGCTAAAAAAATACGCACTATTTACGAAATAATTTTCGCTTAAACTCAAATATATTTCAACTGAAATTTCTAATTTATGTACGTCCGTGTCCACCCGGGGGTTCAGAGAAGACATTGACAATTGTAAATGGCAAAAACTAAAATGCATCTAATAATAAACTTTGAATGAGACTTGATACTGCACATGTAAAACTGGATCTTGAACAAAATTAGACAAGCGTTATCCTCTAGGCCCAGCATCAAAATTACAATTTTTCACAGCTGTGCTTTTCCCTTACCTAAATGACCTTATCTCAAGAATCCATAAAATTTTACACTGCTTTTACATTGCATATATGCGTCAAATAGTAGAAAATATGTCAAGTGTAGGCACAATTTCAGCAGAAGGCCCTGACGAAGTCACCTCACTGATTAAATATATAACAAAAACTGAATGAAAACTGTTATTTACATCACTTTTATTTCTTGCTTTCACAAAATTAATAATAACTCTTCAATGATCATATACTTATAATATTGAAAATACATAGATTACTAAAAGCGGGATTCGGCTTCGCACGGGAAGCTGTGAATTACTTGCACCGATAATGCATAGAAGAACCGGGCTAATGTTGAGAATTTCACATTTTATCGGCTAAAAAAATTTATACATGACATGAAATTTGAGGTTTAATTCAGAGAATATTTTAAATCGCATATTTAATAGATATTTTAGAAGAGAAGAAAAACAAATAGACAAAAACCACATATTTGGTAATATTATTACCCAATCTTGGTCCAGAAATTGTGCTAGACAATATTCATAAAGGCAAGATGATCATCCCCGTTGAATTTCAGTGGGAGATGTCATTTACCTTTATCAATAAGAATCAATGCATGACGTGTGCTATATTCAGGTACTATCTATCAGCCATTAACCGCATTTTGGAACGTCGGAGTGAATTCTCATTGAAATTCGCTTATATGTAATAAAAATCTTATAAATAATGTACAAAGTATGCATGCTCGCGTAAAACTCAAAAACGAAATGTAGTACAATTCTCAAACTTTAAGGGCTATAAAATGTCTTCCATATACAGATAACTGACTATTTTTCATGTAACTCATGATCTCCAGTTGGATCCCATTTCGTTCGTTTTTCTTTGAAAAATAAATGTTCCTACGCATCATGATTCATGGTTCAATTTCTCAGAATATTTTTAATGGTATACATATTCTATACCAATTCCCGAAGCAGAAAATTACCAAGTATACTACTTGATAATGTGATTACATACTGGGGCCATAAATAATGTTAATAATGGCAAGATGAGGGTGCCCGTTAAAATTCAGCGCGCGAGATAAAACATGAAAGCCATTGTATGTGACTATAAGAATCAACGTGACACGCTAAATGATGATACTATGTAAAAGCCATTAAACGAAAATAGTGAGGTTGGGGTACACACTATCAAAGAAGTCACAGAACCTGGCCTTATAAATGCTGCAGGCGTGAATGGTCATTCATAAAATCTCTATTATATGGACATTCACGCATGGTTGGCAAGGGAATTTCTATTGTTGAAAAGAAAGAAAAAAAGATGAATTTAGAGCTAAAAAAGTAATAATGAGACAAATACGAAGCGTATAAGAAAATTGAATTAAATAATTAAAGACTGCATTCTTTTATGCGTTCGATGATGTAAATTTCCATCCAATATCGTGAGTGCAAGTAAATTTTAAAAATCGAAGAAAGAAACACCTGCACCGAATCCAATGCTTTTCTTATGGGAGAAAAAGTTCACATTAATAGGGTAAAAACAACCCCAAAAATTGTTTATTTCAAAAATACTTTCTTAGTGCACCTATACTCCACGGCACGGATATATCCTCATAATTTCACGTTTTTACACCAGTAGTTTGGGTTTTCTGGGCTGTGCGTTGATGAGTGAGTGAGTGAGTCAGTCAGTCAGGACATTCCGTTTTATATATAGAAATTATACACACTAAATTTTACCCAAGTAGGACACGCAACAAAAAAATGAATTTAACGGAATGACGCAAACATGAGAGGATAATTCTTGGCAAGGAAAAATTGAAACTCTCTTGCAAAATAAGAATTGGAACATTATCTCATCATTATTAGTGTGAAACTCATATCATTCTAACTGGAAAACGATGATTCCGGATATCTGCAAGGGATTGTGAGAGGAAGCCTTATTGCCGCGAGATATTACTGCATTCTTCGAAGGGACGCAATTATAGCACGCATCCCGAGAGGAGACGAGTGTGTGGTTATTACTGAACAGCCACGCCCGTCGCTGATAAATTGAATGAAAAATATGAGAAACTATGAGGGAGTTACCGAAAAAATTACCGTTCCCGGATTAAAATAATCTGGGAGGATAGAAAATTTCAGCAAGAGCCCAAAGTTTTAAAATACATGCGGGCCCGAACGGGGGAGATATATTAAAAGCGCCGTCCTAATCCACCGGAACCATAAAAAGCTTTTCATATAGGCAGCCCCACTAATTTCGAAGACAAATTACGGGAGAAAATATATGGATTCTGTGCCAAGACAATCATGTCTGAAAGCAACCGTTTAAAATAATTCATAAGCGCAGAAAAGGAGGATAAATTTAACTTCGCTCCCATAAATTCCGCCGCGCCGCGGAGGCCATTTAATCAAAAAATCTGGTGGGCGGAATACCAAAAAATGAATTCCAGAGTATTTGCATTGGGTAAACGAAAAAAAGACACTTGAAGAAGAGGAAGTAGCCTGGTTTCCAGATATCTCTGGCGAAGAATTAGAATTCAGCCTATATCTGGCGCAGCTCTTTTTATAAGCTCGATAAAAATAACTGCGGGTTATATCCTTACGTAAAAGGTATTAGTGATCGCGGAATGATAAATCACTGTAGGAGCGAAAAGGTTTCAGATAACACCCCCAAATTTCTTCTTCACATTCACGGTCAATTTTGGAAAATAACAACCTGCGTAATAGTATTGTAAAAATTGACGATAAATTAAAATTAGATCCATGATGCGGAGATAGAGTCTTCCAATTAATAAGCCCATAACAAAAAAAACAACTCACAGGCAACAAAAGCCTTAAAACAATTGTTAATCAAAGGGAAATCCAAGAGACTTAGTATCTTCTGATAAAAAACGGAAATCAACACATTCGTCTAAACCAAGGCATACTGGAACTTATTGCGAATATATCATAAATCCCGACGTAATCTTTAGCCTTGATTTAGCCAGCATTACATCAGCACCCATCACATTATCCACCATGGGGAGATGACCAAACGAAAATGACTCAAGACAGAAACACCTGTGCCTCGCTTAGCACAACTCAGTTCACTCCAAAACTAAAAAGCCAATGACCTAAAATTCATTGGAAGCCCGTATTCCCCAATACAAACTCAATGAGATACTAAAAAATCAATTTCCACGATCCGCACAATCAAGCATTGGGGAAACCGATACCAGCTGAAATCATGACGATGAGGAATGAGGGGTAAAACGAACGACTTCGCATGAGTGCGAGAGGAAAAGTCACAATAACCCCGCAGTTCCAAGAGAGGCATCACCTCGAGCCTCGATAAACCCGGCACGGAAAAATATAGCCGGAGAATTAGATGAGGGATAATGGGACCCAAGGGGTATGGAGAAGGAGTGAAAGAGAAATAAAAAGGGAAAATAGGGTCACTGAAAGGGTCTAGGGGTTTGAGCATAGGCACTTCTGTGGAAGAGAAAACGTGTTCGGGACGCGAGGGAGCGAGGACTGTTTAGCGAGGAGCGGTGGAAAATGGAGAGAGGGGACACGACGGGTGAAAAGGAATAAGGGGGGAGGGTTAAGGGAACAGGGAGAACGGATGGATGGGAATTTGGTTTTGTTTTTTCAGGGGATCGAGAAAGGGGGTAGAGAGAGAGCACTACGGCCACAATGCGGGCAACATCCAGCGAAGGAAGGCACGACCAAGAAGAAGGAGACGCCCCCGCGACCAAACACAAAAGGCCACCTCCCTTCCCTCAACGAGAACCCTCCCAACCCCACACAACAATCATCCCACACCACCCTCCTCCAGCACCGAACCAATCTTGGTGGAAGTGTGGGAAGACGGGGAGGTTAGTGGACCGTGCGGGAAACACAGAAAGGAGGGGGGTGGGTCTTGGAGAAGCACCCCTAACAGGGGGGAAAAGGGTGTAAATGAAGGATTAAAAGAATGAACGCAGGAGGGTGGGGGAGGAGATGAGGAAAGGGTGGATTCTGGTGGGGGTGGGGTTAAGACGAGCGGAGGAGCGTCGCTGTAGAAGGGGATAGCCGCTCTTCAAGAGAGAGAGTAAGGGTTTAGAGGTTATGACAGGGGACGGGGAGGGTGGTTTCATGGAAAGACTGCGCAGGGAGACCGGAGGCATGACCTTAACAATAACAGCAGTCCGCTCGGCAGGGCAAACACAAGAGGTGACGCCCTGATAAGCAGCTGGCTGGGAAAAGGGGTGAGGGTGGGGAGACGGGCCGTGTGCATTGGCTCGGGGGATGAGGAAGAGGAGGGGGCCCTAATGTAGTGATCGTATTTAATATACTGAGCGAGATAGAGGCGGCGCAAGAGATAAGGAGGAGGAGGAAGGGATGAGAGAGCAGAGTTGAGAGAGAGAGAGGGAAGAGATGAAGATAGAGCCGGGATAGGGTGTAGTAGATACGGGCCCCGCTGGCGCCCGGAGGAGAGAGACGAGAACCACCCAATACATTTCATATGAATATCACACTTGAAAATCTTCAAATGTTGCTAAGAGCTCCCCGTGAAAACTTTCCGCAGGAAAACCGCGCGCGGAAACGCTACTCCGGCCGGAGAAAAATAAAAAGCCAAGAGGCTCTTAAAATGTAACGCGGCACGACATGCAGAAACATCACACGAGGCCATCACGGAATTAGCGCCGGAGTGAAGAAAGTTGACTGTTCGAACCATTGTGGGGAGAGGGATCGATCGGTGATGATGGCTAAGAGAGCTCGCATAATTAATACGCGGAAAATTAACAGCCCAAGCGCACGGATGAGGGGGGTTGATAGGGGGAAAGAGAGAGGAAAGCGATGGCCGAACGAGATACAAGCGTGCACACAAAGGAACACACAGCCATACACAAAAGACGGCCGATGAGGAATGGGGCGGAGAGAAAAAGAGGGAGAGAGAGAGAGAGAGATGATTAAGTTATTCCCACCTCTCCTGGGACATCAGATATCGCTTTATAGCTTGCTACTTGGCACGAGCAGAAGAATTCCTGCCGAAGAGAAAAAAATAATTCGGTATGGAATAACCCAGTGGGTATATTCCTGATAACTATGGGAGGAGTGGGAGGAAATTGAAAATTGTTTATTCACTAACGAGCGTGTAGCGTAAACAGGAGAGGGCTTTGAGGGGGTGGGTTCGGATGGGAAAGGCAGGTGGGACGGGTGAGGGGTGGAGAGCAAAGTAGGTGAGTTGAGGTGCGGGTAGGAGGAGAAGAGAGTTCAGATGGACAGGGGGGTGGTAAGCATAAAGTATGGAGGAAAGCGGAGATAAAGGGGAGAGAGAGGGCATGTGCCTTGTGTGTCTCTGTGTGTGTGAGCCAGTGGACGGTGGCAGAGAGAGAGAGTTCGGCGGCGAGAAGAGGATGGGCAGTTCTAATCTAATGTGCAATCGACGGGCGGACGCTACGTTCCCGGCTCGCCTACCTGCGGGTACCACCCAAACCTCTCTCACACCACCGCTCCCCGGCCTTAAACCTCCGACTCCCCCTCACAAAACCCCACCCCTCGAGTGCATAAACTCAACCCCCCCCCCCCCCACCCGAACCAACTCCACCCCCCTCATCGTTATTAATCTCGCTCCGAAATCCACCTCACGGGTAACGTACACATCCCACTACTCTCTCACGGCTAATAAATGCGACCGGGGGCCGAAGCCGTACATACGAATTTAGCCACGCAAAGGCATAGGGGGCGGGGGGAGGAAAGGAGGGAGGAATGGATAGAGAAAGAGAGAGGAAGCGCTTTTTCTTCCACTTCTCTTGTTTATTTATTTATTTCCGGACGGCAAGCATTCTCGGGGGAAGGGGAGGGGGCAGCCGGGGGAGTCGCCCACGCTGCACCGAAGTATACACGCGCACGACTGAGGGACAGGGGCAGGGGTTACCAACTCCTGAAGAATTGATCCCGGAAGAAGTCTGTTTCAAGACGAAGAAATTCAAGGGAGATTCCGGAGCGAGCAGAGAGTGAAACACAGGTGATGGAAGGACTAGATTGGTAGCCGCTAGAGACTCTGTGACTACATTCTAGATTTAAGTCCTTACTTGTAAAATTCTGACCATACCTCAGTTGCAGGGTGATACGGAGGATGTTATTTTAACCCCACACTTGGTATCTCTAGAAGTGATAGAGGCGACAAAATAAGGGATATAAGCTTCCAATATGATGGGTATAAAATTCCTTCTTTCCACGCACTATTACAGACCATAGCAATACCGAGCGAGAAACGATAGCACTCCTATTTCATGAAATTCACTTTTTTCTTTTCCCTCTTCCTATTCCTTCTCCCCATTCCCTCCCCTATTCACGGATGCTATCAAAGCACCCCAGCCACACGCCCCAACGGCTATTTGCGGGTCAGTGCGTAGATGTAGATATTAAGTTAAAATTATGATAATCACTACCGTTGAATGTATATCCTCAATAAATGAGCACTATAAATCCAAATATTTGATAGAGATTGAATGACCTCTCCCACGAGCAGGTTTAATTGTGATCAAGCAGCAATAAAGGGAAGAATATATTATTTATTTGAATTTTAAACTTAAAACGTGAGAAAAACCCCTCAACGTGGGAGTTGGGGGATTTTCAAAACGATTGCCCGATTTCGGGAGTCTCCCGGATTATCCAGGAGACTCGGCAGTTCCAGACATAGGCGGGTCGGTCGAGTCACGCGGCTTGGATTCCCAAGGGAAGACAGGGTGAGGAGCCGACCGAGTGCACGCGTATTGCAGGGACAAACTGCCAGACGCATAACAATCGGGGGTGGAGGAGAGGGGGGGAACAAACGCACTGCATACCGTACCGACCCCACTGCCCCCACAAGACGGGAGAGTAATATTCCCAAAGTCCTCACGAAAGTCGGAGATGGAAAGTTGCGCGTGACTCGCCAGTGAACCCACGGTGAATGGTCGCATTAGATCACATCCGTGAGGGAGTGGGAGGGTCCGACGATTGTCACCACAAAAACACCATGAAAAAACTAAGGATAAACGATTCCAAAGATCAAATAAATATTATTTTGGAGAGAAGGAACATTGGCCATCGTTAAAATATTCTTCAGGGAATTATTGTTGTACCCATCACTCGTTTTTTCCGTCCTACAAAAAGAGAGAATACAGAATATATTTTATCATTTTGCACTTGGCGTTTTTGGTACCAGCAACGAAAATAGTCAGAGATTATGGTAATAATATCATTCTATAAACGTACTTAACCCAAAGGCATGTTGAAGAGCCAGACGTGTTTTAAATTTGGTTACTCTTATGTTCAGCCATAGAAGAATTGTTAGGTGAAGAAATACACTAGTGTAGGACCGCAAAGGACATATAATATTGAGATTACGTACTACAATTATATGCAATCCTACTTCTTGTGCCTTGGCTGTATTATAACATTGCACACTGATAGCGATCCATCTATAGTCTCTACCTGGTATTATGATGAAGGATAACATTTTCCAAAAATAATATTCGTTTCAAATCTGTTTGCTTTTATTGAGCATTCACCCAAAACTACCAGAAGATTTACAGTTAAAAAAATGCGAAAAAAGGAGATATTCGATTCGTTTTTGCAACTCTAAAAAAGGGATAACGCAGTAGACAATAAATAAAGTCATAAAAACTGGCCCAGAAACATTCAAAAGACTAATATGATGCGGAACGGTCGTACGATGTCTTTATTGTCCGTTCCCACAAACAAAACGTTAGGCAAGAATCTCAAGACAGCCACGACCTAGTACGGCAATTTCTGGCGTATAATAACTTCTAGCCAAGCAGGAAATATAAAGAGCCATTACGACAGAATAATAAATTCTATGGATGTAAGATGTCGACCAAGTTTTAACACGCATAACTTGCAAGGGTTTTCAGCACTACAGCAATCGCAAAACGCAAAAGAAGGAAGAGGAACTTTGGGAGCAAATCACACGGCGGAACCATTTCCCTAATATATAAAGGGAAAATAATATGAACGAATCGATAAAATTAGTCACTCTTGAAAGGGTTAACTATATTTGTCATTAATCAGGAAATTCATACAAGTGTATTTATTACAGGAAGGATGATAAAAACAGGTTCGTTCTGAATAGCTATTGATATACGAAAGGGTTGGAGTGAGGGTATCTGCAAAGAGTCGGAGAAGTTACTCAGCGACTATACGAACTTCGCGGATATTATTCTACATCAAGGTTTATTTCGGAAACGAGTTTATGCCAGTTAAATTTTGAGTCACATTCAAGAATGCTTTGAAAGAGTCTTCAACATCCTCTGCCTCCATAAAACCTTTGTCCCAAAAAAAACATCGAAATAAGAAAGGATGACGTTTTGTAAAACTCTTGCAAAACGATTTCATGCGAGTTTCCATGGCACATTGAGTGCTGAAGCGGGGAATTAGCTGGCGAACAAAATGGCGCAGCCTACTTAATGACAAACATTAATTTTTTTAACATTCGAGAAGGAGTATATGGGAGGAAAACATCTCAATTCATGCATTCACGTACACTCATCCCCATTTCTATACTTACGCGGAGGCGTCTTTAATGGCACGACTAGAATTTTGACAGCACCGTCACCAAAAATGAAAAAAACTGCCGCGGGATAATAAAAAGATGATTGAGTGGTGAAAAAAGGAAATTTTAAATCATTACTTACGCCATGAAAAAAGGCAGGATATTTTTCCCCGCAAGCCATTTACGGAAAGCGAGGAAAACATTCTATTCAATCCTTGGATTTGTAAGCGAGCGAGATTTTAGGTTGGCGTCGATTCTAAACCCATAGCGTGTCACGACTAATTTAATCCAAAAGCCTCTCTCAAGGAAGTAGACTGGAAGAAGCGTTAAATAACTTAAGGTGAGCGCTTTACGTCAATGACGATGAAATTACAACTATAAAAGAAATACTTGTGATGTATCTCATGTAACTATTGAAAATCTAAAATTTTCACTGCCACAAACATTATTCTGACATTCAGATAGAAAAATCCTTATCCATTGAACTACATATAGCATAGAATTGATATCATCAGAGCTTAAGCATAAGTGCTCTACACTCATACTGATCAAATGCCTTCGCCAAAAAGGTAATAATGCTAAGGGCTTTAATACAGAAGAATATTAAATGAGATCACTAAGTATGTCATCAGACAGCTCAGGGCTTAGTTCTTGCGGATCCTTTCCCAAGCTTTACTATTTCTGAACATTGAAAGGGCTTAGTATATTCCATTTTTACAATTTTACGGTGATGGAAAAAAAGATAAGAGGTGGTCAGCTCAACCACAATTATTACCTGCGAGGCATCAAACTTATCCATTACACTATAGGAAAAATCTCCATTTCCTCATAAAATAGCTGAATCCACCAATATCTCGCAATGGCACTCCATCATCTATCGAGTTCAATCCACGCTGACGAAACGATTTTGCATAATTACGGCCATCTTCCGGTGTAGAAAAAATGAAAATAGTGAGAAATTTAACCATAGAATTATTGGCCATAAGACTTTGACATATATTTTTGATATTCAACATCTTCAACTCCTCGTACTGTTGCTCGAAATAATAATTCAACACCGACAGGTTCCGCCGACGTCAAAGAACCGAATGGACAAACACCAGCCAGGGCCGCAATCGACGGTCCTAATCGTGAATTTTACGCAAAAAAAACAACAGCGCGATAAACAAATGCCACTAAAATATCCACGCAGAGAACAAAATGGGACCTCGACGAGATGGATGCCCAAACAGGGCGAGAGTAGGCGTCCATTAATGTTACACTCACACGCATACTGGGTTCGGTCGCGGGCAGTGCGGAGGAAGAGCACGAAAAGGATCGGGGAAGGCGGGAAAGTGCCTGCGACCGGGGTGTTAAAATCCTTTGAATACGCCACCCTCGTGCAAAAATTATCAAAAAATTCGACTGGTCAGACGAGAGGAGGAGCGCGAACCTGAAGATACGCCCGTCCCCGCCCCCCTCTCTCGCCCAGATTCCCCCCGCGTCGAGTGCGTGGGCATGCATGCTCAATGGCAAGTCTAAAAGCATCGGCGAAGGGACGACGGAGCGGAGTACCTACACAACCGTACACCCTTCTCCGTAGCGGGACAGAAGCGAAAGGGCCAGACCAGCAGTCTGCCGACACATTTCGCGTACTCTTCCTTACCCCGTCCCACCCACCCGGCCATCCCCCACCGCCAGAAAACATTCCCGCTTCCCGCCCCACCTCACAAAGCAGTCACCGAGAGATGAGAAGCATATTAAGACGCGGTGGGGGAGTGAGACACCGCCGGCAAAATGGCCGCTCGTCCCCCAGGAAGACTCTTCATGAACGGGTGGAAGAAGAGGATGTGGAGTGGAAACAATGGAGTTGACATAATCAAGGTTGATGGTTGAAATACCGACAGTGAAGTTGCTCTCTATGTGACTTTATGTAGTAGCCCACCATCTTAGTTCGTCAACATCAGTCACATTGAAGTGGGCTTACCTTGTTCGAGCACCATTATAACCATGAAATAGTAAGTTTTAACCACCGTTCAAACTAATTTCAGCGGAAATTCCGAGAATATGTTTCTTCTACAACATTAGCCTTCAGTCACGCCGAAAATCTCGTGAGAACACCGCGAAGGGCAACAGTTTTCCTCATCGTTTGCCATTAGAAAACAATACACAGAGGAGTTCATTGACTAAACAAGCAATGGCATAATAAAAAATAGTAATTTTTACCAAATAATTAAGTTCCGGCTTTTATTTCATATGAGGAGATGAAGTTGACTTTAAATCCATTTCGATTTAATGGTTTTCATCAAAGTAGGCGTGGCCTCTACATCCAAAGCACACCTATTCATGTTACGCTCCACTGCATGCATGGGACCAGTAGGGACTTCACCAGTATATTTTAACCGCCTTGAGCGGAGAAGAACGGGAGGCAGGAAGGAAGAAGAGGGAAGAGGAGAAAGACAGGAACCAGGGAGGCGAGAGGAGGACACATGAGGCAATTAGGGCCGGGGCCTTTACGCGACTTGCAAGGACATGCGGCGGGGAGCGGGCGGGGAGGCAGGTAAGGAAGAGAGGTTACAGGGCCGGGTTTACGCCGAGGGTAAGAGTGGGCAAAGTTGCGAAGAGCGGCGGTGGTGGTGCAGGGGTGTGCGGAGGGTTGGGTGTGCTGGAGTCGCGGGGTGGGCAAGCGAGGAGACAGGAGGAGCAGGAGAGAAAGAAGCCAGCGTGGAGGCGGAGATGATACGGGGCGGGTTGGAGGGCGGAGAGAATGTGGGCAGAAATAAGGGGGCGGTGGGGGAAGGAAATTAATCGAATTACATTAAACAGGGAAGTGCATGAAGCAAGGCCCCCAGTGGCAGAGAGAGAGAGTGCGTGGAGTGGGGGTTGTAGCGGGGAGAGATGCCGAGATAATATGGCGGGGAAGGAGGATGTGAGGCATACGTACGTACACGGGGAACGAGAGAGAGTAAGTAGTAAGTGGCAAGAGAGAGGGAGAGAGTGGGAGTAGTATGATGGAAGGAAAAAAAGGTTAGTGAGATATGGAGTAATTCACGCAAAATAATAACAGCGTCGGAGAAGAGAAAGGAACGGCAAGAGGTGGAGGAGGAATGGAGCCGCTGCATGAAAGAGGAATGACGGTGGAGAGTAAGGAGGCGAGAGGGAGGGAGAAAGGATGGAATGAGTGCGACGAGAAAGGGGGGAGGCTTTTTTTTGAGAGTGTGGGACAGAGAGACCGGGTATATATCTGAGGAGGTGGAAGAACCAGGAAAGGGGGAGGGGCTTGCGATAGGCAGACAAGAGGGAGGGCGTGTGGAGGAGGGAGAGAATAAAAAGCCATCTTTTACTCCATCTCTCTACCTACTCTTCTCCACCCTCTCAACTCCTCTTTATGCACCCCCCGATCCTTCCCCACACTCCGAAAACCATCTCGCCCCCCGCCCTCCGCCCACATTTCCAACACCGTACCACCCTTCAACGGTGATGCACAGGATATGGGTGCATTTCAGTCCTCAAAGGGTTTTGTAATCATGGTCGCTAATGTAATTACGCCATTTCTGGAGGACTCGCTCAGTGCTCTCTCACATAGCGACTCCCTACTCCTCCACCCTCTGCGATCCACCCCTCCCTCCCCGCCTCAGACCATTCTCCCCCCGGGTCCCATTTTCCCAACCTCCTCCCCACATCACCCTCCGTCGAGTCCCGATACAACCCTCCCCCGCCTCCCCCGTCGCGCACCATATCTTCCTCCTTCACTCAATACATCTCCCCACTACACACACACGGGACCGACCCTTCCTTGCCTCCCATCACCACTCCTCCCCTTTCCTTTCAGCTTTCCCGAACAGCACATCATACAACCTATTCCCTCTATCTTTCCTCCTCGCTCACAAACACGCATGCAAGCTCACACGCCAGCCGAAGCAACTCTCTCTCTCGCAAAGTCCCCAACTATTATACACCACCACTGGTCGCCATACCGGGACACCACACACGAGGTTCCACACATGTGGCCGCCAAGGAGGACTTTTGCATTATCTCCCACACAAACACACACATGCACCCCATCCGACAGGCGGCCAGTGGTACCCGAGACACAGGACCGCCAAAACCGCCACCTTACTTGCAGACACACCCACCCTATCCCTAAATTCAAGTGTCCTAGAAAATATGGCTGATTTCCTAGGAAGGACACTTGAATCTTCCCACCCGCTGACCTGCCCACTTTCCACTATCCTTTTCTATTCCTACCTACTATCCTGCAAACCTCCTTAGGGAGGTGCGGCAGGTGTCGTTAGGGCTTCAGCGATTAAAATGGGAGGGAGTGGGGAAAACGAATAGGAGAAGGAATACGAAAAAGGACTGGACAAAAATGAATTGCACGTTAACTGAGTGCCATAGTGTGCCGCTGATTTTGTTATAACCGCTAATGGTGCGTGGAAGGAAGAATTTTTAAACCTGTTCTGTTCAGCAGTGTAGGTATCTTTCTTATTTCGTCGCTCCTATTAACACTAGAGCTATAGTGAGGGGTTAAAATAATTTCCTCCGTGTCATACTGCAACTCGCCTGATGTGAATTCTTTGAGTAATCTAAGTCTAGCGTGGTAGCATCCAAGTCTCGGGCGGCTTCCAAAATATTCATTCCATCAGTCGTGATACACTCCCTGATGGCTCGGAAGCGAGACTGCAACTCCGCAAAGCGAGACCGACCGAACCCTGAGCGATACACGACACACCCAAATATTTTTCCCTTCCCATTTTCACAAAAGGGCACACGTAAAACACAAGTATACACACATACAATATCTCCCACTCCCCTATTCACTCAAATCTCCCTCCTCAAAGGGTACGAACATTACCTAGGAATACGTACGTCCGTCCCCCTTTGCCTTATGACTCCACCCACCCATCCCACGTCCACCCCATCTTTTTCATCCCGTATGGAAATGGGGAGAGAAAGGGGTAAAAAATAAAACAATATCTCCACTGCAACCAACGATCCCCCGCCCCCTCTCTATTCTCGAACATCAGCGCGGGTACCAATTCCGCACCACTACCCTTTCCTTCATTCTACGTTATTTTCCTGTTTTGTTTTAATTTTGATGGAGCGGAGAAGAACGTCCGTAACCGCCACCGCCTGTGTAAGATAGCGGGGGGAGATAAAGAGAATGCCCAATGACGATGCCGGGGTTCAACACCCAGCGAGTACCCCGAAAAGAACATTACGCCGCCGCTGCGACACACACAATCCCACACGCAGACACGAGAAACACCGGCCACATATTTCATGCACACATGGAGAGAGAGATGCCTCTGAAGTTCGGGAAAGGTTGGGGGTGGATTGAGAGGAGAAGGCGGCCGGGATGGAGCTGTCCGGGACGGGACGCCACCGGACGACAAGACGGGGACAACAGACGCGAATCGCGTTATGCTGATTGAGAGACGACGACGGCCAGGGAGAGGAGAAAGGGATGACGTCGCCCGCGCGCTCCTCTCCCGTCACTCTGTTTTTTCCATCATTTTTCAAGTCTCGCTCCTTTTTTATTCCTTTGTCGCCGTCCACTAGAAGAGTGTCCGGATGAATGGCACGTGGTGCACGGTGTGTACATTATTTTTTATCCTCCCCCTTCTCCCCCTCATCTTTCTGTTTTAATCAGCGGATAGGACAGACGGGAGTAGCTTGGAAAGCCTCTGAGAGAGTAGAAGGGAGTACACGGGGGTGAAAAAATAATAAGGGATGAGGCGCCGAGGAACGGATCACGGTGGCGATGACGGCGGACGAACGTCCCGCTCCGCGCACACGTCCCCCCCCCTCCCCCTCGTTCCATCGTCGCCGTTTTATTTTTTCTGCGATAAAGTGAAAAATGCGCCAACAAAAGGAGACCAACTATTTGGTGCACCGCATTGGGAACGGAGCGCGCATACACCCGCGCCGATTCGATCCTCTGATCTCAATCGATTGATTGCCAAAGATGGACCGAGGCTCATTTCCTCTTAAAACAGTAATGGCAATCCTATCCCTTCACGGAAGAGAAAATTCCGCCTCGGCGTGATGTCTGCGGCTGCTCTCTCACTAGTTAATGTTACTCAACATAAGAGTCTTATGTCCGGAATTATTTCCGTTAAACTCATTATTATATTGAACGCATAAGGAAATTCTATGCATTAATGATACCTGCACCTTCATTTCTACTCAGTCTAACGTGTTATAATATTATGTCCCGGATTTCATTGTGCACGAAAAGAGTGATAATGATGACATTAATTTGAAAAACGAAAATTATTTGCGAAAGCTGTAACGCATTCGATATTGATACTAAAATCCAAAATCCTTCAAGAATATGCCTCATTTTTCCCAGAAAGAGGAAGACTAGACGCACTAATATGAGAATGAACAGCCCTGATGCGGTAACAGAGGCGCCGTCTCGCCGAGAGAGAGACGAGAGTAAGAACCACCCACGTTTTGACGCGGGGAAACAACCTCACAGCTCTGACAAGACGTCCACACACCAGACATACATACAGGAGGCACGCATATTCACTTAGCCTTGATACAACACGAGCCACGCACACATTCTATTAAGGAAAGGGAAAAGGAGGGAAATGATAAAACGTGGACTGGCGGAAAAAGAGCGGGAAGACTGTGGGGTCCAGTCGCGCCCCGCACCCGCCCCGGCAGGTGAGCGACGTTGGCCCTAAAAACACCAAGGCGGCGGAGAAAAACACATGACTCTTACCGTTCACTCCTCCGGACATACACGGCGGCCCTCATAAGCATTCCCTCTGGCCCCATTCCCCCCTTAACACTCGGACATTACACCGTTCCACTCTCCCCCTTCCTTCCTCCTCTTCCCACAGGCACACTCCTCCGAAAAACCACGACGTTCCAACACTCCATTAGCCATTCTTAGTGGACGGAGGAGAGCAGAAAGATACTTTCCCCTACCGCCCCGAAAAGAACGTTACGGGGACCACAACCACGCCAATTCTCATTACTGCCGTCCTTCCCGTCCACGGAGGGTGAGGGAGGGTCGGATGTAAAAAGGAAAAGGGACGTCTGCAACCGCCGCAGCCTCCCCCCGGGCAGTCGGCCGTCTACGATACCGCCAAACTCCATCCTATAAACGAGACATTACCCCCTTTCCTATGCGCCGGCACCGCAGCTAGAAAGAGAGGAGTGTCCCCTTTTGTGGTGGACGACGACACTGCCCGTCAGCCGGCCAGGGGTCTGCTTCTCCCTTTCGCTCATGTGGTCCCCCCTTCATCTCCCATTGCGTCCCTGCACCATCACCCTACGACGACCCAATCCCATTCGCCATCTAGAAGTAATAGTTAGGTATTAAAATGCTAGTACGGACTGTAGTTTAGAAGCCGCGTCTATTGCTCAAGAGAGCTCGTAGCTAAATATGGTTAGGACCCATACGTAAATATTTCGGTCCAATTGATACCAAGGATACGGATTTTGTTCGCAAAATGGCAAAATGCGCAGATGAATTATGGAACGATGACGTGTACTGTTAGCGGTGATTTTATCTATTCAACTTCGGGAGAAACACTTGACATACGCGACCTTACGATATTTACTCGTTTGCGTTTATCATGATCAAGGAGCTCTACGACTGTCAAATTACCTTATTTCCCTAGATACTTCGCATAACATTTACTTAGTTCGTACTTAAAAGGTCGTTTGGTAATCTTTTGGCAATACAAGCAGGATTTTAACTCCAAGCTCAATTTCATCAGTTACCTTACTCCCAATTTCTCATTCTTTTCTCTTCAGATTATTAGGATTGTGAACATTGTAACTAAAAACGCAATCCAATTGGTATTATGCATTGCAGAAACAAATTCTGATTAACAAAAAGGAATAATAAGGTACGAACTAACGAGACTTAATCATGAACAAATATTTTTCAGCGATAAATGTCATTAAATGAGATTAGGATGCAGAGAAGTTGTTGGAACAGGTGATGAGGGATGATGGGATGCTCATGGGAGCGACACAAGGGAAGCGGGGCAGGGGGAAAATACTTTTGGGACGGAATGAAGAGATGCAGGACGTAATCTGAGCTTAAGAACGAAATCGTATTATCAGATAAGGGACTGCGCCTGTTAAGTCTGAGATTTTTACTCTCATTTGCCTGAAACCGCCCTCGGTCAGTAGATCACCTCTAATTATATCTGTATGTTACCAACCATGGTTTTCAGGAATTATACTTAGGAGTACGCACAGTGACTTGGCAGTGAAACACATTGATTTCCATCTAAAAATCCAAATAAAAGGTACACTTAAGATATACACTACTACGAAAACGCCAGGATCAAGTCCCATCACACGCATTCTGGTCTTCCCGGCGGGCGAGTCTACTCCAAACGAATGTTTTCCCTCGTCATTACGGGCACCTACCCTCTTAGTAGGCGGAACGGGGATGATGGGAGAACAGAAGAACAACAAGGAGAGGGGAACGAGAAAATTGGACAGGCGGATATTAACGTTAAAGAAAAAAATACAAAGGTAACGTCTAGTTCGCATTTTTTTTATTATCCCCCGACTGAGCGAAAGAGGGATGGTTTCGGGCTTTTGTTGAAAGACATGAGAGGTGTGGATTCGGGGGAATTTATAAAGAAAGGAGTGATTGTGCACGCCACATTTATCACGCCTCTGGTGAGTTGAAATAATGGATAAAAGGGCGTCAACCAGACTTTTTATTTCCCCATCTCTCTTCCATTATTCTCCCCGCCCCTTGCTTGAGCAACTTGTCTGCTGATGAAGTGGCTTCGCTCCCCTTCAACCCGCAAACCCCCCGTCCGGAAGGCATATATGTAAGTCGATGGGTCGTTCCTTTAGCGCAGAAAAAAAATCGTAGAATGACAAGAGAAATGGTTCATTAGCGCCTTCGAGTATGTCACGAACGTGACGAAATCACGCCATAGGATTTCTTTAACTGTACTGCGATCATAGCTAAAGGATAATTTGACGTCAGATTAAGAGCTATTAATACGAGCGTTATAAGAACGTGTTTTCTTAGATTGGTTCGGTTGACATTAGAGGATGCCAGCCTCCAGCAGTGCCCAATAGGACTCATTAGCAATACACGAAATTCAATGACTCGTCAACAATACATAAACTACGTGAAAATTTACGACTGCCATTAAACAATAAATTTCGTTAATTTATTAAATCAAGAAACATGTACGGGGGGATGTCAAAAACCAATATACACACTCTGGGATTGAGAATTGTATTTAAATAATTCATTTGGCACTTACCGCAATTCGAAACAATGTGTAAAGGCATCATGCGGCTCATAAGCAATCAGAATACCAATACAACGATTTGGGAAGAATCTCAAGAGACTTGAACTCACCTGCAAAGAAAGGAAAAACACAATTAGTTCACAATCGTAAATATATGTCTGTTCTTATAATACTTAAGATGAAGAAGTGGAGTTCCAGCAACAAAATGAGGGTCAATAATTCATTAGGTTCCCTTAATCGAAATACGTGACTTTTTTCCATGTACTCCCGTGCTTACGAGCAAATGCACCTTTTGGTATCAGAAACAGTTAAATGGAAATCGGTTCCACAACAGGCCAGACAAAAATTATGATAACGGAGAAAATAATAAACTGCTACAAAGACAGAGAATATAATGCACCCCTAAAAACGAAAAATAGAAAGCATACCCGCCGATAGAAGTCTCAAGAAGAGCTGGCCCAAAAATTACGAAACACTAACAATTATTACAGAGAATTTTGACAATTTTCCTAATAAATGATCGTTAACTGTAAAAAAAACACTTGACTAATGGCACAGGACTAAATAAATTAACCCAGGCTTGCAAATCTACCGTCCTCTACAGTAACAGGCGTTCATACTAGCTTTGCAACGTTATTGGAGCATGGTGAAAAACCAAACGCTCCCAGGGGCATCAGCACTTCCTGTCTAGCAGCCAGAATGCAACGACAAGGCAACCACGCGGCCCCGTGATCCATTATTCCTCGCGAGCACGGGAGGGTCAGCTTCCGACTAAGGCCACAGGATGGAACCCCAAAGTACATCGGCGGCAATTATGAATGCTTGCTAGCCGATCCCCTTACGGCTGGCTCCGCCGCTGAACTCCGAAGCCATGGATATATCAGGAGGGGATATATCATTTAGTGATCTTCGTGCTACGCGCGGCCTAATTTGATCAGAGCGCAAAGATTTTCGGCTTACAGTCGAAGATGGTTGAAAAATTTAACTTCAGGTCTATCAGGAGCCCCATGCAAAGTTACCGGGCCTCTTAAACCGCCGATTATCAAGCTTCGTGGTGAAGGCAAGCTTACACCATCCACAATAATGGCCGTGCGAAAGCTTAAAAATATCCCTTGAAGACCAGAGGCAGCCTTCCCATTGATTTCACTGGAAAACAAGGACGAAACTAATAAAATTCGTTCTTTTTGATAAAGCTCAAGTTTTGTAAATTAATTGCTGGACTCTGAATACTAAATTATTTGCGCTATTACATGCTGTATACCAAGTACAAGAGGCATATGTCCTGCAACTTCACTGAATTTCTACCATTGTATTAAAGGAATCAGGAACAAAATGCTTGTGCATGGCAATGGCATTTTATCACCATTTAGAAGTCGATCCGTTATACCACTGCGGTCAGATTTTCAATTTTTTCTAAATATAAACTAGCTTTTCATTTATCTTCTATGCAATCATAGACTAATATATAGGAAAAACCGATTTCATTCGAACAATTACACGAATAGCCCAGCATTTCAAAAAACGACACCCTAAGAAAAGATTGATCATCTGAGAAAGATTAAGAAGAACCACAGCTTTCACTCCCAAGACATTCCCGAAGTATATCGCCGGAGGCAACGCCAGAATACACACCTTTCCGTAGAGGCAGTAAGGAAAACTATGGCGGTTTGCAATATTCAGAACGACAGAAAATAATAACGGAGATTGCAGGTAAATTAACGTATCCTCAACTGTGCGCACTAAAAGCGCATTGTTTACCCAACCCTAGACCATGGAAAAATGGAAATAACATATGCAGGAGCACAAAAGACCGCGCATAGACGTGCACACGAATATAGCTCCGGTAAGAGTTATGCAGGGACGAGAGTGAGGGGTAGATATGACGGTGGAGGAGGAGGCACGCGGCCCCAAAAGACAAAGCCGTAAAGAAGAAACACTGCATTTCCGAGTCATCCGCGCTCTGTTTATGGGTTATGCAGGATCTGGAGCAGTGCTTTGGAGAGAGAGAGCGCATGTGATGGAATCTCCTCCCTCTTCCTCCCCAACTCTTCCCCTTTCGCCGCCGCGGTTCGGGAGCGAAAATTCTCCAGGGGGGAACCGGTCCGGAGGGCCCGCCCGCCTCTTGCGGCGGCTGAGGCGCCCTCGGCAGCCGCCGTTGCACACAGTGCCCGACCGACCGATGCGAAGGTTTTTTGGTTTTCCGCCGAGGAAGGACATATTGGATTGTGTGTAAACGCGGGGGAGGGGGCGGAGAGGAAGCAGGAAGGGATGAAGAAAAGAGGAGAGGCGCACATATTTATAATGTCTGAAGAGAGAGAGAGGGAGGGATGTAGAGAAGAGAGGTGGGGTTTTGGCAGCCGGATAGTCTGTGCCGTGCGGAGAGGCACATGGGGGGTGGGGAGGAGGCAGAGAGGGGAGTCAATCCCATTAGGACAGAGCGCGCACGGCGGCGGCGGAGGGAACTAACGCCGAGCCTTTCCTTTTTCGGGATACGAAACGCGTTCCCGAAAGCAGGCGCCGCGGTGAAGCAGTGGCGAGATACCAGAGGGAGGGTCAAGGGAAGAAATATTTTAAATACTTGCGCACTACTCGCACTCCGTACAAAAAGGACACACACGAAGCGAAATATTTTAAACAGCTAACCCCGGGGGGACTTCGTAATATTTGAAAAATGGGCAAGTTTCAGCCTTCCTATGCAAGGAAGAAAATCAAATGTCATTGGATGAAAATTACTTCGTACACCGTAGCACAGTCGCTTGGTAAATATTTATATAGGTATTTTTTATGAATAATGAAATAATGGTTTGGACACATCGTGTCGCAATCAAGATCGCGGGACACAAGACCAAAATATGTACAAGTAAATCACTGTTAAGGCTCAAGTTTTACTTAACATGAATTGTGACTTCCACTTCTTTTATTACAGCAGCAATGCCAATTATAAGTGGCACCTTATAAACGAACTTACATTAAGGAATAGGCACACACAAACATCAACAAACTCACATTAACATAATATCGATAAAGCTTGGCTGGTGAAATATATTTTGCAACCTTAATACTAGCTTAAACACATTTAACAATACTTAAATTCACAAAATGTTATTCACTCTGGATATAATCCACAAAGTTGGCTCTAACACGTAGTATTTCATTTCTGTCATTGATTCGATGTTTTCAAAAATAAACTTGGTTATATTCTTAGTTAACACTTGAGAATGACCTGTAAAGGTTGAAACCGGTTGATTTTCAATAAAACGGTGTGGAATATAACCAAGTTTATTTTTGAAAATATCAAGTCTTCATTCCACGAAGTTTAACTCGCAAACCATTTATTGGATTTCATTGATTCCTCAAGTAAATTAGAAGATACGCTAAATTACATGATATTATATCAGAGTGAAACAGTCGAGAAGAGGACGAAATGGAAAGCTACAAGAAGCCATGCTTTGAAGTTATGATGATCATTTCCTGGAGGCGCGACACAAGCAGTGATATGGTAAGAAAATAGTCGTAGGTGAAGTTCCTTCTCTGAGAAGAAAAAAAAGTCTGAAAATCCAAAAAGAAAACTGACCCGTATTAATAGACTAGTGCAGGTAATAGCTGTATGTCTCCTCGGTATAGCTCATACGAGAAATCACGGCATAAAATATGAAGCCACGCGAGAATTCAAACTTCGGAGTAAAAACAAGTACAAGCTCCTTATTAAATCCATTTCCACCAACGGCTGATCAAAGGAGTAAACCGTCGATCACTTTGATCATAGTCATGGGCGAAACTAATTTACGAGCACGACGCTCCCACGATTTGTCTCACGGGCGCATAAATAATTACCAATAACGTCGCGGACGATGACGACGAAGCTTCAACACATTATATTCTACGCACCGGAAAATAAAAAAAAAATTAAATAAAATTTCCCTGCACGGTATCCCAGCTCCACCGGGATGTAAACACTTGTTTTATTCCTCGCAATAAGGAGGCCCTGACATTCTTCAAAGCCTGCCATTCTCTCTCTCTCTCGACTGATTAAAATTCT
Organism: Pyrrhosoma nymphula; assembly: GCA_963573305.1. NCBI lineage: Eukaryota > Metazoa > Arthropoda > Insecta > Odonata > Coenagrionidae > Pyrrhosoma > Pyrrhosoma nymphula. The sequence continues at coordinate 144,198,423 of OY754329.1, read as the reverse complement.
GTTTGTCGCACGGAGTGAGGGAGAGATGCTCAAAACTTCTACGGGGCGAAAAATCCGTTCAAGCAAAAATGAAAAAAATTGGAGAGAGATAGTGACGAAAAATAACAACAGTGGAGGCGAGCCGACCGTGATGAGTATCACAGCCACACTCTCCGCCGTTGTTTACAGTCCACCGCTTTTATTTAAAAATAAAAGACGGGGCGGCGGTCGGGCACCCACGAGGGCAAAGAAAACTGCAAAGGAAAAGAAAAAGATATTGGGAATGGTTTTAGATGGGGAAGAGGACGGGTTGGTGGGGAGGAGGAATGTGTCGGAGTCCAGACGGGGGGGAGGGAGGTAGGGGGGGTGGAGAAAAGGAAAATCTCTTCAAGAGAGGGGGGCGGGTATACAGTCTCACAGCATCTCGGTTCCCATGCTGCTCCCCTCCCCCTACGTTCGGAGAGTAGACAGGGGCAGTCTGGCGAGCGTCAATCGGCATCGAGTCTTCTGAGGGAGCTGGGCGGGTGGTTCGGTGTCGGCAAGAGAGGGGTTGGTTTGGGATCCGCGGGCACGGCCCTGTGTGGGCGGGAGAGGAAGAAAAGAGAGCGCGCGAGGGTGCAGTCGGGGAGCGGGCCCACGGAGAGCGGGGATCACGCGATAGGCGCCGGGGCAAGGAGAGAGGGGTTGAAGCACTGGCGAGGATTAGAGGCGAACTGCTTGTGACTTGCTAAAGGGAAAGAAACGCATTCGACGTTCGCACGACCACATGGGCCATGAGCCGGTGAGACACGATCAAAGCTGAATAAATCCTCGAACGATTTATTTAACATTACATTAACAGCGAAAAACATAAATCAAGCAAGTAAAAGCAAAATAAGGCAAGCAGAAGAAAATATGGAGATTTGAAATATATAAATGGCGGTAAAATGTTATTTTTAACAGCAAGAAACACAAGATCCTAATATTCGATGATAATGAAATAATTGGAAAGTTTTTATTGCTAAAACGAGATAAATTGGATTTTTTGAAATCATAACGTCAAAAGGAATATTATCAACTGTTCTACAGCAGGAAAGAACAGATGAATTCATCGGATGGGTTTTCATATAGGAATAGACGTGATTTTGGACTTTCTAAAAGAAGCAGTTGATTCTCAAATGAACTTCTCTCATCACGATTACTTAGCATGAATGGCTACATATACGTATAAGAAAAAGAGAAAACCGTTTAGAAAGGAAGAATGGGTAAAAGATATTTCCGAATGAATCAGGATGTGCGTTCATTAATAATTACATGTTGCAGGTAGTAACGAAATGCCTTCGGAATAATACACCCATTATACGCGAATGAATTATTCACACAAACGAACCATGCTGAACTTCATTCATTGTCCCGATCGTTCAAGACAATAACCATTATTAAGACTAAACGAACGTCCAACCTCGTAATATAGAACGTGTAAATGGGAGATATAAGTTTTCAAAAAAGACTAAAGCAAGCACAGAACATTCATTACCAGGCATATTTGCACCACCTACCTGTTACCTATATAATCTAAGAAAAAATAACACTAACTTGATGTTGAAAACGTATGCGAGGAGTTATGTTCCCAACATTATAGTATTCGATCAGCGTGGTTTTCACCGGCAAATCGGATTGCGATGGATTGTGATCAATACGGATACACACTTTGACCAGATAATAAAATAGAAGGGATATTAAATGAAATGCCTAATTAGAGTCAGAATAAGTTGCACGCTGCCTTTATGACTCAATATTTATTTAGGTATTATAGCATAGCATTTCATTTAGGTACTAGAGCATCTATATATCACTCCCCAATCCAGCAACAGACTGGAGCACCAACAAGCGCGTTAACGTCACCGAGGTGCTGAAGACTGGTTAAAAATGTACGAGAAAGAGAGAAACGGGCACGAGGAAAAAATGCTATGATTGCTCAAACTGCTCCCATTTCTCTGTAGGTAACAGAAATGCCACCGTTTTCTTCATATACGACCAAACCTAGGGAGGGAGATGCCGGAGATCTCGGCTAATAATTGCCCCAGACGTCAGAAAAGTTGACCGTACAGCAATTTGAAATTTGTTCTCACGCACGAACATCTTTACTATAATTCGCTCTTCATTTACTAACCCCTACGAGATAAAATGTACCAAAAGCGAGAAAAGCGAAAGCCATTAACGACTGAGGAAAGATACTTCAGTTTTATAGCACCTTCATCCTGCTTCAAGAGCGTAACTAACAGCAATTCTCTTTTTTTCACTGGTCCCATGCTAAGTTCAATTTTATGACTCCAGAACAATGGAGTTATTTCGTCCGTAACGTAACTATGAGAAGCCTGAAACAATTACCGTAGGCTCATAAACTCTGCTCCATATACTCCTCACTGCGATTAATTAAAAAACCTTATCGCCGGATAATGATGAGGTAACCTTCATTTAGCGTTACAATTTCAAATAAACAAGCCAAGAGGCTATCCAAAGGTCTTTGTGGGACTCGGTGAAAAGAACCCTAAGACTCAACAGCCACGAGCGTTAAATTTAAAAAATTAATGAAAATATTTCCGCTGACTACATGGCTTCTTTATACATTTTCATAGAGGAAACACAAACTGTAACGAGAAATGAAACGCAGCAAAAACTTACTGACTCTTCCTTCATTCTCGAAAGACATTCTGCCAACAAAAAAATAGTGTACATTTTTGTCTAAAACTAAGTCTAGAGACTCAATATGAACGACCATAAAATCAACCGCCTCCCCTAAAACTATTTTGCTACTTTGAGTTGAAACTGAGAAAATTGTTAGATTATTGAGTATAACAAGGTCTTTCTAAGTAAAAAAGAAACCTGTCCGAAAGAGTAAAACTTTGATCACCAACAAAAGCATCGTCTACCTATACAGCCAGATTCATAAAAGTAAAAAAATCTCTTATATTAAATAAAACTTTGAGGATTGATGGGGCAATAAAACATCCCCCACGCTGGTGCAGATTATGTTAATAACCTTATATAAAAATAGCATTGTATGCAGCGATCGCAGGAATTTATGATGTTAAGATTTGATGATCTTCATTTATACCAAAGGTTGGGGCGTCAAGAGAAGTATACCAGGCATAACTTGCAGGGTAAAACATTATCCAGAGGGAGAGAAAAAATTTTATCAGAAAACTGAAAGAACTTCTTACTTGAGAACGATAAACATACACCAAGAATACCACCACCAACCTTATAGGTTTTAATTATATAGATATAGGCTTAGATATAGGTTTCAACAATATACTTACATAAACCTTTATTCCGGGCTTATGCATTGAGTGCCGAGTATAAACTACTGCATAGAAGTAGGTAAATCAATTTTTAAAACGTGTAATAAATGCTTTAAGACAAACATGTAAAATAACTATCACCGTTCACATATGACAAGCCAGGAAGCCTAAACATGGTGTTCACCGTATCTCAGCTTATATATTCTCAACTTAATTAGTCTTAGCTTAAACTTCTGCCGCCAAAGCCAAGCAGGTATTTAGAAACCATACGCACTTTGGAGATCTAGTGAATTGATTTCCAGAAAACCTGCAGCACACGAAAAAAATAGTCCCGTCGGAAAGTGGAATTAAAACGTTGAATGAAAACTTGACGCGAACCAGTAACGCAGGGAGACATGATACGCGCAACGCAGATAGCTGATTACGCAAAGAAGCAATGAAAAGAGGATTACGGAAAGATTCCCCATTATCGAAGGGATGCAGAAAAGACAAGAGTGACTTTTCACTAAAGCGACAGCATCATCAAAAGACACGTGAGGTACAGTACGTGAAGAAAGTTAAGAATTGACAGGGAATGACAACAGCAAAAGAATATCAGATAAGCATAAAGGAGACCAAAAACAAAGGGTGGAAAGTAATATGAAACCGGTAAGATTACGGCTTGATTACGGTAGTGTTCATTAACACTCGGAAGCGGGAGAAAGTATATGGGTTTTTGAACCCATATTCTTCACCACTGGATAAAAACATATTAGCAACGTAATACATAAAACATTCGGAACTAATATTATTAGTATTATTTCTAGTTTAAAACTGTTTCAAGTAATTTATAGAAGTTTACATAAACATTTTCAGAAAAACGTTCTTAATTTCAGATGCATGACCATTATTGGTCGTAAATCACAGATCTGCAGGTCATGTGCATAACGGCTTTGGCAATTCTGAGGAGAACTCAATTATGTAGAATTTAAATAAATAACTAAGAGCAAGGATTTTATTAACTTCCCATAACCGTGACATAGATAAGAAATTAAAAGACAGCGTTAAATGAGTTGCGCCACGTTAACTTCTTCAACGAAAGGACGCTACTACATCCGAGATCCAATGTAATGTTCAATTTAATGGCCAAAATTTCTGCATGCTAAAGCGATCTACTGACTCGGGCAATATTTTGGGAGAGCGTACGGCTTGGCTACAAGAGTGAATTCCCAAATTATGCCGAAAATTTTAATAATAAAAGTTTCTCATTAGTAAACTCAATGCAACTGTGAGCTATATGTATACAAATGCAAGTTACCAATAATTAAAATTAAACAAAACCAAGTGCGATTCTCGGAAACCTATGCTGAGGAAGAATGAACTAAAGTGTCACTATAGCTGTTAATTTATGGCCCGAAAAGGGGTAATAACAATAAATTCTTATCCATTAACACAGAGCATTAATTCCTGAAGCCCGCCCTTAATTTTGATTAATACGTTTATCAATCCAAATATTAAACATAATTGTTTAAATTTCAAGCAAATATTTACCCAAATGTTATTTACCGGGCTGATAATCATTGTTATTATTATTTCCAACTCATGATCCTCACGCCCGTTAACGACCTTAATTGAAAGTGTTAGCCTCTCGGTTTTAATCGTCGACTTTTTTATTTCAATTTCACACCCGCACGTCCGCACCAAGCGGCCCCGTGCAGTCCCTTTCCCCACTATTTCGGCTCCCGGCTGATGTTTTTAATTGCAAGGCGGGCGAAAAACGTTAAAGTCGACTATCGCAGGAACCACTAAAGGGACACGCACTTTTTTTTGTCCGTTGGCTCCGGCGAAAAACCAGCAACTTGTGGCACTTCCGTTTTATTATTTTTTAAGTCTCTCAGCGCTAGAACTTGAAAAAGGTCATCGCGGATAAAAATAAACAAATCTCCAGGGGAGAGAAAGATGCAATAGGGACATGAAGAGGTGCACCGAAATCATTCGGAGATGAATTTGGATTTGTTCCCTCAAGTGGAGTGTGTATCTCCAACCTGTACGTACGTCGAAACCGGCGCAGTTCCAGAAACCAACACGGATCCAACAAGAATCCCTAGGCGAGGCCGCGCCGATGCCATCGACGTGACGCTTCGACCAATCCGAAGAAGACCACGTAGCATGTGCCCACAAACATGGCTCTGCAAACAGTGAAATCTTTCCCCGAGGTAAAAGGAGGGCCCGCGGGAAATGGATTCTGGGGGATTCACTATCTATCTCTCACCGCCTGAATGTCATTCAATTCATTTTCAGACTACTTACAGAAAAAGTTTCCTCTTGTTTGATAAGAGCAAAAAAATTCTACTTTTCCGCGCTATTTTTTTCGCCAATTGAGCCAGACTTAACATGTCATGCATATAATCATTGGGGTAACACGAGGAAAATATTATTCTTCCATCTGATAGATATACCAATGTGACGAAAAATTGTTTATCATACGCGAATGCCCCAAGGATATTGATTGCTAATAAAATTCAGGCACCTCTCCATCATACTTTTTGAGTTATTAGCGAATAGCTGAAGGCAAATTTCGTAAATTCAACGGACTTAGCGCTGCGGTGGCTGGGAAAAAGCGATCATTCAAAATATATACCCGACGAATGATCTTCATATTTTGAATCTTAATTTTGTTCTATAAGGACCAACACATGTCATATGTGAAAACAGTATTTATTTTAACAATACAAACGAAGATGTGGCATTTGGTATTTGTTTTGACTCAGACAGTCTCGGAGGGACCCCCTAAGGCATCCTTTAAACCGGCAAGTGCAACAGGGAAGTTCTCCTCTCCAACCTCCAAATCCCTTCTCACTTGCAAAGATCACATGAGTCACTCAAAGGGGAGGGGGACTGTTAAGAGGGACGAGAGAGACGTCGGGGCTTTAGCCCCACCCCCCTTACCCCCCCCCCCCCCCCCCGGAGTTGCCCGGGGCAGAGGAGTAATCCGTTTCGCGTCCTTTTAAGCCGGGTTTTGCGGCCGGGACGGGAATGAAGGTCAGAAGGGGTTCCGAAGGGTTTTTGCACCAAGGGGATAGGGTTGGTTGGAATTTTCGAAAGGGTGCGGTATCCTGCTCAGTGTGGCGCCTGTCCGTCAGAAAGGTGTCTCTTACACAAAAGGGGAGAGTAATCAATGAATGCATGCCAAGCGAGGGAAAAGAAACTTCACGCGGGGAGAACATAACACGAGGAAATCGACGACCAAAAGATCGCACGAGCGAAAACAGTTCCTTTGAGGGGGCGCATGTAGGGAAAGGATTGAGCAGGAAGATACATATAGGAAAAGGAAATGAAGAGCCGCTAGAATAAATTATATTTAAGTAAATAACACGAGAAAATAACCCTTAACTACATAAACGTAATTAGCTTGGATTTCATCACTGTAAAAATTACTATAAGCTTACTTATTTTTCCACAAATATATGTTTAAGCAACTTATTTGTTTGATAGCACCAATGGATCACAAATTCGGGGGCCCAAGCCTTACAGTTGCAAGGTAAACTACAAGTCGTTAGAAAATAGCATTTGAAGAATAACAAGCTAGTATTCGGCATATTATCAACTACACGAAAGACTTGCTTGAATAAACAGGCCCGGAGGATTCATTTAATCATGGAAACTATTAGGCTTTCGCATCACTTGCTGAGGGTAGATGAGCATTTCATGTATTTGACGACTTTTATGCGGGCTATATTTATTTACATAGCAAGTTTGGCCGAATCCAGTCACCACTTCGATTGGATGAGAGGTATATTTCTTTTGCCATAAATTTCGGATCTAAAGTTAACGATTTAATATAAATCCTGAATTAATTAACATTAAAATCGTCATAGGTAACTTGGAAATAGTTGAAGGAGGAATAGTCAAATAAATTTGGATGGTCAGAAAAGAGGAAGAGACAAATCCAAAGCCGTCAAGGATACTGCTTGCATGACAAAACTGAGGACACATTAGTGTGCACGTGAAAGTGAGAAAATGCAAATGGATTTCATTTTATTGAATAAAAGAGAAACTTTCACTCAAAAGCCATTTGGGTAAATAAAACACAATAGCATACCCAGGCATTAATCAAATAAAATATTTAAGTAAAAAATCCAGCTATGCATAATATTAGCTTTTGATTCATTTTACCATGGGGAGAGAGCAAGGTATGCAAATTAAATTCAAACTTTAAAGTCATTCGTGAGATCCAATTATGAAATTAGGCCGGAACGCATTGCGTAATTTGTTTGCAGCCATGCACTAATTTAAAGGCATTTTTACGTAGCCGATGCCAACAAGCGACGCTGATTGCGTGACATTTCATTTCGCCCGAAAGCCACGGGCCCACACATCGAGTCCCACCGGCTACTGGGGGCAACCCCCCTGATTGCTGACATTGCACCATTTGATTTCTCCACGAAGGGAGGTAGGGAGAGACGACCCTCCTACAAAAACGCACGCTCGGTTCGAAAACCTTTTCACTCAATCACCTACATGGTAGAGACGAATTCCACATCCTCTCACAAGATCGGTATCAAGGAAGTTCGACTGAGTGACCACAGAACTCCTCCCATCGAAACTTGACCCCGAGGTATAAACAGAGAATGTAACTTTAGGTGTAGTAAGCACGACATCACAATAAATAAAATTCAAAGAATTCGTCCTCATTATAAATAAATAATTTCATCTTTCATATGATACTAACATTTCATCAACTTATCGCACTACTTCTTGAGATATTTGCCAAAAAAGTAACAGTTTTCCAAGGAATGGCGTATGACTGTACGCTCCACGGCACATTAAATAAAAATGAATTAGTTCTGACGCCAGGAACACCTCATAATTTTAGGTAATTGTAGTTCAGACGTTTTCTCAAATATTTAAAAAAAAATATTTATTATTCACCGTTATATTTTTAATATAATGGCGAAAAAACTCTCGGTTGTAAAGTCATTTTCAGCGCACCGCGTGAAACAAACAAGTCAAGTTGAGCCTCACTTACGTATGTAAAGTTAATTAATGAGAAATTCAGCCATAAAATTAATTTTTTCCACCCTATCTTAAAACAATTGCGACTATATTTAGATTATGCTTGAATTTAAAAATAAAATTCGAATGAGGTCACTATGATGGCTATAGAAAAATCTCGCTCCAACCAACTTACGAGAAATAAAGTCTAGTACCCGAAAACTATAGCAAAGCCTTCCCTCAGCCAACTACACCTCAGCCACTCTCCCCCACGCCTCCGCACCCTCACGGCACGGCAGTCGTACCATCCGTGACCGTTCCACCTCCACAGTGGTCCAGAAAACCCCGCTCAGGACAATCCAAGCCTCCTTAATCCCTTATAAAACTACTTCCCGCTCCCTTTTCTCCGCACCGCACTTGCACCTAAAACTCTCAGGGCCGTGGCGGGGAGTGGAAACGGGGAAGGGGAGGCACAAACAGCAGCACCACTATCTCAGGAGCTAGTAACCGGAAACTTTTGTGGTCCTTCCTCCAACCCTTGGAGAACCCCGCCCACTTCGTTATCTCGGCCGGAGCACTTCCCTAAAGGACGCGGGAAGGAGGGTGAAAAGGAGGAGGAAGCTTTTTGAGGGAGACGTAGAGCTTGAGGACCACACATTCCCGGCCCCCCCTTAGCTCAGCCTTTTCCCGCTCCTCCATCGTGTCTCCGACCCCTTTCGTGGGGGGGGGAGGGGGGATATGTCCTTTCTCCCCAGAAAAGGTCCATCCTTGGCCGCCGCTGCAGGGAGATGCATGCGAGGAGGTAATCTCATTAGGTTGTTTGCTGCAGACTCTTCGCTTAAACCTCCCTTGCCCTCCCTCTCTTTTTCTCCACATCCAACTCCCCGAATGCGTCGACGTTTCTCCCACCCAGAAAGAGAGCCCCCAGCCCACCTCCGACCATTTCTTCTTCCCCTGCACCACCCCAACCCCCCAACACCACGCCGTCGTAGTGTCCGGCACACCATGCTAATAAGGAGCCTCCCTTATCAAGGCGTTAATGCTGTTAAAACGCCCGAGGAAGGCGAACAAAAGGGACCACACGGGCTCTGTCGCACAGACACACACAAGACCGCGAGTGGAACGCCAGCTACTGCTTTGTTACTTGCATTTAAACCCCCGTACCCCCTCCAACCCGCCACCCAACCCAAGCCCCCCCCCCCTTTATTCAACATTTTTTACAAGACTTGCAAGAGTGCGGAGGGCGGCCCTTTTTAAAAAAGTCACGTTAAGATCCGAGGCCGCACAAGAAGCGCGCATTTCCCCCCTCGTTAATTCCGTTAAATTTAAAACGGATTGCCGGGAATCAAATTATAAGTGCTCGCCTTGGATAATCAGCAACAACAATGGCCCCTCTCCCTCGACGATGTTCTCGAGAAATTAAACGAAAATAGGATAACGGAACGGCGGCCACGTTTTGAACGCTAGACGGCAAAAGGAACCTATTCCCCGCGAAATGGGATCCCAAGTGTCAAACGAAGCAAGGGGAAGAAGGTTTTTTCCACAATCTGGAAGGCCGACGTGAAACTAAGAGATTATACACAAAGGATCATTCCAACTAAGAGCAAATAAAAGCATGTATTAATTCCAATTTCCACTAATCCCCTTTCCAAGACCTCATAAATTGATAACAAGCTATCGTGACACATGACGCCCTTCCCGCATTTTGCACCTCTAATATACTTAATCAGAAAATGAACTAAAAAGCTGATAGAATAGATGACGAAGTATTTCAAGTCCTTACGGTTAAGGTAAAAATATGAGATTGTATCAAAAATATTCAACGACAAATTATACTCATGGCCAGTCTGAGTCAGAAGTACTGATAAATTATTAAAAATGATTACATTTTGCGCAACATCAAGCAAAAACACCATTAGGATAATAAGCAATTACCACAGCTGCAGCAGGTAAAGAATTGTAATTTGGTCCCGCAAGGTGGCTTGACCCTCAGGAAGCATTTATTCCCATCTTTAACAAACAACGATTACAGAACTCCCGAAAATCGTCACCAAGTGTCAACCTCAGTGGAAACCCATGATGGCGGTAAGATACGAGTGCTTGTGATGGGAAATGAGAAAATGTCACGATATCTTAGGTGAGCAGCCGCCGCATTAGTCTCTGGGCCGAAGATGATCAGTTAAGAGAGCAGAAAGATGTCGAAAAGTTTCGACGCGGTAAGGCAAAGAGAGAGGGACGTCGACAAGCGGAGATTAGCAGACTGAGGAGGATAGGGCGAGGTATATGCGAGAGTCACTTCGGAAGATCACTATTATTGGCACTCTTCCGATCAAAGGCAGCCTTTCGCTGAGTATTTACACGCCTCTTTCACCCTTCAAAATCTCCTGAATTACCCCATCCTTCCCAACAGTTCAGATCGAGTCCTAGCTCTTCCATTCATCCCATCCAAAATGCCCATTCTTTTTCCACCCTCACCCTCAACTGCTTCCCTAGAGTTTTCCCTCGTTTTAAAACTTTCATCTCACATTCTATCACCCCTAATTACCACTTCTATCCACCCACTATGCCTTCCTTTTTTCTCTCCATCAACTCCCCAACCTTGCGGAGCACTCCTCCGCTTGTCTTAACCCACCTTCCTCGGCTATAATTCTCGAAAAAAATAACTCGACTACAGAAATCACGTGGCCACACACGGCGGTGTGGGAGGATTGGGTTGGCCGGTGGACACGGGAGGGGTGGATGGACGTAGGTGAGGCGGGAGAGGAAGATGCAAGGAGAGGAGGGAGAGAATAGCGGAGGCGGGAGGTCGGGGGGTGGGGGGGGGGTGGGGCGCGGATGGGCAGAGGGATGAGGGAAAGAAGAGGTTAAAGCCCCACCAGCCCTAGCGAGCGCTCAGGGGACCCCTCCGCAGCCGCATTAATGCAACCGGGTGCAATATGCAAATAGAAGGGGGAACACACACACATAGAGACCACATTCTAACACACACACGCACTGGAACATCGGTGACAGAAAAGAGAACAGAACGTGCGAGGCCCTAGCCAGTCGCCCGGCCGACCCCCCCCACCCGGTCTGAGGGGCGCCCAACGCGGGGGCCACGCGTGACGAAGGCTGGCCAATGAGCGGTGGCAGCGATAGCAGAGGGAGGAAGGCTTGACATGGCCTTCCTCCTTCTCGTCCTCCCTCACTCCCCCCCAGCCCCTCTCCCTCTCGCGACTACACGGATAATGCATTACACCTCCCTCACATCCTCCATCCTCCTTCCGCCCCCCTTCCCCCCACGCCGCGGATGGTGTGGGGGAGGGTTGGGCTGCGAGGAACCGATGTGATGCACTCGGGTCTGCTGGGGTGGGAAAGTAGCCGAGGGCGGGGGTAGACTTCGGGAGGAAGGAATTTATTATGCACATGTGGGATATGAAAGACGAACGAAGAAGTGCTCGGCATGGTGGGAGAGGAGAATAAGAGCAGAGTAGGTGGAACAGGTAATGAGGTGCGAGAGGATGCTGAAGGCCGTGAAGGAGGGAAGGATGTTGGGTAGGCGGGGAAGTAAGATAATTAGCTTCATGGATGGGAAGAAGACAAGGCATACGGTGAAGAAGTAAATCGTGATAGGAGAGTGGGGCCTGCGCCTATGACAGACTTAGAGATTTTTTACTCCCCTTCAACTGAAACCCACCTTAACCGGTCATCACCATTGGGTATTCTACCTAAGGACTGGTAGGTTTTTGGACAATCCTCTAAACTTATCCATTCCAGGGTCATGTTTTCAATTTCCTTCACATTCATCAGGTCACTCTCAAACCCTCTGCCTCTCTATAAAAACAAATTCAGGGAAATCAAGGAGAAAATTTCTAATTTCTTCCAAAACGAGGAGTGTTTCCGTAGTTTTCAAGGGAGTAGTTTAGTAGTAGTAGTTTAGATAATGAGTTTTCCCCGTTTTCAAAGAAGGCGTGGACACCATGGAAGAAGGGTAAATGCTCATAATGCTAATAGTTTTGTAAAGGAAATTCGGGAGTGAAACCCGCGATCGGTGATATTACAGGCTTGACTGTCCAAGAACCTTACATTCATTTGCAACAGTAAAAATGATGACAAAAACACACGAGGGTGAGGAGAGGCGAACAAATGGTATCCGTTGAGAGCAGAATAATGCCGAAGCTGGGTTTCTCCAATACCTAACCCGCTACATACTTAATACAATGCCCACCAACCTACCGACCTATTCTTTTATCAGCTCAGTATAATTTATATCAGCTCTCGCTCTCTTCCTCAATAACTTCTACTACTTCTTCAAATCACGTTACGGTAAAGTTTCAAAAACTTACAATGGCTTCCAGAATGGGAAAACAGAATCCTAGAGCTATAAAAATAATAATAATATATTTTTTACTCCACAATTACTCACAGCACAGTGTTTTAATTTACAATTTGTTTTGGAGCTTTAGGCAGCCTCAAAGGTCGCAGACCTGTGGGGAGGCTACCTTCAATAATGAAATGCATTGCTGCTATAAAACACACGTTTTGTACAGAGCATATTTAATGTTATAATTAACCAATTAATGTTAAAAAATTAACAGAAAACCATTTCATTTTGCGACAAAATATGAACAGAAAAAATAAATAACACATACAGACAGCATAACACTATCATCAGCGTGGGAATGAAACCAAACCGATATTCATGCTGGAATTTTGCTTGATGGCCACGGGTGAAGTTAAACTTGTCCTAAAATTGTAATAATTCACATAAAAAGTTACGGGTATCTCCTTGTATCGCATGTCTTTTTTTCTAGAATATCTAGAAAATCATACAGCTCGGGAGTAGCGGTGCGGGTCCGTCGATTTATTCTGGGTTTCTAGATAGCAGGTAAACTCTCCACCTACTTGGACATCTGAGGAAAATGATCGCCATATTTTCACCCCTCTCTTCAATAGCAAGAAAACTAGTCTCACTAAGGGAACTAACCATTACTCGTCTTATTCTACGAATGAATCTAAACAAGAATTTAACGCACCAGAAAGACTTCAACTGAGGAATTCCATCACGTAAAATAGAAAAAAATCAGCCTAAACTAAATATATATAAATATACGTATTTTAGGAGAAATTATGTTGACCTGAAGACAGAAATTGCTTGAAGAAAGAACGCGATCTTAAGACCAATAGGCGAGTAACAATAATACATCAAAACCTGAACTAAAAAATAGAACACCAAATAATAATATGGAGTACAAAGGTTGAATCTATTTCGGAATTGGTTACCTTTTTATAGCCAAATTCATGACAAAGTTTCAATACCTATGAATACTCATCTAGCTTGATGCAGCGATTGATCCGGAAAACCCACACAGTACGTAATCGATGACTAACCTTAAAGTCGTGGGTTCGGAATCCACCAGAGAATGATGAAATGGCGATCGTGGAATCATGGCTATATTCAGATGTGACCTCAGCCATACACGTAAAAGTCAATTACTACTTCTGCCCTGGGTATGACAGGAAGTTTGAGTGCCTCGTGCATTCATTTCCCCAGCTTTCGCCGCCCTCCCAAAACATTTTTTCTGTTGTATCAACTTGTCATCCGCTACACAAAATGCCAAACGCAAGGAAAGAGAATTAGAGACTGATCTCCTTATCCAATACGTGCCGGACTAAAACGAGGAATTACGTTTGGTTACAAACAGAAAGGCCTTTTTTACAGTGATACCCGTAGCCCTAAACTCCACCCCCGTCCCCTAAAGCGAAAGAACTTTCGCTTTTGAGCAAAAGGCCTCAAAATACAGTATCGAAATTAAGTCCCGAGCCTCTTCGACTACGCCGTCAAACTCCGGACGGCATGACGAAACGTCGAATATCGTTACGCCCTCGTTTTTTTAAATAAGTCCCGATGGGAATTCTCGTAACTTAATTCCCAAAGGGGAGGGGAGCAGGGCCGGGAAGTCCCCCATGAACTGGGCAGCGGATTCATTCCCCCAAGATCCTCGGCCGCTTCAAGTCCGATTGGCGACGGACCAGGGGATAATCCCGTTTGCACGGCTGAGAACATCCGATAGATGTCAGCACGGAGATTATCGGGAACGTCGGGGGATTTTTTTTTCACCCTCCACTCGAAAAGCAAAAAGATCGACAAATGAAAGCTGTTCCATTCGCCACCAAAATATGCTTCCTTTCGGTCAAGTTTCAAAGAGAGCGATGAATGAATAAAAAAAAGTTAAATGGCATTGAACGTCGAAAACGGCACGGCAGTTGAGTCTTCTTTGAGAATTACGGCTTAAGAGTGAACCGCGTGCGTAACAGCGGGGTCTCAATTCGCCTACGCCCATGTCCATATGACAGGCTTACGCAGATCATAGACTATAGAATCCACTCTAGTGACAACATCGGAACACATCAAGGAAGAGAAATTTTGAAGGACAACGGCACAATAGGTAAACATGAAAAAAATAATCTCTTCCTTCTGTCAAATAATAGCATTCAATCTGCAAACATTATAGCATATGTATTTAGAATACTCCAAAGTTCACAACTTGCCATTAAGTCGAAGATTCTTGAAATACAAGGAAGGACAATCCGGCATTGTTAACACAATGCATTTCATTCATGAAAACTTTTTCAGAGCCATTATAGTCTGGATTCGTTATCTTTAACACGATTGCTTATGAAGCTAAAATCCTTAACAGTATTCCGGGAAAAATTACTGGATATAGTAAATTCCTTCAAGTTCAATCAATTTCTCAGGTATATAGAAACTAAAATGCATTTAAGTGCAATTCCTTAGCCTAGAAAAAGGGTTCAACCAAGAATCGCATAGTCATCACCAACGACTGACTCCAAGAGCATGCAGGAGTTATCAAAAGGAAAGAACAAGAGATGCAGGATGTTACAGAGCCGACCATATCAACTAACTCCGGGTGATCGCTCACTAATGCACCCATAGAAGATGAAGGAATCCTTTCTGGCGAACACAATCAGAGGGCCCTGGACGGTGCAGCCTTACGCCGTGCTTCGTGGGCGGAGATTGGAATAAATGATCAAAGTGCTGACTCGCCTCCAATGATATACGCCAATGCCAACGCTGGACATCGAACCCTTGACCTCCATGTCTCTCCGAGAGTCACGATCATACAACTCGGGCATCCAAGGCCGGCATTGAGGTAAGGACAGGACGGGGAAAGAGGTGGGTGATGCAGGGGCGGAGAACGGAGCGGTGGGTGGGTTTGCGAAGGGAAGTAATGGGGGAATAATAAGACTCCTCTCGCCCGTCGGCCGGATAGTGCAGGCAATGGCGCCCAAGAGGGGAAGTGGATAGGATAAGGGAGATAGAGAGAAGGGAGAGAAGGGAGGGATGGGATACGAGGACAGAGCGGGGTTCATATCAAGCAATCCGAGACTAATTACGATACAAAACCCCAATCAACCTTATGCATCGGCGACGGACTGCCTCAAATCCGACCACTATCGCCCCGCCACGAATTCCCTCCGCCTGGGTGAGCACCCATGGCAAACGGCGCCAACGTCGCCTATTCTTTCTCGTCCACTTCTCTTCCATCTAATCCTTTCGAGCACCGGCAGTGAAGAGATTCATTATATGCCTCTAGAGTTGACCTTCAAGAGTTGAGAGGGAACAAAAGCAAGAATAAATTCGTTCGTAGATCTCTAAATGAAAAATAAAACGTGTAAGTATGGGACGGCATGGGAGTTAATCATAGTGAACGAGAATAGCAAGAACGATAAATGCTTGAGGGAGCGAGGTGTAACTACTGCATATAAGTGTAGTCACCTAAACTACTTATAGAATAAGGGCCGGAAAGAGTAATGAGTTTTACTCCATGAGAACTAATCTCATTGCAGTCAGATTTCCACAGCATGCGTAACATTATAATTATTTCAATTTCGATGGCTTAAAATTAAGACGGTTTTTTCCAGTCCAACGCTGAATACTTGCTGTCAGAATACAGACCCAAAGAACTACAGTACAGCGATATTTTCATAATAGAAATCGTGGTTGAACTCACGAATCCTAAGTACAATCATAATATGGTACTACTCGATTTAGTTTTTCATGCTACCCTGAAGCCCTGAGTTCTGCACGTGAACTTCTTCAGGTCAGCGGGTAGTAGGTCTACTCGCATTTCAGGAATCGTACTATCAGAGCGCAAGCATGGACTTTTCATCAGGGGACTAAAACCCTGAAGGGTAACCACAGACGCATTACGAGCTCTTCCACGAAGAAAAACCCACTCTTCCAATGCTAACACCCTTGTAGGGCTTGGGGAGGGCTGGACGCAATAAAATACTCGGGAGCAAGGAGCGGGAAAACCGAGGCAAAATAGTCCCGCGACCTCCCGTGCTAACACCGCGCAACTAGGTGCCAGTAATGGGGATTAAAACACGCAGTTGACAACACTTCTAGTACTGCATAATAAGCCGAGAGCAACCACAAGAGCGTGCGACATAGGGTACATACAACTCCAACCATGTATTAGGGAGAGAGCAGGAAAAAGGGTTTGGGAGAGGGAAGAGACGAAAGGTACAGCTCTCGTGAAAGCTTATGGCGTTCGGATGAGCGGCGTTTGTGTTGTCCGCGTCATACAAATTCCATTTTCTTAATGCACTCATGCATGGCACAAATGCCATGCCTTCGCTTTCCCTTACGTCCCTATTCCTTACCCCTTCCACCAAACGTTACCCCTCCACGACGTCTTCTTCTGCGCATCCGAAAGCTATAAGCTTTCACGAGAGCTATAAGGTGTTTTCCGGTCAATTGGTGTCTTGCTCTGCTTTAGCTGCAGTCTTGAAAAGTGCGTGAGAAGAGGAAATACTTACACATTCCTGTTACACAATTGTCAACATAGTTTGCTTGCATGGTGTACATGGGGGCTAAAATAATACCTTCGTTACTCCTAAAACTCGTGTGACGTGATTTTTTTCTCTTCATCTTAGCCGTATGTCATGTGTGTAACCTCCGAGTTTGAGGTCGCTTCCTTCAGATAGACGAGTTACCTTTCCTGTTCGCTCGTGGCTGTATTTTTTATCGATATGTGAGGAATTCCTCTGTATTTTGTTAGCTTCGCGAATAAAATCTTGCTTCGCTGATTATAGAAATAAAAAATTTAACGATCCAATAAGAAAATACTTACTTACAAACAGTTGCGCTCAATCGTAGCACCTTGTGGAATTTAATCTATTTATTCATGATTTAACTATTTAGTGTTAAAGATTTAATGGCTGAAGATGGTACACGATAGAAAATTTAAAAAAAAATTAATACATTCCCGTAAGGAATACTGATTTTTTTCATATAACCGTAATCTAATTGTAATTCTACAAGTCGCAGCCTAAATGGACAACCATGTATCTCTGCGCAGTGTTCCAAATGCTGACGGCCTCCTCGACATGAAGCATTATCGTACTTGGGCGTGGGGAGGAGGGAGCTACACTCGAAGCACGCCGGCCGTCTTTCGTGCCGCAGCCGACTGCGCGCGCGAGAAGGGGGCAGGACAATTCTCGCCCAGGCGGGTGGGTATGCAACGCGCACACATACACACACCGTGTATTCGAAATAAGAGCGCTGGAAAACGCGGGGCGAGGAGAGGTGTGACGCACGCTCTCCGACACGACGCGTGGGCCGAGCAATCAAAACGAGGACCAATGGAAAATCGCCCAACGTCCACCCCCCCCCCCCCACCCTCCCGACATCGACACCACCCCCTTTCCCTCCCTCCCTGCCACCTCCCTCCAACTCTCCCTCCACTCCCAGGGGGGGAGGGGGGCGGGCACGGGCGACTGATGATATACCTGCACCTCCTCCTCTCCTACCTGCGAATTTCGCAGCCGGGCCACCATTTTGAGAAAGTTCCTTCCCACACCTGGTGGTGTAGGAGAAAGAGGGGGTCACAAGGGGTGGGTTGGTGCGCCGGCCCTGGGCATTGCGGGAAATAGACTCCCGAAAGATACCAAGGGACAACATGTCGCCACGGGCACGCCCGATCGTACATCAAGGTAGTTTGAGCGAGATTGTTCTCTATTAATAACAGCGACCATAGAATAAGTCTATTTTAAAATTTTAGCGCCTGTAAAAAGCATGAAGTAAATATCGTAAAAATTATGACACAAACTCGAGTTCTTCGTGACTGAATTTATCAGCAATTGGCTAGACATACATATTTGAGACTTTAACTCGATTTATTTATTTATTTCGCATCGTGGGCTGACACACAAGCGAAGGTTTTTTTCGTAAATTCATGTAAATTATGACGGTGACTGATGAAGTTATTTTTAAAAGCTAATGAGAAAACGTGCAACTTTTCTGACAAGATCAGTGCGTAAGAACTTCGTTTTTTTATTGTGACTCTGGAGAGTGTAGCCGTACATATCCCTTTGAAAGCGCCTCTCTTTTGCGCAAATCACTCAATTTTATGTAAGTAATAAGTTGCTGTTAATTAGGCATAATCAGAAATATGAGGTTTTATTTATGATGGGGTTAAATTTATCGAATTTAATGAGCTGTGATTATCTCCCTCAAACTATCTTAATCCAGCGAGTAGAAAACTACCGTGCCACCGAGCCAATATAGCCACCGAGTGGAGAAAGCTTAGGCAAAGGAAGGAATTTTGGCCACCAGCCTATAAGGGTTTCACGTGAAAGACCATGGAATATTTCGAGTTGCAACGGCACTAATTTGAAAAACCGCTTTGAAATTATTACCAAGGCGTATAAATCACCAGCAGTCATCAATCAGATTGGTTTGTTGCAGCCCTGGACCCCATTCTCTCATCCGTTGAGCACTTCATCGCTTAATTTTCACGTCTCTCATAATTTGCCTGCTGCAATCTATCCCGTCTTTCCAAGATGAGGGTGAAATGAATCGAAGATTATAAAACAGAAAATATAAAAGTCCGTATCTCAAAAATCGCGAAAATTATTATGAGAAGAAGCCCCAAATTAACGCAGTCAAACACTAGCTCATTGTAATGAATTTTACAGAATATTTTATCACTAGAGTGATAATATAATTCAATCGCCCGTCATTTCAACAATGATGTCCCGAAAATTCCACATTACCGATAGATTTCTCTCTTAACAATTCATTTTCCGCATACCAATAGTTCATGACGGTTGCAAGGTGAGTTACCGATGCAAACCCTGAACATTTCTTCGCGAAAAAACAGGAAATGGATTATTAAAACCAAAGCATGAAATATTTCACAAATACATCAATTATATTGAGAATTTGATAGGTTTTTTGGGCTTAATGTATTATACGAAAGAAATAAGTTCAAACGAGTACGCGAGGATGAGATGTTATCCAGCCTTTTCAATAATTAATCGTTTATCTTTCTTCCACGTCCAAATGCTCCAGCAAAAATGCAAAAGCAACAATGTGTTTAAATACACAGTCCTTCTACAAATATATCGACCGATTCACCAAATAGTAATATTCAGTGCTTGGTATTAGTTTACATTCCATTTTTTAAAGGCTATCAAGCGAAATCTACGAAAACTCGACAAATAATGCATCCAAAAAAATTTAGTCGATTTATCGTGGGATATTCCGAATGTGCTTCGACTGCCTAGGGCAAGAAATTTGGGTACATTTCCAAAGATGCATTATAATCGAACGCAATACGTCACAACGTCCTGTTCATATTCGATTCATCTCTGCTCCACAAGCTTGTCTACCGTACATTACTCCCAGAACCAGTCAAGGACTTATGCTTTGAGAATATTTTAAGAATTTTATTCTTCATAATTTAAAGTTATATTTTTCAGGACAAAATAACGAATGAAATCCAAAATATCATCGCAGGCAGTGAATACGCAACGACAAGAAAGAAATGAGGAAAGAATTATTAATTTTTCATTACCACATTCCAACGAGAGAACACTTATGAGCAATAAAGCCATTAAGAGTACTCTCTCAAAAGTGTACTCCAACATGGTTGAGAGATGTACAGGGTACATAATAATGCATGTCATTACCTAACAGGCTAGACTAAAAAGCAAAGTCATTAAGCACTCATCGTCTTAATTCTGCGGTCTTACCCTCATCAACCAAGCCCGTTCCCATTGTCAGTCCATGACCACACATTGTATTCTTCGGACTCGGCGATAATGGGAAATAATACAAAACTTCGCCAAGATAAATTAATTTATCAAATAACTTATAGGTATACTAGCGTATTTTAGTGGTTCAAAGCAGTTTCAAAGTCAAATTATGTTACGCTCACGTACTGGCATACATTATACGACGTGATTATGTGATATTCAAGGCAGGAGAGACAGAAAATGACAACTTTCCCTCATTTTCCATCTTAAGCAGTGAGATACACGTAACTAAAAAGTACTCTCCAACATCACGAAATATTTAGATTCCCTTATAAATCAGAAGATTGTTTTGGCCGTTTAGATTTATTAGCAACCCTTACAATTCTCAAAAACTCATGATCCCACTCGTAATAGGAAAGAAAACACATCTACTTCTTCACATTATCATCCCAGTTCGTCAACAAGTTCAACCAAAAACGAGCATTAGCCACGAGAAGAGTTTATCGGTTACCGAATTGAAATATTTACCATCAATGCCTCCAAGTCAAGAATAGAACAACATCGGTTCATTACTATTAAATTCCTCGAATAATTAAAAATCTATCCATCTTAAAAACCTATATTTCGGCTTACATGCGATCCTGAACTCCGACCATCACATGTCGCGATATCGAATCAGCAAAAATTTTAAGTCAGAAACACTGTATGATAAAGACTAGTCACCAACAAAGAATTCTAAACTTTTGAACTTGAGTCAGTATTTAACAATCGGTTCAATGGAGAAAAGGAAAGATAGGTGAAATACTAATCACTGGGTGGTAAATAACGCATTCCTCACGATGTAAGAATGAATAGTGCGATGCTAGATGACCCATATATTACGGGGCTTATTAGTAAATTTAAGGATCATAAAATGCGTTCTGAGAACAAAAACCTCCACCAAACTTGGAAGAATATATTTTAGGCAAGTAAGGGGTGGCAAAAACAACTAGCAAATGGGAAGAAACGGAGCCCCGTGCACCACGGGTTAGGAGTAGAAAAAATGGCTACAACACACTTGAGAACACAGCACGAAGACGTAACCACCAAGCCATTACAGCCGCAGCCACCACGAGGAAAACCAATTACACTTTTTATTGTAGCCATTTTCTCACACGAAACGGCAACGAATATATAAAACGAGCAAAGGAAATATCGAAAAGAAAAAGAACCGTAATAGAAAGTACCAGAAGACTGAGACGGTAACGACTGACATAAATTATGTACCGAAACAAAGCGAAGACTACGTTCTCTTTAAAAAAGACAACTTTGAGAGGCCAAAGTTTTTACGACATACTTCGCATACCTTTTAATGTTGCGCCATTATTTACGACCACAAAGAAACAAATGTAAAGCGCATAAAAGGGTCGAGGCAATAAGCTGAGGATACTTCCACAAATAATGCCAAAAACTCCGCTATAACCGCCGCATAATCGGAGGGTGAAAAATAAACCTCTCATAGTCACATGTCATAGGGAATTACTGAATGCAATCTCGAAATAATGCCGCAAGTCATCACCTCAAACATGGATGAAGCTCAGAAAAAATGCTATCTTAGAGAAAGGAATCTTCCACCATCCCATGCCTTCCAGAAGGTATATTATTTTATAGCCAATCACTAGTAACACTTAACATCCCATCTTACATTCCATTCCTCACAAGCAAACCATGACAACCTTTAACAACTATTTTCAGCTTTCATCATCAAGTCATGAAAATTATCAACAAATTGCGCCAATAGCGCGTCCTAGTACGCTTAAAATCGGTATATTCTGCATATTATAACAAATAAATCCCATGAATATTCAAAATCTTGTCCCTCCCACATGCTGCGCAAATATTGACAACCTTCTTCAAGTCAATGTGAGTATTGAAAAATCAACCTCGCAAAATACTGACATTTAAATGATAATATAATTATTTAGACCCTCATTATTCATATTATCAACATCACGCCGACTTCAATCTAAAGAAAAATGAAACACAGCACGAGATCCTGAGAACCAGGATACCCAAAAGTCCTTGAATGATGGATAATAAATTGGAGTTCGCGTTCCGTTCGATCAATAACACCAATCTTCTTCTCATAGGTTAATTGCATACGGGCATAATATACGCTGGCTATAGTTTTCAAAATAATTACACACCTACAGCGGCTCAAAAAATTCCAAGTGTTATTTATATCTACGCTGTTGATATTCACGCTCCCGGGAACATTTTCAGTTTACACAACACAGAGGGCATTTCACACCATAAATATCCCTCCTCATGGAAATACATCAATTGAAATGCAATCATTTTCTCCACGTTCCAGTTAGACCTTGAAATAGCCCCAAAACATTCAACGAGTTAGAAAAATAACAGAAATTTCAGAGGAAGACAAATGCGAATGAAATGGGCAAAAATATGGATTAAACGCATAAATTATACCCTGTCTAGCAGACCATCCATAATCACGGCAAAATGGATCTTTGCGGTTCTTCAATCACGAGTCAAATTTCATATCGCTAGGTAAGGCGAGCCCGACAGGGGCAAAGCGATTTGAGAAACGACCCACCCAAATTGAGAGGCTTCAACTATCCATTCCGTCGTGACGAAGGGACGGACGCAAAAAGTACGGGGCAGTTACAATTTCATCAACGATTCCTCTCCCCCCACCTTCCCACGATCACCGCGGGTGACTTCCTGTCTCGTCAAATACTCTCTCCATCCATTCCTCCACGGCGAATCAAATCGCTCAGCGATATACCCACCAACCTACCAAACTCAACCTCCCAGGGAGTAAAAATGAAAACCATCGCATTGGAACGGATCCTCCGAAACTTTCGGTAGGCTACACCAAAATTCAATTAAAACTTTCAATTAGACCTCATCATCGGAATGGGAGCGATTGACGTTGGGAGGAGTGGGAGGAAAGTGGGTTCTAAACTGTTTCCTCCGCGTACTGGGCGCGGGGAACAGTGCAGGCGGGTTGGGACTTGGGCGAGAGAGACAGTTGAGAGGTCCCTGTAGAGCCCGCCCTTGGCGACTCGGGCCGATGCCTGCGTTCCCTCCGCACTTCATTTCTCCAGATGCACGGACCCCGCCGTGCTCGCGACGCACAAGTGGGCACCCTGCCCGAAGAGCTATGAAAACAATAAAAAAATACCCGCCGCCCAATATCCCAAATGCAGTCAAGCCGAAGCGCAGCGACGAAACGAATAACCGAAGCGATTGCATTCCGTTTTTCGCCTCTTTTATTTTCTCCCCGGGGTCCTGCGATACTCTTCAAGAACCGAGTGAAGGAGTGTGAGGGGTAGAGACGTTTTCGCCCAAGTGCAATGCAAGGAAGAGTGCACTGCTCGCCCGGAATAACAAAAAATAAAGAAGAAACAGTCTCGATCTGGCCTAATCGGAGAAGAGAGTGGTTTTGAGAGAGAGAGAGAGAGAAATACTGCAAGTGACTAAGGAATGAAAACAGAGGGAGATGGAAGACGCAGGATGAGGACGACGGAACGTCAGCCAGAGGCCTGCAATAAG
This sequence comes from Pyrrhosoma nymphula, assembly GCA_963573305.1. Lineage (NCBI taxonomy): Eukaryota > Metazoa > Arthropoda > Insecta > Odonata > Coenagrionidae > Pyrrhosoma > Pyrrhosoma nymphula. Next base: position 144,174,580 of record OY754329.1, on the reverse strand, counting down.
CATCTCTGCGAGAGAGAGCAGCAGACCACCCCGTCCTTTACGCCGCACAAAGTTGGTGCTCGCCCAGTCTGGTTGGGTGGCAGTGGCCTGGAAGGGGTGCCAGACGGGGAGCACCGAGCACAAAGGAGTTCATTCTTCTTGCACCGACTTACGAGGCGACTCACTCGCCGGCAGACCCATCGCAACTGCAGAGCCAAACGCTCCCAAATCACCGCCGCGATCCTTCGCCGCTCACTGCATCAACAACGAGACTCCCTACGTACGAACACTTAGTTGCTTATTAGCTCGAGGAATGAAAGGCAAGAAGAGGTCAGCTTTGTCGAAAAAAACAAGGTCGCTTCGCAGATGCAAAGATCGCGAACATGAACTGCTTGTCTTAAGCTCCATCTCGTGCGTTTTCCATTTCTAGGTTAATAATTGAATGCATTTTAAACACGAGATAAATATGTTTTACATTAAGAAACATTGATGAAATAGGACGTAGCGCCTCATGAGAGTCAGGAGTAGTGAAAAGAATATGTCGTTAGCCACAATTCGTCCAAGTGAAATCACAAGAATCTTGGATATTTTATGACTAAAAACATACTACTAGGAGAAATTTTGCATTGCAATGAAGTGGTGGCAGGAAATGAAGAAGTCCATAAGAAGTGGCCAAAGAAAATGAGGCTCATTATCCTGCTGATCACTATGAACCAGTGATTAGCTAAGTGGAGCAAATTTGGCAAAATATATGATGTAGGTAAAGAGGATTACAATGGCATAAAGGCGAATGAGATATAGAACCAGGGAAAGATGGAGAACATCAGTGGGCCATTAAAGAAGACAAGGAGTGAATGACACAGTATCTGAGGAGGGGAAGTCTCTGTAGGAAATCAAAATAGGCCTAGTACCTATGAAGGGAAATGGCCAGCTAAGCATAGAGATGTACTTCAAAGCTAATCCAAAGCTACATTTAAACGCACGTATAGTCATAAAAAATTAAGCCACGGGTGAAGAGAAGGGAAAAGAAGTATGCATTTGTAAAGAACAGGAGGAAATATGGTCTCTAGAGGAAATGAGGATAGGGCAGAGCAGGTGGTTGGAGCAAATAATTAGAGGCAAGGGGACGCTGAAGAACTTTATCGAAGAAAGAATACCAAGAAAGTAGGGAGAAGGAAGCAGGAAGTAGGCCGAGTTGAAGAGAGAAAGAGTGTGAGGAAGGAGATGATTTAGCAGAAAAGCAAAGCAGAAAGCGGCGCGGCGATTTTTCCCCCAAATATATAGGATAATGTTGAAGTAAGCAATCTCATCCGCATATCCATTTATAAAAATTTATAGAGTACATATAGTAATACCACAAAGAGGAAACTAGAGAATGAGATAAAAGTGTGTGAGGGGGCGCCACCCCTTCCATTGAGCCTGACCGCCTGAACCCCTAGGTACCCCACTAATCGAAACCAACCCTGATCGGACGAACACTATTCTAAATAGTTACAAAAAATAATGCAATTTGATTCTGCTATAAGCCGTAGACGTAACGTCCGAGCCACGACAAGTCTCAACACTCAAATGTTATGTGAAATTTTCGAGGTTGTGAGGCCGAAATTACGCCATTGCCGGGGCTCGGATATTCCGAGGTCTTCCTAAATAGGGAACCTGAGTCGGGAACCGAGGAGGATCGTCACTCCGGTCCGCTTCGCCCACTTTGCCGCTATCTTTTCCTTCTACTCCCCCTTCAAATTCCTCCCCCGCACCCAACAATATCAATCCAAATCCCTTCTTTCTCCCGTCCTCTTGACCCCGCAACACCAACCACCCCTCCCCCTCCCACCCATATCATCATACTCCATACTCTTCCTTTCTCCACACATCTCTCATTCTACACTGCAACCCCTCCCGAGCCCCCCCCTCCCTACCATGATCATACACGACTTAGTTATTCTATTCTCGATCCTCCACGTCCGGTAGGTATTCAGATTTTTTCGATATCCCAGACTCCCGATGCCCCAGACTAATTGGTTTGAAGTGCCCCCCATCCTCCCCTTATTTTCCCTCTCCTGTACTTTCGGCCGGACTGGTTCCAGGGGGGGGGGGAGAGGAGGGGTGGAGGAGTCGGGAGAAAGATGAGAGATAGAGGTGGTAGTTATGGGAAGGGAGAGAAAGAGATGGACAAGGCGTGTGGGAATAGAGCATGCAAAGAGAGAGAGAAGGGTAGGCAGTATGGGTACGGGCGAGTGAGGGTGAATAAAGGAGGAATACATGGCAAGGGTGGGAGTGGGTTTGATGGGGCGATAGGGAGCGGATGAGGAGGAAAAAGCAAGCGATGGGAAGGTGGCACAGGGGCGGGCGGACGGACAGAGGGAGAGGCAGGGCCGGCCCTTTTTGGCGGCGGCGGTGGTGATGGTGCATCCGTCCGATGAACCAAAGAGGGAATAAGAGATGGGAACGGCGAGAGCTCGGGCGCGTACGTGGGGAAGGAGGGAAAAAGACTCTCTCACACGCTGGGGCTGGCGAGGAGGAAGATGGGCAGGCATAACGGGGGGGGGGGGCATTGAGTGATGCGCTGCCACCCATGCCGTACCATGGGAATGGGGGATGGGTAGAAAGAGAGAAAGGGAGGGAGGGCTTTGGTAGGACGAAGCGAATATGTAACGCGCCAAGGACGATACAATATGAAAAGCGGGATTATTGAGAGGAGTAAAGGGGGGGGGGGAGGGAGGAGCAAGAGGTGGAATCGCGCGGGGCTTGAGTGGGAAGGAATCGAGGATATGGCGAGGGTACATTGTGAGAGAGAGGTGGGGGCGGGGTTAGGGGGGGGGGCGTACAGATATTTTTTACAAAAGGTTTTTCCTTCCCCCCGCACCCCCACCCCTCCTTCCTCCCACAGTTGCCCAATGGCAATGACTAAAAAGCAAGCGATGGAAAAATATTTCACGGACCGGGATATAAAGCCTGGATACAGGTGTATCGCCTACCCCGTTTGAAGGCCACTTATCATGGAAGGATATGTATCCTCTTCCTCTCCTTCCCTCTCTCTCTCTGACGATAAAGCATGTGAAATTTTCCATTAGGCCGTTATGCATGGGAGGCGGACTCCCGATACATTAAAAAAAGAGAACTTTCGAAAGAGAGAAATGGGGAGTGGGTTAAAAAAAAGTCATCCGTCCCCTTCCCCTCTTGCCCGAAAGATGAAACGCGATTTTTCTCTGCCGAGAGAGAGAGGTCGTTGTTTTAAATAAGGTGATGTACGTACGCTTCTGATGTATAAAACAATGTGAAGTGATGTCGCGAATTTCATCATCGACTGAGTTTTGATGCGCTGCTAGTCTTCATTCGTGCCCGATGACTGCAGCCTGTATTCGATCATAAAAAAAGAAATGAAAGGGCACAAGAATGTTCAACCGGAGAGCGATTTTTGCTACAGCATGAAAAAGAAACGAGCGGGGTAAGAGGGGAACGTCAATTTAAAGTGTAACTTCCAACTAAGTGTAAAACACCGAACCAAATTCTGTATTTCTTTCAAATACCGCTCAACTACTGAACAACTACGGCTCATGTGCAGAAGCATAGATCATAAATAGGAACATTATTGAATGGGTATCTACAGGACAAAACACTTGGAAATGTGCAAATCATGATTCAACATTCACGTACAGATAATAAAACTGTGTTTAAACCATGAATAGAACATACATGACGCATCTCCGCAAACATTATCTGCCCCAGATAAAACTGACATTAAATCAACGTCAAGCATCATGAAATGCGAAGAAGTAATGTCAATGAGTGAAAGAAAATGAACTGAAAAAACGGGGAAAATTGTACAAAAGTGAATTACTGAGAATTAAACAAATTCAATTTAAAGAAAATCTTAAACAAAACGTTTCATGGAATGGTCTTAAGACAAAGGCTGAGAAAGTTTTTCGTAAAATAATATAATTGACCTCGCGGGAACAGCAAGCACGATGACGAAAGGCAATTACTAAACTTGCGACTACTCAGATAAAATGCCATCGCCCATACATATTACCGAAAAAGGGACGGGAGAGATCAAATGATAAGATTCGCAACTGAAATTAAAGCCATATGACCGCTTATCTGCCTCGTGTATCTTGCTTTGTCATGCCTACTCACGATCTTCTTATTAAAACATCTTTTACTCGGGCACAGGAAATATTAATTTATCTTTAACTATTTCAGCAACAAAAAGAATGAAATAAAGTAGAGATACAGAAGGATTGAATAAGGAAGAGTAGGGAGAAAAAGACAGGATTATTACTTTCAGTTACAGGCTATCTCCTGGTAGCTGGCGTGGTGCTTCCATTCGTCATGGCAAAAGGAGTTTGGAAGGCGGCTGCTGACGGTTTACGTCTGCACGATTGTTTCGGAAAGCGATTGCTAGGATAAGTCATAGGAGAAGATACACAGGAAAAGGCATAGGAAGAGGAGAAGAGGGAAGAATTTGTGAACGCCTAAAGTGGATTGGGATTTGTATGAGGGAAAGGATATGGAGTATAATGCATGGATGAAAATTACATCAATGCCGTTTCGGTGTCTTTCGTAAATATTTAATAAAAAATGCATACGCAGAGAAATAATTTCATTTCGATGGATATGTGATAAGTGTATCAAGGTACCACAGAGGACATTGTATTTTGAAAAATTGAGGTATACGCGTAATTCCACATCCTCTTCACCTGAGTCACACCACAATGGACTCAATGCAACTGCGCATTTGAAATGCGTTAGGACTATCCCGCCCCGAGACAATACATGTTTCCTTGAACCGCACATACCTACGCCTAGTTTTCCTCTTGCTAACACTAGGGATCAGATATTTGAAGTAATAGAAAGAAAAAAGGCAGAAATTCATCACATTTAAGTACAGACCACAATCGCCAAACATCACCGGCTTAAAAGCATTCACAGCATCCACTCTCATCACTTCACAAAACGAATAATAAAGATATTTTTCCACGGCCAAAACTACGGCTTTTAATTAGCAATACGGACAACCAGTGAGGCACGGCGGTTTTTCAACATGAACACTGGCGAAGCAAAGTAAATGGGAAACGACTAATATGTATGACTTACTTTGCCTTCACACCAAGACTTCCATAACCATCGAAACAGATGCAAAGGTAAAAGAGATAACATTTAACGCAGGATTTTGATCGAAAGCGAAAAAATCCCACGGGGATTCCTCAATCGTGGAAGGATCGTGATATCACAGAAGTCGAATCAGGAAGTCTCAAGGCGTCGGGAGGCAAGCGGAACACGCGACTGAATGCACTGGGCGGGCGACGGAACGACAGCACATGTAAACGGCTCCGTGAAACGCCAAATGACGAGGTGCCTACAATCGCTACCCGGGGACTGAAACTGTGGCAACGGGATGGGCGAAAGATGAAAGGATGAAGTAAATGCCTCGGAATGCGTACAAATGCGGACGGGGCTTGCCCGACACAGGAGGTTGGGGACGCAGGAGGACAATGGGTGGGACTTCGCGGGGGTCGCAGGAGAGTTATTTCAATCGGCCGTGGAACGCGGCAAAGACTTGCATCGAGTGGGAAGCCGATGGAAGGAGGAAGGAATCGGTTAGCTCAGCCACCGTGGGGATGATCCGCTGCTTGCAAATCGGGGTGCAGCGGGGGGACGAGACGATGCACTCATAAGGGGATGCATCCGCTGGATCTTGTGGGATGGGGAGCCCGAAAGAAAAGGACCGGGAGAAGAGGTCTGAAAAGGGCTCAGGATGCACCGCAAGAGGGGGGGAGGGAGGTTTTCGGAGAGAAAAAAATTGGAGGCAGTCGATATGGGATTAATTAGTGAGGGTAAATAAGCGTCTCTCAGCCTACCCCCACTGACTTTTTTATCTCTATATCGATGGCTCCTGCTGCCGCCTCTGTGGCCAATCACACAAAACCTTTTCAGCGTTCAACCCCCATACCACCCCATAAGACACCCACTCTGCAACCACACTCCTCCTCCGAAACAAGACAGACCCAGCCTCAAACCCCCTTCGATGCATTCCGCGCGAGCCTTTCTTCTTGACGCCACCCAAACCCACTGCAAGCAGCAGAACAAGCAGCGACCTCCTCCCGCCCCACCCTGCACATTCACAGAAGCTCGCCCACGCCCGACAACCTACCCCGACCCATCCCCTGAGTGCATTGCGAGCCCACATGCACGCATGTATTTACATCTGGGATCACGTTATATAAATCTCCCTCCACCCCCTCCGGTTGCATTTCCGGAGACTTTTCTAACCCCTCCCCCGCCCGTCCAACCCACGCACGCCAACAAAAGATGCACTCCTGGGGGAAAATTCAGCCGGAAATTATGGGTTGCGGACAGAGGAGGGATCTGACTGCAGAAGAGGAGCGGGGGAACGGGGTGCAAGGGGGGAGGGGAGAGGGGGAGGAAATCGAGAGACGAAGCGGCTCTGCTGCACGCGTGCTCTTGGGTTTTATGTTTCAAATAAAAAGGATAACAGGTTGGTGGCGGAGGGGGGTGATGCGAGCGAATCGGGTTATTGAGAGAAAGGGATTCTTTGGGTGCATCGAAGATAGAGTGGGGCGGAAGGGTGTTGGCCTTTGAGGAAAGACGACTAGCGTCAATTGGAAGCTTTTAAGGTGTGGACTCGCAAAAGGATGGAGAAAATAAGGACTGAGTTGAAGACGAACGAAGAAGAACAAAAAAATGGAAAATAAGGAGGACCGAGTTGAAGACGAATGAAGACGAACAGTATTTGGAGGAAGACAACATTATCGGGGATACCCGCAGTAAGAAGGAATAGATAATGAGTGGAACACTAAAAATCATGGGGAGTCTCAATAAGGGAAAAGTTTGGTTTAGGCTGAGAGAAGAATGAACATTTTTTACGTCATGAAGGGTATCGATAGGATACAAATATAAGGGAAAACTATTAAGAAAAAAGGGGAGTCATACGAACAGAAATGCCAGTGAATCCACCGACAATTGGACCTATTTTTTTCTGTGTAAAACACTGACTTGTTTCGGCAAATTTCCAGTGATTTAGTCATTTATAACCGATATCATACACATAACGATCACAAACTCAACGAGAAAATGTCCGCCCACATGAAAACCTCGTAGGTCATTCCCTAAAATCCCTCCCTTATAATCTTATCAATTTCACTCACCAATTTCAAAGTCATATTTCTCCCTCGAATGAGTGAACTCATGGATAACAATAGCCTAGCATATAGAATTCAAACAGCCTTCCGGTTAAGCTTCTATCTTTTCCTTATTTCCCGCCTAAACACCTTGTTTCTTACCCCTTATTCCGAGCTGATCGGCAATAATCTCCACATTCATCGCGGTGGTGTTGCCCAGCAGTTACATAATACAACTTCCTTCCTTGTAAGCCCAAGAGAAAAAGTACAGTTTTTTAGGGAATTCTACCAATGTTCATGCAATTTCTAACGATATTTCAAGCTAAGACTGACCGAGGACAAATCTACAAAGTGCAAGACTCATTTCGATGGTTGGCAGAACGAATTGGGGAGGGGCACATTCGATTTTCTCCATTTCCAACCCTTTCGGACCCGATCGGTCGCAGGACGGGGGTGGATGATATGAGGGTGGGTGTGTGGGAGGGGAGTTGGGTGGGAGAGCAACAGCCCTGAGATCACGTACGGGAGGAAGGGTGAAGCCGCTCCAGTTACCCGCTCTGACAGGGTTTGCCGAGTCCATTGGCGCATGAGGAACGCTGCTGTAACACAAGGGGATCGCGAGTAGAAATAAAGAAGGGTCGCCATCGCCACACATACATACCTTCAACAGAGGACACACACAAGAGACAAACAAGGCCCGGACGGCCGCGCAGTAAGCATACGGGAATGTTTCCCTCCGCTGAAATCAGGCCGTTTCCCAAGCGGCCGCATTTGTTCCGCGACCTCGCCGCCGACGGGCGGCGCCGTCCCAGAGGTGAGCCTAGCGGGCCGCTTCCCGCGCCGCGCGCTGGCGGCCGCTCCGTAGCCGCCGCATCCGACGACGAAAACCCCCAGCGGGAAGGGAGCGACTGCCGCGTCCGATGTTGTCCCCAGGCCGTACATACGTACACGTGTGTGCGAGAGCGCCGCACTCCTGTTTGCTTTATTTGCACGCTTGCGATTTCCTTTTTTTCCTTTCCCACAATGACTTAGCCTTGTCTACACGTGAGCATACGTGCGACTCTTGTGTGTGCGCTGAAACCTTTCACATCACATTCCCTACCTACCTCCTCTCCTCCCCCTCAGAGAACATCGGCAACGATGAAAACAGATGTGATACACATAACATACGTACGTTTATGCTATTCTTTGTTTTTTTCAGGCGGAAAAAATTGTATCCTTCCTCATAATAACAAACACAATAGGTTGGAGACTAAAACAAATGACTTGCAGATGCCCGCCCATGCGTTTCCTCATCGCGGTATGCATGGAAGGGGATTGCAGGCACACCAAGACAATCAACATCCGTCATACATTATAGAGTGGCCTGCTTGGGAAACAACGGTTATTTTTTTCCGGCACAAATATATTGTTGGGGAATGATTTGTTCGGCTCTGCTTTTTTGTGGACTGTGTGGTGCCGCGGAATGAAAGCCTACTCCCCCCACCCTCCATCTCCCTACAAAACAGCAGCTATGAGAGCAAAATGCGAAAGGTGAGCCGGGGCCGCGAACCCTGAGTGCGTCGTGCTTGAGAAAATGTTTATCGTATAGAATGTGTAACGACTCTATAATTGAAATGCCAATTAAGGACTTTGTTCCCACCCCACTTAAACGTTGATTCATGCCAAACAAAAGGGCCCCGGATTGTGACCAGAGCGACGCCCTGCGTAAGCGACGTCCCCCCAACATCACTCCCAGGGCCCCAAAGCGCCCCCCCCCCCAACCCGGCGCCTCAATACGCGAACACACGCTACTGTTGCGGAAGCAGATTGATTGTATCGGAGTGGTGGGGTGTTCTCGTCTCATCACGAGTTTACTTCGCTCGCAAATGGACGCGAGAAAGAAAAGTTTTAATTAGACGAGGAAATTCACATTCCCCCCACCTCCGCCAGCACAAAAGGGGAAAACGTGAAACGCTAATCGAATGGCGACTGAAAATTTGACATCACGGAATCGAAGCATCATTACACTGGAAAACAGGGAAAGGCGCTTTGATGTGCGAGCGGAATTATATGAAGAAACTCCGCAATAATTGGCGCGTTTCACGCTCTTCAGCAGCGAACCAGACTCGGGCTCGAGCCCTGCGGCTACCCTTCCCAAATTCTGGGCATCATGCGAAGAGAACGGTATTTTTTTTCAATTATGTGAGACGACGATTGAAAGCAAATTCCGTTCAAATGATGCTAAAATTCGACCAATAATTTCTATCCACCATCTTCCACTTGTTCCCATCAAACATTTCCCTATTCCGCTGTCCTGAAAGAGATCTCAGCAACCTTTCAATATCTTTAAAATGGTCAGGCATCGAGGGAAGATACAAGGACAGTTCTCCCCAATAAACATTTGAATAATGCTCCTTCGGGCCTGACATTGAGAAGTTTTGCGTACACAAAAATTCTAGGTGGCACACTTGGTGACGTTACACTGATACCAGAAAATCTTTTGAGAACAATTGTGCACCCCATAATGCTCTTTCTACACGGATAAAACTTTTGGCCGACTATTTGTTGTTACTTACCAATATTACATACGGAAAAAACGATGGCATAAGATGAAATATGACACCCATCCTCGGTGATTAACGACCAGCGAAGCGGTTGCTAGCACGAAGGACGATTCTATGCGATCGAGAAAATTCAACACGCGGACGGAGGCAAAGGAGTGCATCGCCAACTTCCTCCACGTCCCCTTCCACCCGGTTTGTTCCACCCTTTCCCATTTTTTTCTACACTACCTCCGTCAAACATGGAAACTAAAGATTACGCGTTTATGAAACAGCTCGTTCACACACGGGCACATACGGAAGGATGGGATTACACGGAAAAAATAAGGAGAGATAGAGAGCACTGAGATCCGAACAGGGAATAATAAAAAAGAAGAACTGAAAGCACACACAAAAATACCTACCACGTAACATCGCTCAAACTTTCCCACCACACAACCCAACCACACACCAACGACGAACGCACCACCACAATCCTCCTTCCATAACGAGTGCAAAACTATAGATCCCCACCAGCGAAGTGATCGATACTGTTTAAGCTCAGAAGATAGAAGGATGGGGAGAAATGGCATGAGAATGGTTATGGACGGGGTTGGAGGAAGGTGGAGGGAGGAGTATGTCGGTGGGTATGCGTTGGGTGGTGGGTGACTAGCGGGGGTAGGAGGAAAACCTAATTGTAAGCTGTCTCCGATAAGGATTAAAGAGTGATTAGAGTGATAAAAGGAGGAGACTGTGCCTGTCTCGATGCGGGCGTGGGTGGGTGACTAGTTCAGGAGTATAAGGAGGGATGAGGTACGTATGGTGATTCTCGTGGAGGAGGACGCAAGGGCCGGGAAAGGGCGAGGAAGGGGGGAGGTTAGGAAGGATCAAGGGGAAATGGGGGGGAAACGGGGGGTATGTTGGAGAAAGAGAGATGCAAGAGGGAGGGTGGGCTGGCAAGAGAGAGAGAGCACCAAACGGCCTAACTTGGACTCCACTCCGGCGTACAAATAAAGTGCAAAACCCAATCCCACAAAGCACCGCGCTGCACGCCGTAATTGCATCTGCATTCGCGCACAGAATACGATACAAAGTGCATACACAGGAAGCTTGTGCACGGTGCAAATGGGTTCATCTGTTCGTGCGTGCGGGAGGGGGTGGTGAGGCGGGGCGGGGGGGAGGGATAGCGAAAGGGGTGGACGGAATGGAACAGAATGCACGGCGAGGAGGAGGAATGGAGAAGAACGTAGGTATATGGGCTCCGAACCGGACGGTCGGGTGGAGGGCGTAAGATACGTGACTGGAACGGAGGAGGGAGAGCCGCAGGCCAGCGGTGGGTCACGTGGTGGGGAGCGGAAGATGGGAGATGAAGTGAACAGGGCGAAGGTAGAGGGAGCCAGAGGAGTGAGGGCAAGGCGAAATAATGAAGGTATAGCAGTGGCTCACATCGGAGCAGTCTCAAATCTAAATTCATCATGGTTTTATATCGTTAAGAGTAGGATTTGAGGTATCTTTCAACTGTGATTTTCCATCTTGAACAGTCTCTTTCCTCGCAATATGTCTCTTTCCAGCAAAGGATACTTCTTATCTCCTTTCACTCCGCCAAATAAACCTATTCTTTCCCTCCACCTTCTCTGTTTTCTCATAATTTGACCCTAAATAGCGGTCTATAATATCTCCTCACCACTAGACACTTGATCTACTCATCATTGATCCTGAAAAGGTAAGAAGATCGAATCCAGCCAACGATAGGAACGCCTCCACGGGATTGGAGGCTCGTTTCAAGTGCAGATGGAGCAAACAGACCGAAAGTGCCGAGAATAATGCAGCCAACGTAGGAGAAAAGGGAAGGATTGCGTACAGAGGGAATGGATACGAAGAATGAGGACTTTGATCACATTTAATGGGATAAGATTCGTGGTGAGAAGGAGCACAAAGCAGCATTGACGACTGAATGCCCCACACGTGTATCTTCGAATTTGGGATAGATGGAACGGGAAATTAGGTAGGTCACCAAATCACAGTAAAGTATAGACTGAGCCAAAAGAATTGGTACACTTCAATTACACTTTACTTTAAATCCACAATAAACCCAAATTAAATCAATTCACAGCATGCAGATTAATTAAATACCCTGTCATCTTATTTTTTTAATTTAGAGAAAAATCTTGTTTCTCGGTAAAATGAGATGTAATTCTAACAAATGTATTTGAAAGGTAAAGCAAAACAATTGAATTAATGTATACTGCCATTTCATCTCATCATACGCGTACAATGTGTAAAAAGTACCTACAAATCCTGCCCAGGGACAATTCATGGCGCAATTTTCGATTTTAAGACGCACATTTTTTTCAAAATTTAACTTCAATCAAAACGTATTTACACAAAGGCCTCAAAGGCACTTATTCTTAAGAGAGAAAAGATGATGATACGTGTATATGAAGTTTTTTCCTAACATTAAAGAAACTAACCATTGTCTTACGAATGAAGCCTCTGGTAAGAGAACTTGGGAGACTATATAGCCCATAAATTCCATTTATGTTCTCCAAAGCTGCTTATGAAGCGGGTAAACCAACACGGGGATCGAAAATGCATCGCATTCAGCGCATGCGATATCTCGACCTTGATTAGCCTTGCAGGTGCTGTGGTTGCATTGTGTAAGGGTATACCTATTCAGCAACCAAACTATAGCCATCATTAGGCAGTACAAAACTTAGAACTCGAGGGCCAATGCATCACGAGAAGCGGATTCATAGCAGTTCTGATGCAGAGCACACACCACAAAGCGGGCGTCGTGAGATAGAGAAGAGGAGCAAGGAGTGCTGCATGGCCAAGTATCTTGACCGTGCTTTGTGCAAAATAAATCGGGAAAAGTACTACACTCAAACACCCGTTCGAAGACTAACATTTTACCACTTCTCTGATAGTGACTTATATCATTTCCAACAACCCCTCTCAAGGAAATGCTTGGCCAAAAATATTTTTATTAGAAATTTAATGATTGCAGACCGAGATTATTAGCTCTATATCACTATTTCTTCAGCAATAAACAATCTTCCGAATGCATTTCGATTAGCTAACATCCAAGCAATGCTCGATATACGCTCTCTAGTTTATGAACATTCATTTTCCTAGCACGTGCACATGAGATGATTTGATCCCAAGCAATTCGCTTCACATGGCCAAAAAAGAAGCAATCTTGTCATTTAAGTAGCTCACCAAAGCACAAAATAAAAATCAATCACTGATCATTCGTTCGATGCCCTCATCTCCTACTTTCACGGGTAAGCACTCCTTGATAGCCCATACCCACCGTATTTTCCTGAAATTTACTCCATCATACTTAAGTTACACCTCCATGATATAGATGGGGTAGTATAGCTACACTAGTCCACTCTCATTTTAAGCTTCATCCCCTTACAAATATTCCTTCTTCAACCAACTCCCTATGCAACGAAGGATCTATACACCAGCATTCCGCCATGGTTGAAGCGATAAATAGCAAATGGGATACCTAAATGTATGGGGCATGGTAATCATTGCGATCTTATTTTACCTTGGGTTTCAGGCGTGCCTCAAAAGGTGAATCATGGCGTGCATTAAATGTATTTTACGCAGTGCGCGCACGAGGGACGAAGCGGCAATATCGGAGGAAGGCACGGTGGAGCGCGGGGTCGTGATGGGCGAGCATGGCGGGCAGAGCAAATGAAGAGGAGAAACGAACAAGACAACAAGGTGGGGGGGGGAAGAAAGGCATAGAGAGAGAGGGGAGAGAGAGAGAGATCCGATAAGATCGTTCCGATAGCAATGCTTACTTACATTATTACTAAGGGAAAACTAATCCCGTGCGGCGTGGAAAGACTCAGTGCATGACGTTCACAGAGTCACACCTGTAAATTTCACGTTGAACTCGAAGGAAGATGCTTGTAAACATGACTTGCACGAACAAGAATTAATTAATTTTAAGAGTACTGTTCCGTGTCCTCCGCATGAATATCCGTGTACAGCGGTAACTGTGGGTGGAGAGTAACGTCATCACATTATAATGATAACCGCGAAATAATTTTGTTTTCTGTTTTTTTTAAACTCTTATCTACAAGAGTGAAATCTCTATCTTGGCCAAAACGTTTTTCAAGTAAAAATGGATAATGCAGACAGTAAAAAGATCTGAACGAGTCAATAAAGAGATTACGGGAATGAGTGGGTAATAGAGGAGGCGGCAATAAGAGAAATACTACCTTACCGCTGGTAGCAGCGCTGGATAACTTGGACATATCTAACAAGATTTTCATTGTTGCATCCTCGCCACGACATGCACTTGAGTATTTCTTCAGGGTCTGAGAGGTGAAACCGACGGAATGGTCCAAATATTGAGGGCTATTATTAAATATTATATAGATCCAAGATCACGGGACGCTGAAAACACAAATTAGATCGCACCTTAGTCTTCTTCTACCATTCTTGCACTAGCAAGATCAACTTCTACCAGTCTAGCACACTAAAAACGGTAAAAACTATGACGGAAAACTACAATGTACGTAACTGATAAGTCATAAGATAGGGATACACATCTCTTCACATAAAAGCAAAATCGGATTTAACTTCCTGGGAGTATTTATGACTAAATAATTGGAACAGATATGGCAAGAACGATCAATAAGAATAAAAAAATGGAAAATCAAGCAAATCAAAAAGTTTTAATTATACTAAGAAATATATATGCTGAGAATAGTCCGCCAACGCAGCGAGATATGAAATAATACTATCCTACAGCGGGTAAAAACGTCCTTCTTTCTCGTATTATCGCCAATACAACATTGACTGCTAACATTTCACACTGAGAACACCATAGACCGTGAAATATTCGGCGACAGTAAGGCATTCGGTAGCAATTCACACTCATGCGATGGGAAAGAAACCTGGGGGTACTGGATACAATACGATTGAAGACGGAATGAAGTGCAGAGTGACACAGGCGCAGGCAACGGCAGCCTTTCTGGACTTTCGCTGGAGACGGCGGAAAAAATAGGGAACGTGCAAGAGGCAGGGCCGAAGGGGGATAGTGGGAGGGACAGGCGTCCGAAGGGATTGGGGAGAAGGTGGGGGCAAGACGCGGAGGGAAGGAGAAATCGAAGGAGGACGCTGGGGAGAAGAAAGAAGAGGTGAGGGGATAAGGAAGGAGAGGAGAACGAGTGGAGAAAAAGGAGGGATAAAAAGGTTTAGGGGGAAAGAAGTAAGATGAGGGACGGAGACGGGAGTAGTGAGGGAGGCTTAGGGGCCACAGTGCGGATGTGGATCCCGAGACTGATTTCCCATGGAGGCTGGCGCTGCAGGGCTGAACGCAGATTGGCGATGAATAGGCGCCCACTTCTCAGGGGGATGGCCCCCGGCCTGGGGGTTGAAGGGTGAATCGGAGAAGGAACTTGGCAGCGGAGGGAGGGGTATAGAAGTGACAGGCCGGAGAAATAGGCAGACGGGTGTAAGGGGGATTTTTACGCGAGGACAGCGTGTGAAGCACCGGGACACATTTGCGACGTGGTGGCGGCAGCAGCAGTCCTTGGGAAAGATAAGGGATGGCGCAAGGAAGTGAGAGATAGAACGTGGAAAGAGAAATGAGAAGGATAACTGGGGTGGCGGCGGTGAAACGGTGAAAGCCGATAAGGGAGACGGAGAATCCGGGGATAAATGGTTGATGAGGGGATGGAACGAAAAGAGAAGAACGAAAAGAGAAGAGCGAAACAAGGGGATATTACAAAACCTGAAAACACGGCGAAGATTATTTTACCACGAGAAAAACAATGAATGATCACTAATGCGGAATGCAAGCGGGATTGGCGAGTTGAGTGCAAGTGAGGAATGAGGAAGATAAATGAGAGTGCAGAGCCGGAACTCCATTTCACAGGGGTCTCGCCCGGGCATGAATACATACTGTAGAAGAGGGTGTGATTAAGGACCGTCAGAGAAGTTTGGGAGATGAAAATCAGGATAATTCTATTTCTAAATACTATTTTCGCACATGAAAAACTAGAGGACGAAAAAAATATACAGCCTATTAAAATAGATCTCTAAATAATGTTATAATGCTAAGTTTATACTATTATTTTGTAATATTTCATTCGAAAAAACATTAATGGGATAATAGAGGAATGAAACACTTCAGCGATGATGTCTGACAAAAACAACGATTTAGTCTCTTTGTTCAAGTTTGAATAAAAGCCGTTGCGTTTATACCGGAACCACTGGAACAAAATAAAAATGCTACCGGTGGAAAACTGAATGCCTGCATTCTTCTCGTAAGACCGATCTAAAAAAATTGTCTGATCCCAGTCACTGAGTTTTGAAGGGCTTCGTGCGCAGATATTGAAAATATTTCCCAAATGAGCATAGTACAAGAGCATAAGGCTTAGCGATACCTCTCTCATAGGGATAGGACCAGAACAGGACTCAGAAATAATTCGGGCAGAGCGCGAATTGCAGCAAAAATGCTACACACCTGCCTGTAAAAAATTAAGTTTCCAACACTTAACCCAAAGTTGGGCCTTTCGAAGAGCGCGAGAGCTATTCAAAATGCGTTCGCCCACGCCATTGTACACTCCCAAGTTTCCAAGCAACACGCACGCCCTTCAATCGTCACTATGACCTGTTGAGGGCCCCGTTGGAGTAGCGCGATTCAAGCTTTCCTATACTTGATGCCGTTCGAGGACGGTGATGATCTCGGGCAGATACTGGCTCCAGTCTTCGCAACTACGTTCTTGTCGAAACCTTGTCCTAGACCGTTCGCAGTCATTCACCATCGACTCATTGAAAGAGAGTCGAGAGAGCCCAGAAAGTTTCGATCGTAACGCGGGATTGAAAAAAAAAAACAAAATAAAAAAGGAACGAACACCGCGAACAGACTCCCGCCTTTTCTTGCTAATCGCGGCAGCGAAATTCCACCGTGACCCGGCGCCAACGCTGCAGGCCGGCCAGACCCGAGATCGTAGGCACTACACCTCGGCCTGGACTCCGAAGCACGCCTCGATGGGCAAGGAGAAGGGAGAGCAAAAAGAAAGCACTGAATTCCGGACCGATGGGATTCGACCCCGCGCATAGAAGAGATGAGTCCTCAGCGGCGGAGACTGGAACGACTCTCGAGAACGAGTGGCCACGCGAGCCGGACTCCAAAGCGAATGCGAAAAAAAACAGAAAATCGAAAAGGAGAGAAAGAATCGAAGAGATGGATGGATGGAGAATGAGAAGAAAGGGAGAAGATATTTGAGGGAGGGTGTTGAGAGGCGATGGGGTGAAAATTCTTTCTTGCGCCAGCCGGGGAAAGAGACTCGGAGCGCGGGCCACTCGAGTCCCGGCCGACTCCAGCCGCGGCTGCCGAGGCCGAGGAACTGACTCGACCCGCGGTAACTGACGTTAGGCTCTCTCAGAATATGAAAGATGCGACAGTGGCACAAAGAAAATATGTAGATTTATTCCCCTAATACTCACTCCGCGACAAATTGGGAAGGATAATATATCCCGAAGACCTTTTACAGATGCTAACGCGGAACTGAATCGGAGAATATTTTAACTACAATTTAAGGTCGGCAGTAGGTATCTCACTACAGTAGGATAAAAAGTTCCGGCCCTCTATGTTTTAACAAGTATTATATATTATGCTCAAATATAAACTTAGGGCGTATAATTAAGTACGAATTTAAAACTACTGGAAGGAAACTGAAGAGTTACACTTGATAGCACAATATTAAGGAGAGTTTCACTAAAACCTCAGGTCGAATTAATAGTTAAATACAGAACAAACGGATTTCATCGATGAGAAAACTCAAAAGGTAAAATTTGCACAGGCTGGATAATTTCCCCACATGTCCGTTTCCCAGATCCCGCTGTCCATCGGGATTAACTTCACGCAGAGCCCAGTGTTCACTGATTACTGCCAGGGGGGAAAATGCATTATTTTACAGCTAAGAAAAGGGCTCTGAAAAATTATTCGAACGTATGAGCTTGTTAATTAATTAAAACCTGAACTCGGAAACTGGTCAATTGTCAGTTAAAAATAACTTCCATACATTTCAGGTCCCGCTCGACTACTGGCGAAAATATCACATCATCCGTAAGCCTTGTGCGTGCATCTGAGCACGACGTGAAAAAAAAATTTCATGCATAAGAAAATCGGGCCGAGAGCACTGTATAGCTCCGATAGGGAATTAAAAAAAAACACACCCCTGATCAAAAAAAAAATAGCATCGGCAAAAATATAAGCTCACGGATTACATCGACCGTATCATATTTTTCAAGATCGGCAAACAAACGAGCAGCAGCAAAAAACAAATGAGAAGAGAGACGGCGACCACCGATGCAAGAATAAGCCAACCTCACACCCCAATACGCCCGCGAAATGCCTCTACAACATTTTCAAACGAAATTCAAAGGGATTTCTTTTATTTTTTCCCCTATGGCAGATGGAGATTGCAATAGAGAGGAGGGAATGCCTTTCATTTCGAAAAAGGGGGAGCCCAAAGCCTGAAAGCAAAGTTTCGGCCCCTCTAAAAAAAAAACCCGGTCAAAAATATCCCCGCGTGCATAGTTCCTGAAAATAGCGAAAAAAATACTTAAGTGAATTATTTGCGTTTGGCTCACCAACGTCACAGAAAGATGAATTTCAAAGCATGATTTTTTTCGGGAATAGAAACAAATTTCTTTTGTTTCCAGTGTTAAAAAAGTTTTAAATAAGATTGAATCCTTTAATGATTGAAAATCTTCAGCTTACCCTGACATATAAAATCCTATGGACTATACTCTACAAGTACTATCTGAATACGAGAAAGTTTTCCCTCATCAATAAAAAATAATCAAATCTACAAATATTAAGAAAATAATAAGCATAAATCTAAAACGGTTAACATGTATCATACCCCCAAGACCCAAGTATGCAAGATTATAAATTATAAGCTGTAAGATGGTTGTCCTATTACATGTGCCGGTCCAGATAGATGCAGGCGCGCTGGGGGAAAGGAAAATGCTCACAAAATACAATTTATTAAATAAACAAATATAACTACATACATTTACTCCCGGTAACATATTGCCCGCTTTAAACGCATCCAATTGCGTTCTCTGGTAACTCACTCTGAATGCAACCTTCTCGGTCCCTTTCGCCGAAATGAACAAAGGATTAATTGTATGTCGGGAGAACGGAGAGCGTCCATGGTACGTTCGGACTCCTCTGGCTGCATGCAGTAGGTATCTGGGTGCGCTACGGGGTAGAAACTGGCCCGGGGCGTAATTTATTGAAGCAACATTTTAGTCTGCGCGCGTGCACATCAACGGCTCGTGAATTAATAAAATTGGCACGGACATTGAAGGGGAAGGAGATGCACCTTTGATGCGCCACTTACATTACGTATGCGCGCACCACGAGAATCCGGCCGTGGGTATATTGAAGGACCAATTCCATCCATCAGCACGTTTGCAAGGCGAGTTATCAATCAACCTCAACGACCATCGTCTTTATTTGCACTCGAACTTAATTGAATACATCTAATGCCTCTCTCGCTCATAAGATCCATCATCACACGGGGACGCTCTATACCATCCCAACGCGGCCGAGTATTTCTCTACATACGCCAAACACACACAAGCCCAAGCGCACACTATTCTCACGTGGTTAATCTACGCTCATGCATTTCCCAGCGGACATCACGAATAGTGCGTTTAGGGGAGAGGATAATGGAAGAGAACGAGCGACTGGTTCTCTTCTGTCCACAGATCCACACATCCAAGGGAGCCCTTCCAACATTGAAGCCAAGCGATAGAGACTTTACTCTCGAGCACGAGTTATATTAGCACTAACATTTTGCTACTTTTTAAGGGAGAACCATCTCTGGAATCTAGAATTCTAAGTCATTTAATCTCAAGATTTTTTAACTGAAACCCTTCACCCTTCGCTGTCCCCAGGTAGTTCTCAATGCCCTCATAATTATTCTGTTTCCTGCCCCGTTTTGTCTGGCTAACTTATTCATCCCTCTGTCTTGCTTGCGGGACCTTACCTTCCACTTTTGCTACTATCATGTTACTTTTGATTTCATTGCGTCACAGAGCAGGGCCAATCCTTCTGGATGGTTTTCCATAAGGCTATCTAGAACACTATTTTTCTGTCTAATAGTAGAGACGAAGTGAAAGATGTTAACTGCTGATTTTTCGTAGGGCTTCAAATCAAAATCTTCAGGTAAGGTAACCTTAGATTTAAAAACATATAGAACATTTTTGCAATTTGCGAAAATATTATAATGACCGTTAAGCTAAACTACAACAAAATTAACCATCGAAAGAAAAAACGAATCACAATTCTTAAATACGCTGATTAAGGTAGCGCATAGTAACTAGCCATATTTTCCATAATGCCTGATAATTTATTTAAACTTCAACCAAAGGTTAAATACGCCAAATAGCTCAGTCGTATAAAGGAAAATACATGATGGGAGGTAATTCATTACCTGATTTCAAATATAAATCGTTCGTCTCCAGTAATCTGATTGTGATTGTGGAGTCTCTTCTTTTACTAGAGTCATCGACCACATTGCCGAACAAAAAATTCTTTTCCTCCAACACAACGCAGCAGCATTGTATCTCAATATTATTATTCCTAAAAGACGAATTTCCCATGTCATGAAAAAACCCAATAGGTCAACAACTATTTAGAATGTCATTATGGTCGAAGGAAAGAATAGAATTGCGTTTTCTCGGGCGTGACTTCGTGGAATTTGCTTAGCACTGTAAATGATAAGTATAACTTAGTTTTTTCACATTGATTTACTACAACAAGACGACCAAGGTTTCGACGAAGATCGTCACCATCAGGTGATGATGTTGAAAAAACTTAAAAAGTGAATTATACTTATCATTTAGAAAGAATAGAAGGTTTAAACCGTTTACAATTCAATTTCTGCCCTCTAGGGTTTACCACATAAGCACTTCAAACTCGGACGCAGATGGTTACGTCTAAATCAGGATCAACTTTTCTCAGAAGTAGTTAATCAAAGTCATTCATACTAATGCTAGACCTTCATCTATTATTTTCTCATTCACTACTTCATGTACGATTGGAATCGGTACGTAATTCAGCGCAAAGAAAGAACCAACATACAAGGAGCGAAGACAGTTTATCGGTCACATTCAGATCTGTAACGTTAATCCTAGATTAAGGAGAATTTACTTAGCCCTAGACTCAGAGAAGATTCAAATGACACAAATATATTTATTAGTCTTCGCTACTTAAGAAGTTGCACCAACTTAGTGTATGTGTAATTTATTCACAATCCCTTCGTCGGGAATGACGTCAGTTAGCGCAAAAACAACGCTTTGCGAAATGTTTTACTAAGAGCACAGGACTAAATTCCTGATATTTACTTAAGACCTGGCATGGCAAAATATGAAAACAACCGAATGTACCTATCGTTCTCTCAAGTATTTTTTAACTAAATATGATCCTCTTTCGGACTCGATCTAACTTCATTTTTACAAAGCTTCATCACCATTTCCTTTCCGATGCATCTCAAAGAGGTGAGGGAAAGATAGATTACTCAACCACTGAAGCGGCCCCGGCTCGGGGGTCTCCGGACTGAGAGTGACTGGCACATCTCTCGTCTTTGAGGGCGCGCGTATTTGCGGTTGAAAACCTCTGGAATATCCCACACGCGATGGGGGAAGGAAGGACGCGGGACTATTATTTTCCTTTCATTTCGGCAGCGGGGAGACGCGGGCGTGGACGTCACACGCCTGGGAAAAAGGGGGCGGGGTCCCGGAGAGCGGCCCGTTGGGGCGGTCGGTGGTGATTCGACAGTCACTGTCTTTCGCGCACGAGGTGTCACCAAAGTGAAATCGGTGGGACGTTCAAGGGAGGAGGAGGCAGCGAGGCGATGCGAGAATGCCGCCACCCACAGAGTGGGCGGGCGGAGGACGAGTGGGGCGTATGGCGGGGATGAGAGAGGCGGAGAGGCTATACGGATGAAGCTGGAGGGTGATGTAGAGGGTAGGAGCTCGCTTGATTCGGCAATGGATGGATAGAGAAAGAGGGAAGGAGGATGTGATAGAGAGATAGGGGGGAAGGAGAGATGTTGGGAAAATGGGGAGGCCTGGACGGAATGGAAAAGGGGCGGTGGGTGTGTGGGTTATGACGACGGGTGAGAGGCGTTTCAAGTGACCCGAGCAGCTGCACCTGCCATTTGTGCAAGCATGATGGAGTGGCGTCACGGGGGCCCTGGCGAGAACGTCCCTGCCCCCACTTTCCCGCCCCCCCTTACCACCTAGCCATGCACGCTTTTCCCCCGAGCACCACCACAACCCCACCGCCGCGTGCACCGCACAGAAATCCACCCCAACAAACCTCCCATATCCCCCGCTAGCACACCACCCCTCCGCTAAAACCTCCTCGGCCGTTTAGGAAGAAAAACTCCCGTGCATCACCCGGCCGACGGCGGCGGTGGTGGTGCTGGCTGTTCCCGCTCCCTATATCCTCCTACACCACCACCTTTGCCCTTTCCCTATTCCTCCTCTTACTCCGACCGAGTCTCCCTCCCCACGACTCTGTACAAGCCCCCCACCCACCCACCCCTCTCTCCCTCCATGTCGTCCCTGCACCAACGTCAGCATCATGCCGAGAGCCAATTGAATTGGTGCAAGCGCGATGGGTGTTTACCGTGCAAAAAGGAGAAGGGACCCCCGTGCGGAGGAGAGGAGGAGGGAGGGCGTGGAGGGAGGGCGGGTTGGAGTGGCGCGGCGTGGCAGGAGAAGAGGGCCAGGCGGAGAAGAGGTGGCGTGGAGGCGGAGAGAGAGAGAGGGGGGAGGAGGTGGGGAGAGATAGGAACAAGTGCAAAATGGGTGGGCCGAGGCGCATGCGCCGTGCAGTCCCATATATATTCATGGGAGGAGCTATAGGCCTCTCTAACTGGCAAAAGGGGGGAATGATGTGGGGGGGGGTTTAGGGGGAGTGGGTGGGAGGGAAATACAACCCCCCTACACCAACCTCACCCCACCCTTCACTCCCTCCCTCTCTCCCTCCGTTGCCTCCCACAAGTTAGACCACACACAAACAGACTCACACACATGCACGCAGGGTATTCGGTTCAATAAATAGCATTAATACGAAACCACTCCGGCGCCTACCTTGATCTAAAAAAAATTACCCGAGAGGGAGGTAGGAGGGAGAGAGAGAGAAGGAGGGAGGGAGGTGCGGAGGTATGGTGGGGTAGAGGAGGGGTTTAGAACGGTACCGGAGTGGGAGTGAGGGATGAGGAGGCCATTTAGCAATTGAACACGGTGAGATGTGAACGGTGGGAGGGGAGAATCCAAATAGTGTACGCGCATTATCTATTCACTCATCCAAGCTCCTCCCGCGATGGGAATGACGTAAATTCAGATGTCCCAATTTCTCCGGCACAAAGAATAAGGCGGACAGGGAAAAGAGAGCGATAATTTATGATGATGGTGATGACATGCCGCGCGCTACATAATTAACAAAAGGGGAGGGAGGGGTGGAGGCGGACGCACGGATCAATCACGTCCCCCAGCTAGAGATTTCTTCCCGCGCGTGCATTTGCAAAACCCACCCTTCTCTCCCCTTCCCGCCCCCATATTCGCCGCGTTCCTCCCCCTTCGCTGTATCTTATTAATGAGTTTTAATTAATTGGCAAGGACCGGGCGCAATTAGAAATATCAATTTCCATTCAGAAGCGAAGCTCTCGGTTTGCGCAAGGGACGCAGCTGAGCAAGAGCGGGGCGGAGTTAGTTGGTATAATATGGATCCGTTACCCAGAGTAACAAAGGGTCGTTAAGTTTGGTTTTCAAGATAAGAAATTATTTCTCCCGGGCAGTAAGCGGGATATAATGCGGATTGAATTTGCCAATCGACCACATTTGTCGGAGGATGCAAATTTAATTCCTCGTGATTCCCTTTATTTTTTTTTAATGTTGCAGGAGAAAAAAGCTCAAACCTCTTTTAATACACCATCTCACAACAAAATCACTAATAAAATTTAATACACATGAAAATTATCCAATTATATGAAAGTAAAAAACGTAGTAAATTTACATCCTACAGCATTGATTTTGACAGTCCTGGTTTTCACCACTCCACAGCACAAGTTATAAAAGAAAGCTGCGGCTCTGTCGATCAATAACGGCTGCATTAATACGAAAACCTGATCGATTGGTCAGTAAAAGCAAGTTGGTCTCGATGCCCACGGTAACTAATACTTCATCAAATGCAGAGTAAACTAAATTAGTATTTCTAAAAGCATTTCTCTAAACTAAATTTTGCGCATGTGTCATGACGTAGACGAACGCTAAAACATCGTACAAATAAATAAGAAATGAAGTAAGGCCTGACGAAAATGAAGCAAAAGTACTAAAACATAGGAGTACAAAGATCATTAAAACAGAACACGAGTTTGATTACGGGAAATTCGAAATATACGCTGTAAAAAATTACTTAATTCCAGGCATTGAAGTCTCCTTGAGGTTCGACGATCTATTGAGGATAAGCGCGCTGTTTTGGAACTTCAAAAAAAAGTCAAACAGAATATAATGCAAGCAAGTAAGTTTATTTCCAAGTTACCACAAAAAAACAGTTTATCACTCTTCCCTTCATATCCCATAAAATTTTAGTACTAAAAAATTAAAGTTATAAAAGTTTATATAACATTCAATTGCATATTTTAGACAATGTATTCACAACGGCTTCTATCGAGTGTACAACAGAACTGGATCGCCGTATGATTCTTAGATAACTACCATCGACCACACAAAATGTTTATCAAGACCACAATATGGACTTTAAATTCACTCATTAAAAAACTGTGCGAATTAGACACAAATATTTTATTCATTCGGTAAAACCCTTTGCTACTAATTCGCTGTACACCAAGGTCCTTTAAGCCAGCTTAATCAAATTGCCTCAGACGCTGGAAAAACATGGATCTACAGGAAAAGCCATCACATACATTTCGTCTGCCAGAGCATACATTTCAGTCGGAAACCGAAAATCTATTAATCATGGCAGCATACACTAGTAGAACAATATTTTACGAGAAAAAAGAGGCGTAATATTTTTGGATAGCAATTGAAAATGGAGCATTAATATCGGCGAACAACTCTTCTTCATTGATCCCGACTGAATTCATATTGTCCAAAACCTATTTATCATCAACTGAAATGGCTTACACCATCGCACAGCATGACAACGTAAATTTTCTAAACATTAATCATATACAAAAAGGAGGCGTTTTCCGTGACAGCGATAAACCAAAAGCGTTAAACCTAAAAAAAAATGAACCGAAAACCGAAGATAAAACCGAAATAAACACTCCTGCCCCAATGTATGCAGCTGGTCCAAAAACGCATTCTGCGTTACTTGAAATTTATGCGAAAACGTCGAATTCGCTAAACAATTTTTCGCCGTTTGGCCGTGATCGATACCTACGAAAATAATGTTTCAAATGATGGTGTTAAACAGTCCGGCGGAGAGAGCTTTTGGCAAAATGGATGGACTACGAGGGATGGCTACCAGAGGGAAAGGGTCGTCCGGTCGCTAAGGACACCGATTTATATCGTCCTCTCCGTTCTTCGAATCAATTAATACCAAAAAACGGTTCGAGAGCATATGATTTAATGAAGCAGCCAATACAAAAAAAACATTAAATATCATGATAGACATTTCTCTTTACAACATTACGCGTGAGTTATCTTTTCGTATATTTACGCTGTGGTATTTATAAAACATTGAGACCCTTCAAATTTTTCGGCTGAATGAGGACTATTAAAGTCTATTGGATATTAAACATTCGAGAAACGAGAGCGTCGATCAGTTTAAAAGGTAAATTCCACAATGAGAATGATGAGAAAAATAAGAATGAGATATACCGCGCAGTCTTTAAAAAAGATTAGTTTGACAGGAGTATTTCAGCTAGAAGATAAACTTCCACGAGGAAAATCCAGGAACAAAAGATAAATAATAATTCTAAACCACTCTGGATACATTCCAGATGAATAACCTTTGATATTTATCCTGACGTAGCCGGCAAAAAGAATCACAGTCAAACGGTGCAAAATTTCACATTGATATCTTTATGTCCACAATTATAAAATAATACAGTAGTAAAATAGACTAGGATTTCACAAAAATAGAGCCAGTGGTTACAATATAACAATTTTATATCGCTGACATAGGGCAATAATTAGCCACTAGCGGTATTTTCCACCAATAAAGAGCATATCATCAACACGCTATCGCAGATAATCTACTAACAAGTTATAAAAGCAGACAACTAAAAATCCCACGACATGCTCTGTTGACAAATCAAAATGAAGGAACGAAGTAGGTTTCTGAGTGAAATCACGGGAGTAATTGGAATACATAAAATTCATTGAGAGATTTGTGGACATCAATCATATCGTGATCATAATCATTTGGTACATTTCATTCAATTCAAAGATACAGAATAATAGCATGTTATGAGGTACCGTATATACTATATACTATAATGTATCACCATTCGTGTGCTGCATTTCCAATTAGCCAATGAAATAAACTGAAAATGTTATAGCCGCGGCACGTTAATGCGGATACTGTGGGTGATGACTATAAAAATATTTTATTTCTTATACACTGGCGACTCCACATCTTATATTGACCCTATAAAGTACATATCAAAGTCCCGTACTCCTTTATTTTTCAAATGTAAAACAGAAAATATAATGTAATACACAACGAAATGTACCGAATATTCGGATGACAATGGCCACCCCTTATGCAATAAAATGCTACTTCGAATAATAATAAATATAAAAGAGGCACTTACAAGAATATGGCACCAGTGTCATCACAGGGTAAATTATGCACTGATAAAGGTCACTTACCTAGAAAAGAGAAAATGAGAGATCGTTAATTATTTATTGTTTAAGTATTTATACATGGTTATTAAGCATTTAAATACATTAACACACGTGAATACACATAGTTCAACTCTTACACCTTTTAAAACGTGTTTAACGTGAATAAAGTACGAGAGTTTTAATGACTTAACTACGAGAAAAGTGCTATAGTTACCGATATGCCGGCTTGCATGTCGAATAGAAACCTTTCCACCATCATCAACGCATCTCCGGGCGAAATATTGCGACTCCACCCGTGATAAGTCCCGAGATGGCCAAGATATTTCGGATCAATAGAAAAAAAACCAGTTAATTCGAGCGAAACGTAAAGCAACATTTGGAAGTGACTCTAATGACCGCGGCAGGAGGGTTCAACCGGTTCTTCAATTTTTATGCACGGGAAATAATTACTCACCCAAACTGATGCGAGGGTAAAAAAATGATAGCATTACAAAATGGAATTTTTTACAATTATCCCCCTTCGAAATTGAAGCGTCACAAGCGATACATGTCAAGATGGAATAAGCTAATCATAGCCAGATTGGAATTATGGGAAGGAAAAATGCAATTCCGCTTGGTTCTTAATCCGATCCAAATAATTAAACAGGTGAGGATCTCTTCTGGACTTTTCATCTGATTATATAAGAATAAACTCATAACAAATAAGCAAGAAAACATTATCACGGAATTAACTGTTTCTCTAGTCAGTGAGAACGTTTGTTTCCAGACTCGCTGAGAACGGCTAACCAAGAATTACATCAACGGAACTGTTCACCAATGACACATTAAAAAAATGTCATGCGACCAAAGAGGACCAAAATAACTATAATGTTATCAATAGTAAAAAAAGAGGTTTGGTGTTTTAAGTTGTGAATTTAATATTTCCACCATCAAATATATCTAAATAAAGTCAGAGCTCATATTGAGAGAATTAACCAGGCATTATGCCACGTTCAGAGTGGAATCCTGTAAATTTCCATGAAACCTTTTACTCGGGATACTAATCCAAAACTGTTTTTAAGTAAACTAAAGAATTTCCCCCTAAAGACAAATCGTGTCAAGTAGCAAGTTCCATTTAAAAGACTTTAATATAAAGGCACATTTTTACAGCATTTGACAAAGGATAGAACAAATGTTTGGAGTATGAAATAAGGTTTTTTAATACTATATCAAACTTGATAAATCTTATGATGAAACACAGGTGTAGTGAAAGCAGATAAACACAAAACTACATCTGCAAAATATACTAAGCCTCGGAGATAAACATAAATCCTGCGCCAATATATATCATAATATTCACAAATGTAGATTAAAATTAGACCTTAAGATTGATAAAAATCAATTTAAAGATAGAAGATAAAGTTTAGACTAGTAATGGCTGGAATTCGCGAAAGAATTTTGAAAAAGTCTTAGAGAGACCCTTGAGCCTTCTTGATTTCTTTAATTATTAAATTCGTATAAACAACGATTTGATAGGGTTTACATTGGGTCTAAAGCTTTATCTACGGGTAGAGCTAAGTATTAAAAAACTGCCAATCTCTGCTAAAAGCGTGTTCATAAGCAGGCACATTTCCTCTACAAATCGGTACTGTGGCTAATACATAGATAATAACAGAAGACATAGAGAAATGAATAAACTTAAATATTCATATTGTGCATACAAAGAGCCATTACAATTGCATACACATATTCCCTTTCCGGAAGTCTATATCAATTTATGAGACAACATTCAAAGACTTGATCCCCGCCGTACCATACGCCACATCGGGAAACGAGAAGAGGAAAATCACATTGGTAGGTTGCGTCTTTCGGACCCGGAGGATATTTAAAAGTTAATTCAGCAACCCACCATCACGTCCGAGCAACGAATATGCCGAGGCCTATCAACTGCTTCGAACAGCATCGCGAGGCAAACATCCGAGTAAACAAATACCAAACAGTCGAGTCAAAAACCGTCGACCTCACATGTTCGGGCAAACAAGAGGAAAGCCGCGAAGGGACGGGAAGGGAATGCCGGGAAAAGAAGTGACTGGGATGGTTTGTGACGCCCTGTAGCGAAGAGGCGGGTGCACGAAGACGGGGCGAAGCGGCACAGAGGGTGGGTGGGAGGGGCGCGGGATGACAAAAGGCTGGACACATTACAGGCCAGCGGTAGGAATTGTCATACGCAGAGGTAAATACTCGGGCGTCCCCAAGAGACGCTGTCGGTCAAACAAGGGCGCCCGCTACAGGGAGAAAGAGGAGGACATGGGACAAAGAGGGGGGTAGAGAGGTCAGATAATCAGAGATAGGGAAATAGGAAAGAAAAGACGATACGCCGACAGGAGTGTAATGACAAGGGCCAAGATGATGTCGCAGGAGACTTTGAAGGAAGCCCCAGGAGCCAAAATATTACCAGTGATTCTTTACGGAAACCATCAAAAATAATAAAGTACACGCATCTCCTCAATGCATCTGAATATCACAAAACTATCTTCGTGGTGGAAGAGTAAAATAAGATTATATAAGCCTAAAAGAGTTTCAATTGCCACGGTTTCAACAATTCAGCTTTGATCCCCACAAATGAAACACAATTTGGCTTAAAAGAAAAAAATAACGGATGCATTGCTTAGAACAAAAGCCATAGAGATAAGTTAGCGTCGTCATTATCATAAAATACCCCTTGACTAACATAATTTGATCGTGTACAACATACTATACCTCAATTCAACGAACTTCATAGCGTAATACCATTTTTTTAAGCATAAAAACATGAATAAGTACGAGAATCACAATAGTAAAACCTAAGTGTTACTCTTATTTGAATTTTTAATAGTCATAAACGAAAAGAGGAAAGAGGAGAGTTATTTTAAAAACAGATAATTTAAGGACTATGAACTAGGTCAGAATCAAGAACTACATAGGTGAGTTTTAATATACTGCGAGCAATAGTTTCTTAAGTGCTCGTTGGGAAAAATAACGTATCAATCAGGAGGGGGAGATCACAAAGGTATTACGACTACACAGTTCAGGTTTGCGTGAACAAAAATAGAATGGTTACTTTTAATAATTCATTTTCCATTTAATTAGCGGTAGCGATTACGGAAGCGGATTATTATTTGTGATTGCCCGGTGAAATTTATGCTGGTAGCTTAATTCTCTGAGAGGTGGAAGACAGCTATGAATGCGGATAAGTGTTTGAAATCAGCGTAATTAACCTCCATTTACACTTCTCTCGATTCAACTCTCCGCGGGCGATTCGAAGATTCGCTTTCTCGATAATGTAACAACTAATCGCAGCTACATTGCATAGATGAATACATCGGCGAAAGCTCAGGTATTAATTCAGCATTATTGACAGTTTATCTTCACCAAAACTATACAGGTAAGGGCTTACCTACAACCATATACCTACCAAACAAATTTTATCGAATTTAAAACCTGAAGTTTACAAACCTTACCGACGAAAAATTGCACTCAAATAAAAAATTGCCAAATCCGGCAACAAAATCTTTATTATGCCCGCGAGAATATATTTGAATGCTTCCATGAGTGACTCGGAGCAGAAAAACAAACAATTTCTGCAGTTTTGTCCATTCAAAATGAAAACAATTTCAATTGTATTAAATACAATGTCGAAAAGTGTTGAGGGAAAAGATATTTATCCATAGAAAAGGGGGATGAAAGCGAGACGGAGAGCGAACACACGAAATAAAATTAACTGCATCGAATCAATAAAGTAAAAGCTAACAAAATTATACACATTCAACACGATACATCAGGCAATTTACGGTCGAGAGAATACGACAAATAAATGCAATTGAGCTTCACAATAGCGAGCTTCGATCCTAACCCGTACAAACATGGGTAATGTATCAAAATATGAAAAGGCTAATAAATAACGACATCCAAATAGATAGGCGTGTGTGTCTGCACTCTCGTTCGAACGTGTTGCGATAGACACGTCCGTCCACGGGTGGGGAGGGAAGTGAGGGGCCGAATATAGGATAAGTTTCGAAGTGCATGCTGTGACGTGGGCCCGCAGAGGACGACGGGAAGGAAGAGGAGAAAGAGAAAAAGAGAGACGATGACCCAACACTACGAAAATGGCTATTTGGATGTAAAACAGAAGAGTAAATGCAGTGAGATCCGCGGGGTTAAAGTGTGACAAACGGCCAAATAGGAATTTGGAATCGCATTCAATATGAATACAGACGATTCGACGCACGCATGAATGACAATATTGTGTGGACTGTTTAAAAATATTAATTAGCCCCACTCCTCTCTCCCTCTCTCCTGTCAAATCCCTCTCCTACTCTCTCTCTCTGCCATGCGTCAGCATCCACCCCCCCCCCCCCAACCTCCCCCAACGCATCTACTTCCCATTCCCTACACATACATCTACCCTCCCCACCCTCAAGAGCCCTGACCCTTTGCCGTAAACCAACCCCAACACTACCCACCCACCCCTCAATCCTCCACACATCCGACACCCATCTCCCACACTGCACTGTTTATTTTCACGCACGAAGCTACCTCCCTCTCTCTCTCTCTGATATTGGCAAAGTTTGAAATCGCCATGTGGCTGATAAAATACAGCTAATTGTGATGCCTCCATGCCTCATCGCCAAACCGGCATTGCAAACAGTGACATTCGGACGGGGGCGGGGCGGGTGAATCCTCGGGGGGAGGGTAGGAGGTTGGAGGGGGGGAGGCGTGGAGGAGGAGGGCGTGGAGGAGGAGGGCGTGGAGGTGGCGATGGGGTGGCTGCGGACAGGATGGAGGGAGGGTGCAAAAGAGGAAGGAGGAGGGAGGGGGTGGAGGTAAAATATCTGCATCATTACATTTGGGGCGGTGGAGTGGATGATGCGACGTTCAAATGTTTTAAACATGAAATCACGTACACGCAAATGCAATCAAAACCGAGAGAGCACGTACGTCACTGTTGACCAATGCGCGATATAGAAGTTTTGTGCGGGACGGAAAAAAATCTCATTACGCACGGCGGAACCGACGACCAGATCAAAACTTTTTGCCGCGACAAGGAGAGAAAAAAGAAACGGGGATGGAGAAAAAAAATCCCCCCGACGAGTCGAGATTGAAACAGCGAAAAAAATATATTTGGGGCATTATTAATAGAAATAATAAGCGTGAAACAATATTCTAACAACGATCGCTCACCCGGAAGAACGTTTTTTTTTATTTTCAGCTGGAATTTTTCTCCCCATATCGAGTTATGCAAAGGAGAATGACAGCGGGGCAAACAAAAGAACGGCGCCGAAAAGTCTATAAATGCGATATTTTTATCGCGTGGCATTTTTTCCTCTCGCCCCACTCTTTCCGTGGCTAAATGAACGTGAGAGTGAAATGAGACACTCAATAGACAGACAGTGGGCCACTTTCAAAAATTGACGCTGCTCCAGTGGCACCACAAAAATTAGCCCACTGTGCTCCGGAGCCGCTCATACGAAGGTGATGGGATTGCACGTAGGGGTCCATTGTGCCAGCGTCGAGCGATGCTCACAATAGTGAGATAGATTATATTAAAAAAACAATCAAATAGCCCATTCCATTTATTTTTTAATAAAAATTCTAAACATAAACAAGCTTTGGATAAAATAAAAACCAGGAAGAACATCCAAAATCCAATTTTTAAAACCGTAAAAATAAATGTCATATGAATAATGCAATATTATCCATGGGGAATATAATAATGATTTATAAATTTAATCCATTTCGAGTTTATACAATAATATAGATATTAAATTTCTTTCCTTTTATTTTATTATCTGGTTTTATGGTGTAAAAACAAACTCAGAAACAGAAACGGGAAATATCCAATAGCTTTGAACCTAGCGCAACGTTTTTACCAACCTTCCGAAGAAAATAAATGGGTTATCATATTTATCTTTCTATACGAATAATACACAACATTCACAATCACTTACCATGCGAAATTCTCTCAATAAACTACATTTTCAGAACTAAAAACTCCCTGCGTTACATTTTATAAACTAAATTTTCAGAACTAAAAACTCCCTCCGTTATATTTTATATGTTCTCCACCACTTACACTTGAATTATACTAATCGTTGAGTGATACAAACTAATTTGGACCCAGACTAATTGCATCAGAACACGGATTCTATTTCCACGGTTCATACGCAGGCATGAAGTATTCGAAAATGGAGAAGAACTATTACACACAAATTAATTCATGTCAATGCTGCAGTGAATTTGTAGCATATTGCTCAAATAGTACTTTTGAACTGTACTAATTTGAACTGTCTGAAACTGTAAAAGGAAGTATATTTTATACTACACGGCGGATAGGATTAGAAATGAGAACTTAGATCACACGGACGTAAGTTAAATTTGCTTAAAATGTGTGAATACCTGGGTATAATCTACCAACGGAAATATCTTAATGACCATCGGCCATTTATCGATAAATCTCTTGTGCCACATAATTATCAATATAAATCACATAATCAGGCACGCTAATACTATAATCTATAGCAAATTTTGAAAATAATGCTGATTGATGGCATTTTATTCATTCCCGCTGCCGAAATATCTCGCTCCCCCACGTTCGCAGCGAAATAAATTAAAACGAAAAAGTAGAAAACGGTAAAAATAAATTTGACGATAAATCACCCCGTCAAGCCGATTTTCCATCGAGGCAACTTTACGTAACAATCACGACCCATAGGGAGGAATAATAGAAGGATGACAGAGCTACATATTTCAAACTGGACGACTTGAAACAGGTTCACCTCACAGTCCAGCTTGGTCCAACTTAAGTTAGAATAATAAGATGACGGATATGCGACGGTCGTACTTGATAAGGAAATAGGCCAAGAAATTGTTCCAAGCATAAGGAGGTCAAGAACACTTCAACATATACTGTGTCACCAAAGAAGGTGCACAGTCAAACTATTGATGAACAGCTAAAAAACTAAAATTTGAAGTTCCTTAAGCCTATTGCAGGATTTTTTCCTCCTACATTCAAGGTACCAGAATGTTAGATTTGAATCTGCTATGCACTTTACCCATGACGGCGGGTTCTACTATAATTCCCAACTTGTTACCGTAAAATTAAGCCATTGAAATAAAAAAAGCAGATTTGACAAACCATTTTATCTCCAGCGTGCTATTACATGTGCTAAAATCTAGATTGATGAAATTCATCTTCGTCCTTGACCTTCAACGCGAAAGGATCAACTCCAAAATTCTTTTTATCAGAAATGCAGCAAACAAACTCAAGCCCTTCGCGAAGATATGAGAGACCAAACGGTTATTGCGTGAATGAAACGAATGTAGTCAAAGGAGGAAAAAAAACTTTTCTGACAATCCAAACTGAATTATCTTACTAGTTTCAAATTATATTACTGCCAATAAAACACAAACCGTCAAGACTTGCGGCACAGCTCATTACCCCATTATAGAGGCAAATTTTAGCGCTCGAACGCAACGCTAGAAACGTCGAAACCTAGGAGCTACCAAAATTCAGGTGGGAATGTTTAACAATTTTCTCTAGTTTCATTAGGTCACGATTCCATTCCAAGTTTCCAAGACGCACAATTAATTTTCTGAAACTTAATGCATCGGAATAATGCCCAGCAAGCCGCTACAGAGGCGTAATGCGGGGGTATAAGGACACCAGCAGTGAAAAAGAGATGGAATAGGAAAAAAAGGATTGGAAGACGGTAAGTAATAACGGGCATTGAATGTTGGTAGGAATAATATTTGAATGGTTGTATATAAATAGTGATTACACATGACTAGTTGGAAAGAAAGCCATCGAGGAAGAAAAGCTCGATTCTTCGAAGCATAGGATGAGGGTATGCAATCCCAACAGGCCGAAAAAATATTCCTTCGGGGGTCCAAAACAATCCAAAATCAACGCAGGGACCCACAGTCCTCCAATCGCCTCCAATTTCCGTAAACTTGAGGATGGGAGGATGAAGAGGATAGAAGGTAATCGAGAAGTGTAGAAATTTCAGTGCAATCCACGGGTGCCAGGCTCGGGATTTGCGGATGCAGCAGAAAAGGAGGGAAGGGAGGGAACGTGGAACGAACGTGGGTAACGAGATATCCGAGCGGAGTGGAAGCAAGAGGAGATCAGAGGTGAGAGGAAGGGGAAATATACGCACGTACTTGTGGAGAGACAAAGTCAGTTTGTAGACAAAGGGTGATGTTACGCGTACGCGTGATGCCAACAATGCGACGTATCGGCCGTGACATTCGGGGGGGAACGGCACACGGGGGCGGGTGAGGGCGTGTAATGCGTTTTGGAACGAAGGACGGGGTTCGCGGGAAAGGAAGGCAGGCAGGTAGGCATTGACTGCTTGGCTGGTTGGCTCGTTGATCGGTTGGCACTGGGCACAAAGGACCGCGAGAGGACCTGGCTCAAAGACGGGAAAGAATAGCGGAGAAATAAGAAGACTGGATAGAGAGGGAAAAAGGAAGGAAAAATATACGGGAGAGGCAGAAGGGCAGAGAGAAAGGGGGAGTAGGAGGGGTGAGGCGTTTTGGTGACGGGAAGAAAAAGGGGATCCACGTGGATCAGAAAATGGCGCGAACGCGATTTATTACCGACCGATGGCGCTCGCGTCGCGTTCGAAAGGCGGGAAACAAAAGGGGACGACGCAACAATGAGAGAGCACGCGAGTGGCGGAATGAAAGGCGCGCCTCTCTGCGATGGCGGGTAGCTAGTGCATTTTGGGAAGGGAGATATGGAAGGGGATGGAATGAGTCAGCGAGGAAGAGCATGTAAAATGGTTTTGGAGAGGAGGGAGAGAGAGGTGGAAAATGGTTGATGAGCGAGATTTGCACGAGGGTTTAGCGAAAAGGAAAAAGTAAAGAGATGGCAGGAGAAATTACAAGCTGGGTGAAATAGCTTGGCATGGAGACGGATATAATAATTATTAATATTTACTGTCGTAGATATTTAAATTGACCTTTTAGACATGAAATGTACATTAAAATAACACATTTCTCATCTAATATAAACCAAAACAGAACAAAATAGCCAAAAACAAGAAATAACATTACATTCAAGGCAGAAAAATAAAAAAATAATTAATACAAAATAACACAAAAAATAAAGAAGTACAAACAACATACTCCTTTTACTTATAGCGCGTGACTTTTGACATGGATAGAGGGGGTGCAGGATAGCGAGGCGCCACAGAGGTGGACGGTTCTGGGGGCGCGTGAATAAAACGAAAAGGCCTTGGAGATATTAAGGGCGAGGCACGGTGGATGGATGCGTTGATGTGTGGACGCGGGATCCTCGGTGGGAAAGCTAGGGTGGTTTTTTATGTATTATAATTTTTTTCCCCAACACCGCCGTCCAGAGGGGAGGATGAGGGTGATGTTGTCACGGGGGGAGGATTTAGGACGCCGTTTAGGGCGCGGGGGTGGACGGGAAGGGCGTGAAAGGGGTGAAGAATGGGGATGAACCAGGGGGTGTACGCATTGGAGATGCGTCCGTGCAGGGGCGGGGAAGGAGAAGGGCGTGGGAGGGGAGCTGGCGGAGACACGAGGGCCGCTGACATTCGTCGCGGTCATTATTACAAGAGGTAATGGCGGCAGATTAAAAAGGAAAATGACCTCTCACACCACGGCGTTCCTCGCAACGCCGCCACACCAACCACCCTCCCCTAAATCCCCCCCCCTCCTTTAGCCCGACTCCCCACCCACCTTCTCTCTCGCCCGCCAACCCGTTGAATGAGCGAGCAAGCGGGAGAGAGAGAGAGAGAGAGGAGGGATTAAATTGTCACATCTGTAAAAATGAAAAAGCATTGAAAAAAATAAACACACACACATGAGTGAGAAGGGGCGGGGGCGATGGACTCGTGTGAGAAACAAACAAACACATGTGAGAGAGGGAGAAAGAGAGAGAAAGGGAGAGAGGCGCAGCAAGAGAGGAGGGAGGGATGAAAAACACATTTTTATTTAAAAAATAGCATTCAACAAAACAGAAAACAAAAGGAGGAATGCGGCGCGGTACGAGACGGACTGGAGATAGGGGAACGGAAGAGGGGAGGAAGGAGATAGGAGAGATAAAGAAGGGGAAGAAGGAGAGCAGAAGGAATGGACAAGGGGAGGGAAACGGGAAGAGCGCACGGGGGTTTAGGTAGGAGGAAAGGAGGCGGAGGATACTGTTTTGCGGTGAATAGCATTCCATTGGTGATGGCCGCGATATCGTTAAAACGGAGATCATCGAGACGGGGGGGTTGGGGGTGGGGCAACGGAGGGTGAGGCGGACGATACAGGGGGCAGGGGCGGGACGTGGGGGGTGGATATCGGAAGGAAGTGGAGGGGGAGGGGGGTGGCAAAGGGGAGGGGGATTGGGACGAGAATGGGGGAAGAGATGGGCGATTTTATTCGGAGGTGCGTAAAACGTGTTGCTATGATGCAGTTTGAGAGAGAGTTGCGTCGCCGTGGCGAGGGGAAAAAAGAGGTTAAACGGGGTGAGGGGGGAGGATTACAGATGAGCGTATGGCTAAGGGGGGTTAACACTAGTGTGGGGGTATAGTGGATGCAGGAGGAGCGGGATAACCTCGAATCGAGAAGTGGCGAGGTGTGGGAGTGTAGAGTAAGAGTAAGGTCGGGTGTGGTGTGACAAGGACCTGGAGAAGCGAAAAGATTAGCGTATTGGACCGGATACAAGCAATATTTGATACGTGGATGGACATAAAGAGAAAGAATGAACCGCTTCCGCCGTTTTTACAGGCGGTCCCTGCATCTCCTTAAATTTCCAAGTATCTGGGAAGGTGATCCGCCAGTATAAGGGCATGTAACATAGAACATAACTTAACTAGATCGGGTTTCTAACCTGGTTCTCCAAATAACCCTATAAGGTTTTAGCCAACCACTTACCCGACAGGCAATTGGAAGATAGTGGCTCTAATCACATGAGTCAAAAGTTTTTTACCGAGGAGAATTTCCATATATTGGTGTATCCACTTGCACCCGAGTTCATGACTACGCACTACATTGTTTATAGTTCTTTCTAGATGATTACAGCTTATTAATCAAGAGAGTACTGCGGGTGAGATTTTTGAAGCTGCACTGAAGATGCATTAAAATAGCATACAAAATATTTTTTCAACGCTCAAATGTTTAGAGACCATTGAGGACACTCCAATATACAGTATTAATGCTTATCAGAAATTACTTTACCATATGAGATAATAGGGAAGACGCAACAGTTTTGAAGTAAATCTAGATTAACACACCCATATTTTTATCGTCCAGTTTCATGGTTGAACAACCTCTGAAGCCGAAACAAACCATTAAACTCCCCGGAGCGCATTTACCTCGCCGCCGTTCACATTCTCGGTGTCGCAAAAAAAAGCATTTCCCCGTTAACATCCCCTCCAACGCCGCCCGGTTAGATCGCGCGGGTGTTTTTCATTTAAATCGCAACATCTCTATCCTTACCACTCCTCCTGCGGCTTCCCCAGGATAAAAGAGGAAGCTCACACGCACTCGCACATGGGTCCAGGAGCGGACGACACAGCAGGAGGAGGGTAGAGATGTGGCTAAGTTGTGGGGACGCGGAGGAGAGCACGGACGAAAACATGGGAGGAATGAATGCTTGATACGAGAAGTTAACAAATAAAAATCGCTTGCCGGAGAGAGGCGGGAGGGCATTGTGGTGTGGGTGCGGAGTTTTAGGTGGCCATGAGAGAGTGAGAGAGAGAGAGAGAGCTAAGGACGGCTGAGGGGGGGCAAGGGGGGGTGGTGGCATGGCGAGCTTGAATAATTACGTCGGCAAGGGTAGTGAAAAGGGGTGGAAAAAAGAGGTGGGAGGGGGGTTGAGCATTAAAAGGGGATGTTTCTGGCGGGGGAGGAGGGTGACGGGACATGTAGACGCGAGGGGGAGGGAGGAGATCAAGATAGAAAGGGCGCACGGAGAACACAGCGAGTTGGAGAAAGGGAGATGAGTCCAGCCAAGCGTCGGTTTGGATCCCCGTGCTTAACACATATGCACCCGACTAAAGGGGGGGGAAGGTCCAGGGGGGAGGGGGGTTGGGAACCCCCGGCGCCGTCTCATATTTCAGGCTGAATTAACGCCCTTTTCCCAACCCCCATCCCCTCCATCCTCCTCACTGCTCTTTTCAATTCCGAAAGCGCAAAATACAGTTGTTTTCCCTCTCCGCAACCCTCTTATTTTCCAATTACGGAGGCAACAGCCCCTTTTCTTTTTGACCTATCCATCAGGGGTGGCGGGCGTTGGAGGGACGAAGTGGACGATGGTGCCGGGGAATCGCCGCTCCCTCTAACTAGCTTAGATGAGGCGAAAGGATATGACTGGATTTCCGGTCGTCCACGGATCGAGATGGCCCTTTCGAATTGCGATGGGTGAGAGAGCGCTCTAAATGGATATTTACGGTTATTCCCGGCGTGCGTATCCCCGGGTTCGGAGTGTAATCTTTATCAGCGTGGAGGGCTGTGAATGATAAGTTATGTCGATATTAAAATTTCAAAACAATGTTACGCTGAGGAAAAAAACGAAACGTTCGAATGATTTCCAAATTGAACAATTGGGCCTTCGATTCCTGAGGAAAATCGGCCGTGCCACCCATTACGGCACGGAGGGAGGTGGCCTCCGAACACTGAACCGACAATATCGTAAAAAGAGATGAAAATCCCAATACTTCTACGGGTATCAAATGAAGGAATTTGCATTTGCGCGCATCACAATTTTGCATCGCTCGGCGCACGCCCCTAATTAATCCAAGAGGCATTCACTCTGCCGTGAGATTAGTATACAATCAGATAAATATAAATCCAGATGGACGCACCTCCGAAGAGAAGGGCATTTCAGACAACATAGGATGACACGGGTATCGCATCTAAAGGCAAAACAGATACTCTAGCGTCATTTTCCAATGAAACGGCAAAGAATCTCCACATATTTAGAGGAATGACTGCATACAAATTCAGACTCTATACGCAGAACGTAACAGCCACAAGTAACGGAGTGCTCCCATCGTTTTAGTGTGTGTTAACTCTCAATTTCCCGCGCGGGCATTAGGAAAAACAACCAGGTAAACAGCTGAATTCGCTCACACTCGCATCGAGGATTCGTCCTTATTAATTTCTTTCGGCGAAAAGTAATGACACCTCGCGATAAACAACGGCTCATGATGCGATAGCGACATCATTGCGTCGATGGAGTGCAAAGATTAGACCGTTCCGGCAGTCGCAACCGCCTTTATCGCATCACATTACCACCTCCACGATCGCCTATGACACGGCAAGGAGAACCAAATAGAAGATAGGAGCGCGAACGTTAAAGCACGAAACAATTAACCCGGGGTGATAACCTAGCTCACTACTTATGAAGCAAGAGGCTTAACCGTGAGCCATCACCCGCGAGATGGATACACATTTCAATCGGAAAAACTAAGAACGGTCATATTTCCAGCGTATTTTTTTGCGCGATGCTGCGGGAAAACAACATTTAAGGATTATCAAGAGTATGCGAAGGTATGATGAAAAAATCATCCCCGTTCGTGCTCACAGGAAATATCCCACCCCAAGGTCCCCCCTCCATGGAACCCACCACCCCTGGCTTTTTTTCTCGTAGCCTTGCGGAGCGATGAAATTGCGTTCGTATTATGATTATTGCAGAGGCCATATAAACCGCCGATGCGGAAAAAAAGAAGAGACCTCGGTATTGAAGGGAGGAGAGGGTGGTGCTCTCGGCAGGGCGAGGAAAGGACGAGGAATGGGTGTGGGCATAGGACGGGTGGAGGAGGGGAATTCGAATGAAACGCGTGACGAAAAATAATAATGGCAAAATGCTCGCGAATTACAAAAGCTTCCAAAATGTGACGCAATGCTCAAATGGCATAGATATGGCGTTCGGTAATACAAACGCATGCGAAACCCATAAACAACCTCATATTCACCGGGATATGACCCTTCATTTGCGCAGAAAGCACCCATTTGTGTGTGTGGGGCGGGCGCATGTGGAGTTCGGCGGGGAGGCGGAGGGGGGTGCGAGGGGCGAAAGGGGTTTTCGGGAGGGAGTTGGAGGCTCGGACACGGAGTGGTGAGAGACATAGAGAGTGGGGTGGGTGAAGGAAAAGGGCCAGGAGGGAATCAACATAGGAATTCGAATGGACGACGGTATGGGTACAGGGAGATGGGAGTAGAGTAATCCATTGCCGTTCGACGAGACAACCGCGGAGGAATCAAGGAAATACAATGCATTGCAATGGGAAGGCCAGAGGCCCCAGGGTCACGTCAGTTAAACGGACCAGAGGGACCACAAAAACGTCCTCGAAAAGA
Source organism: Pyrrhosoma nymphula (assembly GCA_963573305.1). NCBI lineage: Eukaryota > Metazoa > Arthropoda > Insecta > Odonata > Coenagrionidae > Pyrrhosoma > Pyrrhosoma nymphula. Next base: position 144,133,728 of record OY754329.1, on the reverse strand, counting down.
CAAGAAAACTTCAGGAAACTGCTATTCTAAAACCTATCAATTCGATCACAGATGTAAACCGCACCGTAAATAACTCAACAGTCTATTTAGATACCACAAAAAATTAGCAGGGCCACTAACTTTTTCGGGTTCGAACCCCGCAGGCGCAGGGTTACTCGAGGTCTACTTCGGGCTTACTGGAGATAACTTCTATTCAAGCGCCGTCTTTCGGACGAGACGGGAAAACCAGGATACCTATAACTGCCTTCCCAAAGGAGTAGGCTACTATCAAATCCGGGTTTCTCTCCTCCCACTTGGTAAAAATCTAACTTACGAAGCATTTATCTAGCAGCGGAAATAATAGTACCTCTTTATTACCATTATAAATAGAACCGCGTTAACATTGATCCCATGAGTAAAAATCGGGTTGTTTCCTCAACTATTTCATTAAGACACGCATTACAGAACCCCGAGACTATAACAGGTATTCAGCTACTTCTAGTGACCGTAGTAAAATAACGGGACCAAATTCTAATTATTGGAACACATAAGCCATTAAAAATCATAAATGAAAAATAAGGTATGTAGGTACATGTGGGAGTTATGCGAAATTTTATTATGTATTTCAAGACCATAACGAAGTCAGAGCCTTCACGCAGTCAAAAACTGATGATTGAACAGAGAGCTAAATGGCACAAAGTCATGAGATGGAATAAGGAAACATAAAAACATACGACACATTAACGACAGGTTGAGATTAAGGTCTTTCCAGAGGCGATAAATGATTTCCATATCACTAGTAAGCATAAAACGAACTGTCGCCTTAAAATATGGTTTCAAAAATGGCAACGTGCACGGCTGGTGTTTTACGAGCCAAGCCATGGCGCCATTTGACAGAAAAGTCATACAATACGTCTCGGCGGCGCCTGGAATTACGATTATTAAGAATACGACGACAACATTCTTCCTAATAACGTCCCCACCTTTCATAAAAACACGACGCGATATAAAACTATCCCGTTAAAAAGAAAGAAAGCGTACGGTTTGACATTTCCATTGGACATCCCTCACGGTTTTCATTAAAATCTCGGGGTGTAATTTACCTTTGAATGCGCGGAGAGAAAGTAATTCATACGCCCGCAACCTTATTAATCCCTTAGGACGTAAATTAAAAATTGTTTCACAGGAGCCGTTAGGATTAACGACGACCCCCCCACCTCACTCGGCCGGGAACGGGAAAAGAACACACTCACTCGAAAATAACTTCGGAAAGAGCAACATGACGACGGAGTCAAAGGGAGAAGCGCTTCATCAGGAACGGCAGAATTTTGCGAAACAAAAAAAGAATCATAGCAAGAGAAAAACGAGATTGAATGAAAAACTTTATTTTTTTATACCCAGATGAGGAAACCGGACGGTTGGCGGGTGACGAGGTAGAAAGAATAGACTAACTACGAAACCTTTTTTCGGGAGAGCTCACGGTTTTTTTAAGTTGCGAATAGAGAAATTACGTCCCGAGAATTGTTTGCGATAAAAAAAGTCCACGGGTATAAATCTTATCAAATCAGGCGTCATTAAAAAGAAATGAGCATCAAGACGGCCGTGTCATGGGTGTATGGAGGGGAGTATTATGTGCTAAATTCGAAGGTCTTTCTGGAATGATGGGAATAGGGAGGGCCGACGGGTAGTGGTGTGGGTCGAAAGGGTAAGGTGAGGAAGGGGTGCGCAGACAGAGGCAAAAAAAAGACAGGGTCTAGCGAGAAAATAAAGCGGTTTATGTGGAAACAATATGGGTGAGCGTAGATGTAGACAGAGGAATGGTCTCTTGGGACGCGGGATTGATCACCACGTGAATGAAGTGATATCCTAGAGGGAAATGTGGAGTCGCGGCACTGGAGGTATGTCGAGGAGGTGGGAAAGAATAGGGCTAGCGAGGAAGGATGAAGGGCGGATCATAGCGAAACATGCGTGGAAGACTGTGGAAAGAGTGGACGCCCGAGGGAAGTTTACCAGATGGAACACACAATTTCCTCATCCACGATTAGATATGAATGTAAAATAATAATATTTTGTTTAGTAACCTTTTCTTAATATCAATTATATAAGTTTTCCGCAGTATCAAAATTATTAGCCATATAATAAGCTATGTATAGCTAACCAACAAACCACGAACACTAAACAGAGTATTACACCATTATTCAATTGTTAACAGGAAACATGCTGGGTAAAACTTCGCCAGTTGTAAGTAACAACAATATGGCCAAAAAAAATACCTAAATTAAATTCTCAGCCATAGTGGCACGTAGGATATCGTTTGAAGGCGGGCACGGCGGGCAACGAAGTAATGGGATACACTCAGAAATTTAAAGTCCGGAGCGGGAGTAATAATTAAATAAATTGAGGCGTGCTAAATTCACAGAGGGGCGACAAAAACGAGGTGATATCAACAAGGAGGAGATGCCGTTTAAGGACTCTAGATAGGGTAGCCAACTATCCCAGGCTCTCCAAGATACTACCGGGATTGGACAATAATATAAAAAATTTCACGCATCTCAGACAGCCGTTTTCCTTCCGTTTAAAGTTTTAACGTTTACAAAATATTCTTCACATTTTTATCGGTTTCTGTCACTCATAATTTTCGTTAACAAGTCAATTGCTACTGGAATCACAGAATGTATAAATATATCTCAACATTTCGCGGATTAGACAATTGAGGCATGATCGTAAATTATATCGTTTGATCGCATTTGACCTAGCGCTTGTTATAGTTAGCTCAGTTACGATTGTAGAATTACTGTTGATCATTTATTGAAAATATATATATTCAACGGTTGCTATAGCAATGTCATCACAATTGAACTAGCTCTTGCTAGAGTTAACTCAGTTGCGATTGTAGAATTACTGCTGCTCATTTATTGAAAATATATATGTTCAACGGTTGTCATAATCATGCGTTGAACTTAAACTGCCGGAATCTATCGGAATCTCTTACTCTTGTCACCGAAAACTCTTGGAATCAACCATTCAGGAGTTGACAAACCTAACTCTTGATCGCGTGGTAGACGTGGGCTACGGGGTAGAATCCCGAAAGAGATCGCGGGACGCGGGCGATGGGAAAGAGAGCCGGAACGAGGAGAGTAAGTGAGCCCGCTCTTTGGGAAACGGGCGTGAGAGACAAACAGATGAGTAGGAAGAGGGCGAGAAAGTAGAGGGATGATGGGAGGGAGGATGAGCGAGCGGTGTGTGGCAGGTTCACACATCCCGTCACACAAATCAGCCGGAGACCACGGACCGCCAGAGAGGGGGAGAGCAGTGTGAGTGAGTGTGTATGTGCCTCATCAAATTCGCGCATTTATCCAGCCACCGAGCCGCCGCCAACGCCACCCACCCACACACCAACGCCCGGATATCCACACTCCACAACCCCCACCCTCCCACTCACTGTCACCGCGCACACTTTTCCTGCATCGCCCCCCCGAAACGCCGGCACCCTTTTTCCACCCAGCCACGACCCTTCCCCCGCGACACACCACATCCGACCCCCACCCCACTTCCCCGTCACGACACTCACGACTCTGCCCCCCAAAAATCTCGCGAGTTTCACGCGTGCGTGAGGCCACTTCTCACTGCACCCCCCAAAAACCCAGTGAAACGAACGTTTGAAAAAAAAAATTCCCCACGTCTGAGCCAGAGAGAAAGATATATATATATATATATATTCATACACCCATGCATATACACCCACACAAATTCACTAAAGCGTCATCCTCAGCGCTTCCATGTGCTGACGGCTGTTTGTGTGTGCGTTTGATGTGAGCGCGGGAGTGTGGAAACGATGAGTTTCAACAAGTAGCCCAAGAACGAATTTCAAACTGCCCATATCTCTCAATCTCTCTCCTCTCTCATCTCCCTCTCCGAACTGAAGAAAGGCGTAGAATCACCGCCTGCCTCTTCCCCACCTCGTTTCCTTTCTATTTTCGCGGGAAAATGTCGAATTAGAACTTGAAAATGCGAAAACTCGTCTAGAAATCGATTCATTAAAAAATAAATTAGTAGAACAAGGTTGAGGATATTCTGAGAGCAATTATGCGCAGAAAAAAAGTTTCACGCAATTTATTTTCCTTCTTTCAGGAGATAGAGGTCTAAAAAGGTTTTTTTTCAGACTCCAATGTCTCTCGAAGTTTTTTTTAACCATCTCCCCTATAGAATAAAAATGTCATTCTTATTTTCCTGAAGGTTATAATATTACCGACCCCATTCGGTGAATGGCGCAAATTGCAGATTGAAATCCACTCCCACCCAAGAACTTTCCTCATTCATTCACTTCAAACATGCCCGCAGAGTCAATCATAAATTAGGCTCCGAGTCTTATTGTTAGGCTCCAAACGGAACGCTAAAAAAATCACGAAGAAGGTACCTAACTTAATTTGAAAATAAAAATAATCTCATTAAACAAAGTTTTTATTATATTCCCCTTATTTTCATATGCATTACGTCACGTTTTAATGTCTCATATTCTCTGTGCATTTTATTATATTTTTTTAATTGTTTTATGGTATCTATGCCATTAAATATTATATTATCACATTGCTAATAAATTTAATTTGTGAAAGAAAACCACTGATATGTCAAATTATTTACAGAATGTCAATATTTTGAGATTGGAATTGGATGAGTTGAGAAGAATTCTAAAAATTCAAAGTAAAATTATGTCTGTATGCATGTTAAATTCGACAATAGACGATTTTACCGTGTATTTTGAAAATTCAAAAACGCGGTTGAAAATATATACAAATAAATTGGAATATAATTAAGTCAGTGTGTATTTGTGTGGGTTTGTTAAAATTAATCGTTGGTCACAAGGAGTCTATGGAACAAATTTCAGATTGATTGGATGAGGGGAAATAGGTTTGTACGTACACGGACAAGCAGGCAGACAGTGTGAGCTAAAATAAAGGGAGTAACAAAACATGTAGCCATACACTTACATTTATACGATTGTCATCGAGGGGATATTCTTGAATACCAAAGATAACTCACTCAAACATGAATAACATTCGCGACAGATTCTATTATCCATTATATCCTTGCGCTGCGTTAATTTCAATGAACTAAACGGTACCGATGCACTGATTATATCGGAGAAAGGGCTGTTGAAAGCGCTGAAAATATTTATTGTCTTAATGGTGACGACGTACACGAATTCCTCGAGAAAATCGTCTCAATATTCTTCAGTTGACCAATGCTTAACGGAAACGAAGACGCCATAATTTATTTCATAATGCATTACGATTTATTCGAAGAAAAAACTCTTAGTTTATTAATGAATATAATGAAGTTATTCCTCGTCGCTAATGAATGCATTATTATTATTATTATCTAAAAATTTCTTTCTACTTCTCCAATGCTACTTACGGATGAAAACTGCCCCATTCTCACGGTTGCTTACGGAACTCGATATTTGCGTAAGACTTTGCACGTGTTCAAAACATTCCCCAACTGCCACCTGCAGACGACTGAAACAGCCAGGCACTAAAATACGGGCGACTGGATTACGCTGCTCCCGAAGAAATTTAAAAATATAGGAAGGAGGCATCCGAGTGTCAATCACACAATGCCCGCCGGTGTGTTAACTCAAAACAATGCAAATTTCGCACGTTAAACTAATCAATAAGGCTCTTTCAGGGAGACCGATTGCCCGTTTCCATGTAGTTGAAACCTTCGGGCACTGGTCGCGTCATCTTCCATTTAAAATATATATTTTCGAAATGCCGTTCGCCATTGCATCAGCCGCAGGGTTTATTTTCCATATCCCTGACCTCACGCCTTGCAGCCTAGCTAATGAAGGTGTCATCTGCAGTCCGAGAGGCAGGAATATATCCGCGATGGCTAATTATTACTCGTTAGACTCGCGCAATATCGTTTTCGGATATATCTGGAGCAACAAAAGCCCAAGGACTATACTTGGAATAAGTTCCAAACACAATGAGATGGGCTGAAGTTAATGGCAAACAAGACAACGGCCTGCTGTTTCCCCATGCCTATTCCTGAAATCCAGAATTTTAGGATTTAAAAGATGTCGCGAAACAGGTATCCAAAAATTAGAAATTGCATAATCTACGGAAATCCACACAAGTGTCCATCGAGAAGGTATTTACCCACAAATATGTTTCAGCTGTCAAAAATACACCAGAAAAAGAGGAAAAGGAGGAGGTACGATCCAAAAATACTGAACCAGAGGATATCGGACTGAAACAACTATGCATAAACCCAGTAGAACTACAGGTATGGCAGAGAGGCAAGTGTTTGGTTGATTTAAATTTTCATTGAGGATGCAGTAAAATACTCTTCGCCCATTTCGTTTCTTATTGTTAGAACTTATTCCTTCCATAAAAACCACAACATTCGCTGACTTCGAATTAAATATCACCAATAGGGAATTATAACACAAAACTTTCAAATGAGCATGGGTTCCTTTGATGAGGCCAAAGAGTGAATATCTTAGTTCATGGAATACCTGTAGATTCGATAATTCCTTCCATTCGAAGGCTCTCAGTACCCAAGTGGTCGGCACCATGAATGAAAAGTTCTCGAATTTAAATGTACAATTTACACCGAATCCATATAACGAACTTCGGAGTAACATACGATTTCACTGGTAGAACATAAAAGCAAACGAGAGACTGAGCCACAGGGCTTCCACTCACTGTTTGATACAGAAAAGTGAGAAAGTGAGCGATTTTTGCCAAAAAAGTGAGGGGAAAATGTGAAAAGAGAGGAAAATGTGAAAAGAGAGGAAAAAGTGAGAAAAAAATTATCAAATTGGTGATTTTTGGGTTCTTTGGGTGATTTGGGGATTGGTGAGCCCATGTTAGACTTCTGGCAATGACTATAACCCTACATTTTGCAATATTTTAAGCTGGAACTCGTTTTTAAAGCAGTAGCAACAGGGATAAAAATTACAATACAAAGAATTGGACAATGAACACTTGAATTTCCGACTCTAGAAAGCATAAAGAATAAACAAAAAATAAAGAAATCTCGACTAGAGATGAAGGGTACAAAATAGATAAGAATGAGGAAAATAAAGTACCGTACATTAGGAGATCAAATATAAAAAGCAATGATTACAAACAATAATAATTTAAGTCTAGGCAGGGTCTGCCTGTGCCTCGGGATCATCATCCCGGCGCTTTTTGTGATTCTTAAAATGCTGCTCTTGTTGAGACGATGTCCTCTTCTCTACATTCTTTTGCAAAGGCTCCATTTTCTTCAGCAAGTCATCTGCCTGTGGCCGCAGAGTTTGTGCCCCCCCCCCTCCCAACATACTTGGGGCGATCTTGACATTTGTCATATATTTTTTGACAATAGCCTTCTCCAGTTTCTTAATTGCCTTAGTTCACTAGTTGACCACAAGCCTTGCACTCCTCAATCTCCTTCTTACTTGTCGCATGCAGGTCATCCTGCAGCTTACCTAACGCCTGTCGTTCCTTTAACTGGGTGGCCTCTCGCCTCTCCCTCGTCAGGCGAGTGTTCTCCTCTTCTTGCGATCTCTTCAGCTCGTCGTCTTATAGTTTCCGCTGAGGATCCAGGTACTCTTCATACTTGCTGCATGCCGCTGCTGCATGCTTGAGCAGCTGCGACGTCATAGGCACATGTTCAGGGATGCCATTGTAGTCTCGAAGGCCATCCCTGATGTTGAGCCTGGCATTAGGAGTACACTCCAGCATAGCCAACCTGTCAGCAGGGAGCTGATTTCTGGAAAGAGAAAATCCTCACTCGTCATCAGAACTGCCATGGGCTAAACAAGCTTTCACCACTACGAGTGGATACTTGGGATCACTGGCAACATCTGTCTTGGTAAATATCTGGGTCCAGTAATCGTCAATCATAGTTTCAGGTTCATACAGCAGAAGGGTTTCCAGCTCCAACAATCTCCACTCGTCTGGAAGGCCATCTTCATCCACTTCCATCGGCATCTGCAGGATCTTGTAAAAGGATACAATGTTCTGCGGGGAGCTTTCCTTGATGTTTTGAGGCTTCAAACATTTCAGGTGACGAGCCTCTCTTCCCTTCGTCAGGACTGATTTCTGGAGGTGGCTCACAGCAACATGATAATGTTTTAAAGCTTCTTGATAAAACTTAAAACTCTGGAGAGGCGAGCATTTTTGTTCGAAAAGAAGCCGATCGGCATCCTTGTCAATGTCAATTTTGCTCATTTCCATAATATAGTTAGTATGAAGAAATAAGGCTTCTTCCATGCATTCTTGCCTGCTTTTGAGCAGCTTGCAGAACTGACTTAGCAATAAGAAATATAGACTCTCAACCTCATCATCCAAAACATGGATAATAGGCTGATCATGTTGAAAAAGTTTTTAAAATCTTTCAAATATTTTAGCACAATACAGGACAAAGGCTATCTCTGCAGGGAAGATTTTATACTTAACAGCGTTACCAATAGCCTGATAGCACTTCGAAGCAAGGAGCTTTTCAACATCTTTGCCTTCCTGACAGGGTAACACTTTAGGAAATTGTATTTGAGAGCCGGCAATTGCTCTTGAAGTCTCTCTGTTGCTGGGGACAGGGTGAGCCACCGGAAAAGAACATGCTTAAGAAACTCATGCATAGGCACATTCTTCTCTATTTGGGATTTTTCAAACACCTCAAAACGACTTGGATAGTCTAGAAAGTCATATACAAGAATAATGACGTCAAATACCTCCATTCCAAAAATTTCAAGCCCTTTCTGAAATGATGTTTGGAGGATGTGCAGGTTGAAGAAACCAATGTCAAGAAGTCCTATGTCAAAATAAGATTTGAATTTCGGAGAAAAAAGCCTAACAATGGCTTTGTTTACATTGGGGCCGTCGTAAGAGACCATGAGCATTTTCCCAAAGTACACAGAACAGAACAGAATGCAGATCAAATTTACTGAAACAATGTTTCAGCGGTGGCCCTGCCAATGAATGAAGTCATTAAGTGACGAAAAATTACTTATTTTTTCTTTTCCGAGTAGAACGTGATGCTTATCTGCAGTTTCTTAAAGTGTTTCTCGTTAGTTGTCTCGAAATAACAAATAGTAAAGCCAACATCATTTTGAGCATCTTCTAGCATTAGGTCCTGGAAGAAAGGGCCGAGGCCTTCAGTCCACAAATAAGCCACCTTTGTCCTTCCTAAAAACATCCCCTTCAGTACGTGACCTTCCTTGAACATTCCTGTGAAGGTGTCCACGATACCGTCACAGGATGTAGCTGAGAAGCTAGACTGGACACACTTCATTGCTCAAATTAGTTTATAAATTGCGCAAAGGCGGCTGATTTCCGCGGAAAGGATGAATTTTGCTGTAGGATAACCTCGTCTTTTCCATAAATGTGAGCATTTTTTCAAATTAGTGAGAAAAGTGACCCGGTTTTCGAATAAGTGAGTAAAAGTGAGAGAAGTGAGTCAGTGGAAGCCCTGCTGAGCCAAGATTTTTCCATAGCACGACAGCTGGGTGGTTAAGAGAAGATATGAAGTGGATGGATGAGGTTATCAAGGGATGTCTATGATAGGGACCGGCCACATCTGAAAATAGGACAGCGCACTGGATTTATTCTCACCAATACCATCTCCTCTAAACAGTTCAGCCTAAAAACCTAACCTCTCTCTTAGATCCCGCCCATTCTATTTATCTATAGCCTAGTCACTCGACCGGCTGCGTGTCCCACAGTTCCTAAAAGCGGAGGCCGGCAAACCCACACCTTCAGCCCCCGATCCACTAACCCACGATTCCGAATGCGGAATGCGTAATGAGGCAAGGAGGGGGGCGGGGGGCCGGGGTGAGATTAGGGGGGGGGGGGAGCGACAGAGGGCGACAGGGAAGAGGTGGGGGATTGGGAGAAAAACATGAAAATGAATGCATACATTGGCAATGGGGTGGAATAAATGTGAAAGCGACGGATAAAGAGGCGTTAAACACCACAAAGCGGGTATGGGAAATAATATCAAAGAGGTGGATGACACGGAAAGTGTTAGAGCTCAAAAATAAAAATATGAAAGACTTACTCTTTGTATGTACGAACCTAATGCACCTCTCTCTTCAAAGCCCATTTGAACACGACAAGCAGTGGCCCCGCATATCGCTTCGAGGAAAATTAGTAGAAAATACAGCCACCATGCGATACGTTAACAATTACCGCATTAACAGCGGCGTACACAGTTATGGCAAAAGTAAACAGGAAACTTCTGCCAGAACACCCACTATTCAGGAATGTTCTCATCTGTCACATGCAAGACTATGAATCGCATTGTCAATTTTAAATTAATCCTGGGAAAAATATTTTATACAAAACACTATGGAACAATGATAGCTCCAACTATTAAATAAACAGCACTTCCATGATATTGTCACGGAAATACATCACTGAAAAAACAAATGTAGTAGGTACAGAAGACCTCAAATTCTGGTGGCAATGGAGCAAAACCCTAAAAATTGGGGCATTAAAAATTCAAAAGATGAATTGTTATAAGCTGATAGGATATGAATATTAAAAAAAGGAAAAATAAAATTCCAAGTTAAATAAATGTTGCATTATAACTAAAACACGAAGGGCAACACAATTACACGCCCATCAAAAAATTTACCCAGCAGCTGTACCCAATTCCATATGCTCATCATTCACGGCGCGAAACGAGTCGAAGTGCAAGGGAGGGAGGGAGGGATCGAATTTTTTTTCATTCCAAAAAACACGAAAAAATTGCAGGACGTGCGAGTTTCAATACGCGGATAATTTTTTCGGAAGGATGAAAGAAAAACTTTCGGGAGGGGAAAAATTAATAAATATATATAAATACATATTACCATCCCCGAACGGAGAACGCACGCCATTTACCGATTCCGAGCACGAAACAAACACGCATAACACACTACGCTGGAACGCGGGGAACAAAATTTTATTCGACGCGGGAAAAAATGAGCGACGAAAAACTGCCGCGCGCAAATGACGAAAAAAAATGAAACTCGGGGTGCACGCGAAAACCCTTTCGGAGGGAGGTGAGGGGAGATACGGGGCGGGAACGGGGGTGAGAGAGGGGAATGGGGGGGGAGGGGGTGGAAAGAGGAGAGAAATAACAAAACATTACTGATGCTCACGCAAAATATCTATTAAAACGTGCAAATGAAGAGCTTTTCAACTCTCAAACTGGGGCTGGCGGGGAAAGAAAAAAAGTGTCGGCACGGATACATGGTGCAGTGTGTGTTAGAAATGGAGAGAAAGAGAGATCATTTTTAAGCACTCGTGGCCGCAAGCACCGGGCATAAGGGGGTGGTGTTGGCTCGCGTATGAATGGGTGGCGGTGGGCACTCACGGTGAGGGAGTGGAAAAAAAGTAGGGAAAGGGGAAGAAAACGCACACACCGGGGACAGGACAGGTAGGGGAGAATCGTTGCACTGAAGAGGAAAGGGGGGGGTGAAGAGGGATGGAGAGAGAAAGGCGGGGACCATCAGAGCAGAGAGTGTTGACGGGCGGCGCGTGGGTGAACGCCGAGGAATAGCGCCCATCATAATCGCCTCCAACGGGCGAAAGATAAGAGCACTGGGGAGGGGAATGAAACGGCACGCGGAGCGAGTGAAAGAAATGGGAGAAAAACGCAACCGAACGAAATGGATTAAAAAAAAAAGAGGTAACGAATGCCGCTTAGAGAATAGTCGAGGCGGGAGAGGCAAAAAGGGTACAACGGGGGAGAATAGAGCCCCAGAGATAAAATAGCACCCTGGAGATAAACTAGCGCTCGGTAGACTGAATAGCACCAGGGAGAGAGAAATATCGCCCGGATTAGCTCCGAAGGGAGGTGGGGAATGGGAAGGACGGACGTCGGGAGGCGGGAAAAGGGTCAAAGAGGAACGCGGGCCACGCTTCCAGGGTGAGAAAGGTCGAGCGCCTGTGCCGTCCGCTGCGACACCACTGGACTAACAGCAAAACATCTCTCCCATCCTCTCTTTCCCACGCACCGTTTTCATTTGACTATTTTTTAATTCTCCCACTCTCTTCCTGCCCCCCTCCTACCTCCCACAACACCCCTCTCACTCACGTACACAGACATTCAAAAACACACGCAAACGAACTCTCAAACCCCCTAAAAACGACCCTTCCCTACACGCCGTCCCCTCCACCCAAGCTCCACTTTTATCGCGGGAAACGACTACCCTTTCCTGCTCCTACTCCAAACCTTCCCCCCTTCCCGAATCCACACCCCCTGCCACACACACATGCGAAAACTCCCGCACATCCACCACGTATCGCAGGGGCTTCCCTCCTCACAAACACAGGAGTCGCGCTGTATAAATAACGCGCGGGAGCGGCGACGGCGCTAAATAGCCAGGGCATGAGACGGGTGAGAACATGATTCGGCGCGAAATGGCAACTTAGTGACCGAGGGGGTTTTGTTTTGTGGGAGGGCGTTGAAGGGTGAAGGGGGAGGGGGTTGGACGGACCACCGCCGAGCGCTGCCGCTCTTTGTGGCGTGGAGGGGAGGGGGATAAGGGGGGGGAGGGCTGGGAAGTCGGAAAAATTAGGGGCTAACGCGGGAGAGAGCGGAGAGAAATTTTCGCGGAAGGTACGGAGATGATTCCGAGGGGAGAGAAAGAAAAGAACTTTAAAAAATTACGGCGTCAATTCAGCTTTTGCTGAGCGAGTGAGAAGGTCAAGATTTCTTGATACAGATTATGACAGAGGCGCCAGAAAACGAAAATTGAAATTCCATATTTTCCACTCAAGAGTTTTTGCCAATTTTTCGGAGTTTTAACATGCTAGCTTTCGATGTTGGCCTTTCCCTCAAACAGCCACTAATCTCTTCTAACTATTCACAACCTATTAGGCACCAGCAGATAAAGAGAAGCAGATGATTGAACATCAGTGCGGTACTTAGATTGAAGGATACTTTCCCTGTAAATTTATGATTTCAAACATATTATAAAATGTTTTCAAATTTTTAACTTTACAATTCACTAATTTACCGTTTCAATTGCACACAATGAAACTTATTTACGAAGAATTATATAGTAAGAGTTTCAAATGCTGAATTATATTTGTAAAGAGAGAAAAAGGGAAACATAGCTGAATAACAAAAGTACAGTACTCATATTTTAGTTTTGTTTTATTATTATTCTGCATTATAAATTTTCCAGACAAATAGCCAAGGGCGGGGAGAGAAATAGGTATCTACTACGGGTTAAGTCCCGAATACCCAAGGTGAGAAGAACCGTAATAGTCCAATTAAGTATACGCTCGCGTGTATATTTGCGCTCCTCACCAAATGGTAACCCTTACACCACTTCATGATTGCGCAGCCACCGCGCAAATGCCATTCCGAAAAAGCACGGAAACAATCAACTTTCAATTTCTTTGCCACCTCAGGAGCACGGAGCCGACGTAGAAATGGAATATTTGATAACAGACCACCGTTGAGACCACTGCCAGCGTGCCCCATTCCATGCGAGTTTAAATAATTAGCAAACGATTTTAAACTTACATGCACATTTAGCGAAATGCAACACCATTAATGCGAACTTAATTATTACGTGATATCCAACATTTACATAGACGGGAAAACTCTCCTAAAATAGTCTACGGACCCTGAATGTACACCTCCCTTTTCCACTTTAGCTAACATAGCCTCTTACATTCAATGACATGAAGCGCGAGGGCATACATGATTCATTACTAAGCATAAATTTAACGCACGATGAACTGTGACAGAGCTGTACAGATCCAAATCGCAAAGAGAAAGGCAAACAAAAGTCGCGGTATAAGCCCCATGAACTTTCGTACATTTCTAACCACCATATTTTGCGCAGTGATTAATGCAAGAGAGCAGTAATTAATTGTGAACTGCTAGCCAGCTATCACCAGCTATTTAAAACCAAGGATAGAATTTCAAAATGCCCCTAACGCCTGACATTTTCAAGAATCCAAACACTTGTTTCACACTTAAAAATAACCAAAAGCACATACTTAAGTAGGGGTACGTTATACAGCGGCCTTATATCTGAAAGAACACAAAAATTACAGTTGGAAAATAGTTCTGCAAAATAATATTGTCATTATTAGGATATGTATTTCAAGCCTACAATGTGAAGGAAAAGGTAAAGCGGGAAACGCAGCACCATCGGGCAAGATGTAGGTATCTGATGGTTTTAGGGCGCAAAAGCACCGAACTTACAAAACGAATCATCACCAATTTGTACCACTGGGAAAACCACAACTCTTTTTCGGTTTCCAAAAACGGTGGCTGCATTTTATTCAAACGTTTCGGGCGGGATACACAATTCCAAAACCGGCGAGCAGATATCCTTTTTTTCCTCCCTCTCTCCTCCCGAAAGCGACCGAAAAATAGTCATCGCTCGCTTCCCCTTTCATTCGCCCCGCCTCACTTGGAATTCGAAATGACCTCTTGATATTTTGAAAGTAAAATTGTGGAGGGAACGGGATCTCTCTCTCTCCCGCGCGCGCCTGCCTGCCTACGAGCTCACAATTTTTCACAGCTATTAACTCCGAATAACAGAATCGACATTTTTCATACACCCTGCCGCCACCCCGCCCGCCAAAGTGAGCCCGAATTAAAGTTTACTCTAAAACGTCCATGCATCTTTTATTATTATGAAATAATATTTATTCAGATAGGAGAAGAATTTTCATTTCCAAAAATTTTCATCCGCCACCGGAAAAGTTCTCCACTTCTCCCTTCATCGAACTCGCTTCGTTTGAATGTTTCTCCCCCTCCCCTCCTTTTGTGTTTCCATTCCACCTCACCCCACTCCCAGACTCACTTTCCTCTTCCACCCCACCTCCACTCCCGCACTCTCCCCTCCCTCACAAGCAGCACAGCTCCACCTCACACAAACACCTCGCTCGCATTATTTCTCCCGCGCTATTCACCGCATAGTGAGAGGCGCCCTCGCTCGGCGTCACTGACTCAGGGAATAACAGAAGACTTGCGATTAAAACAAAAGGGAAACGACGCTACACAGTCCCGCTCCTATTTATGACCCGAAGAGGAGTCATTTCCCCAAAGAAAATAAGCACCTAATTAGAATACGAATATATTAATTCCAATATATCACCCGATCCAAAATGCATGAGCTCCGCCGTGGGAAAGACGCTGCGGGAGAGCACGGATCCCCCTTTATGATATACAACTTGTATAACGCTATAACCAGGTAATATATAATTCAGAGGCGGGATTGCCCCGAAGAGCTGTGGAGAGGGTGCAGGGGGGCGGCGGGGAATGAAGGGGGAGAGTTCTGCGATGGTGGGCGGTCGGCAGCGGGGTTGCTGAAGGCGAGACGGGGCGTGGGTGTTCAGAAGCACACCGCAAAGTTCAGACTCCTACCATATCCTGTCCGCCGCTGGAACACTAAAGAACAACCCGCCACAAGACGGGACTGAAATACTTCCTCCTTTTCCCTCTTCACTACCCTCCATGACCGCTAGATGTCTAGCATAGCCACCCTCTCGACAAAAAAAACAAACCTGGTAGGGAAGTAGGGGGCCATGGCACTAGCAGGGAGGAAAACAATCCATTTTTTATCCCGGCAAAGGAAAAAAAACTCAAGGGGGTTTTCTGCCGGAGCTCTTTCAATATTAAATTATTCATTAATATCCAGTACTCCGTATTTATTTATCATATATGTATATACGACGTTTATTTAGTTTCCATTCATTCATTCAATATTTATGCATCAATCTACACAAAAAAATACGATTCACATCTCGTTTCCACCACCTCCTCCTCCTCCTATCCTCCCCTCGTACTCACTTATTCATACGGCCTTCGTTAGAATTTTATTCATTCCATGTTTATTTATTATTCATTTTAAGTTTACATGACTTGCTGGTAGTTGTAATAATTTGCGAATTTAAATTTCAAAGCGACTACAAACATTAAACTTCCAAGAAAAAGCCCAGAGGAAGCGCTCCGTTCACGTTTGCGGAGTCGACTTTTCCCGAGCCGAGCTGAGAGAGAGAGGCGAGTTCAAGCGGGAGGCAATTCGGAACGAAATTCGCGATAGGAAATAAAACATAATAATAAACGAATCCCTCTCTCTTCAGAGGAATGCGTTCAAATGACACGCGGGAGACCTTTGTGCCACTTCTTACCGGACACGCCGACGTTGAAAACGGATTAGGAAGGCGCGCTTAAAGAGATATTCACAAAAATTCGAGACACGAAAGGAATACGGAAAGCACAGGCCTTTTTCCTTTAAGGTCGACTATTCTATTTCGACAGAGGGGACCACAGAAGAAATAAACGAATCGGCTCACTCCCTCAAACAAAGAGGCACGCATGAAAAGTAGACTAAATATATCAACCAGGAAAAAATTGCACTTGAACGAATAATATGTCACGAGGTAAGGAAGAAATTTAGCCGCGTATCCGAAATTAGGTTCACTGACACACACTCGTGTTCTTACCGCTTCGCATCACGGAGAAAATAGTTCAAGTTGCCAACACTCATGGGACTTTACTTTTGCTCAAGCTTGTAAGGAAGATGAGTGAAGACCTAATGGACTCTTAATAAACAGGGCCGCACAAACGCTCTATTTCGAATAATAATATTTATTCCTCGAAATGAAGACAAAGTAAACGGAATTATAAAGCTTCCATTATCTCTAAGATGCTATGTTTTTTCCAAAGGACGAGAGAAAACAAGCCTTTAAGAAAATAAATAATGTTACCTCTTTCTTCACCTCTGAGAAGTTGTAGCTCGAGAGAAGCCTCTTTCTCATCGGGAAGACAATAATGTTTGTTCTTCCTTTAATCCTTCCATTCAAACTCTAAAAAAAACCGTGGAAGTCACCCTTGTGACACAAATATTACGAAGAAGGCTAGTAACTCGAGGGCTTCGGCGCAATGTTTCCTACGATATATTTCACTTTTTATTGCGTTCCACACGATAATAGTGGCATATAAATTTCTAGACATTGAAGATATGGTCATGAGAAAATTAAAATACCTAAAGGCAGGCAGATCAATTACCAGACACAGGGTCTACACAAAATAAGGTGAGTAGGTAGACAGTAAAAACCAACTTCAAAAGAAAAACTGACATTTCGCGACAGCATAAATCAGCTGTTAAACTGTACAAAAATCATGTTAAGCATATTTACTCCTTTCAACTCCCAATGATATATTTCTTGCAAATAAAATAATTTTCTAAACGACGATCGGAGTTATTTTCCTTCACATATCTTTAAGGAGGATATTATTAGCACGTCACAAGGCGAGAACCTAATGCCCTTGGCTGGTTCTTGTCGTCCAGTACCTACAGAAGATTTCTAGTCCAAAAACGATTAAATCAAGCTAGCATTAGATGAAGGGACTCGTAGTGCGACCACTCGTCAATCACACGTGTAAATACTTTTACCGCAAACCCAGGATAAACATTTCAGCAACCGATGGAAATGCTAAGAAACCAGAAAGGTAAGGAGACGTAGAGAGGTCGAAAAAGAAATACATCCGCAAGACGCAAAAAAAAGAGAAACGAGTAACAATGGCCGACAAAAGGCCTTGCGCACAGACATACATCGAGGGCCGCATACAATTATTATTTACTGCCTCGTGCGAGGAGGACTATAAAGAGAAAAGAACTTAAAACAGTCTTCTCCCCCCTTGTCATCCTCATGAGAGTCCCGAAACACTATTACACTTTGGTATTAAGCTCCGCCCCGCCAGTTAGATTTTTACCCTTGAAGGCAACGCTGAGGGGAAGGAGGATTTCAAAAGCCGCCGATTCTGTCTCCCCCCCCCCCCCCCCCCGCCCAGCCATCACATCCCCCCACCACCCCTCGCGGCTTTCAGAATATGATTAACGACCTCTGAAACGGCATAAACACGAATAACATTCTAGACAAAAGAAACTTCTCCTCCCCACCCCCTCCTCCATGTCTTCACTCCCACTCCCCCCCCCCGCCACTCATCGCAAACTCTTGTCTCTTCTCATTCTCCCGTCGTCTTCCTCTTGTAAGGAGGAGATCGAAAAACATTGAGGGCACACAACAAACGCACCCTCCCCGACTCCCTCCGCGAGAAAACCGCGAGTCACCCAACCCATTCCGCGTCTATATATACATACGTAGGTGAGTGCATATGTACTTACTTAAAAACTTACAGTCTCTTGTACGCGAGGTGTGCGGGGAGATAAACTATCCCTCGCAGACAATGCTCCACCCTCTCGAGCCATTCCACCGTGCGCCACGCCGCCGCCACCTATCCCTCATCTCACATCCTCCTCCACATCCACCCGCCCCGCTCCCTCCACTTCTCAACCTCCACAGAGCACAACCTCCGCCTTCCCTCAGCCACGCTACTCCCATTCCACCACCCAATTCCAACGGCCTCCACACGCATTATCCACACCCCGCCCGCCGACCGTAACTTCCAAACACACGCGGACACACATGGCGAGTCCGGCCATTAAAAGATATATAGTATTATAAGCTGCACACGCCACATAAAACTCGGGACATTGTAAAATCAAGGGCCTCTGGCGGGTGGTGAGTGGTGGTGGAGAGACTCGAGGGGGGGTGGGGGGGAATGGCAGGAGGAAAATGGGTCTCGACCAGCCAAGGTGGCAGATGAGAAAGTGGGAATAAGAGACTCCACAAAAATAAGAAACACGAGTTCCTTAATTGTGGAGCACAACGGTCTGTTTCTTCGAGGCACGTACAAACACTGCGCATTGAGATGCGCAAACGGATTCAAAATTGCACCTGAAGAATTGAACGAGTGCATGATCATAATCGCCAAATTTGGCTTCGTTTTCAATTCCGAGCCCTGATTCGGACATGTGAACACTCACCAAGATGTGCAATCATATTCTCGAGTAAAAAGGCCTTCATATGAATATGAAGAGCGAGATTTGAATTCATGGAGGGGATCTTCAAGTTGTTCGCCAAGGAGGACTTTTGAGACTAGACAGTCACGGCGAAGTAGGATATGTTACGTAAAATCGAGTCGTTTGGCGACTTGATTTACTACCATCCATGCACTCATTTTTACGACACATAGGTAAAATGCAGTAGTGGGAAGCATAAAAAAAAAGAAATTAAAATTTACTACAACGTCTAATAATAAAAGAATCTGGATGCAACTGGATACCTATTACATAATGAAGACATTAACATAATAATTAGTTGTATTTCTTGATGATGATTTTTTATCCCAGACGTTTCCCCGGCTTTAAATCGAAACAGTGAAAAAAGGCATAATTTTTCTAAGTCAAAGGAATTGAAAATGGAAATATGGCGCGCGTTATGACTTCGTGCCCCGAAGTAACATTTTTTGGAATAATTACACATATTTTAGTTTTTGCGAGTCCCGTCTGAAGAGTAGTCCTTTTCCACCACATCCACAAGCTCACCAGATCTTTCGGCGCACACACCTTCCTTTTCCTCAACGCGTGCCAGGAGATAAAATCGGAAACACCGGCGGTAACTCCCTAGGCACAACGTTTCGGCACGATGCGTTTCTGCATCCTCGCCTTCCTCACTTTCCACCTCATTCCTCGACTTCCACGTACTGCAATCTTTATCACACACTCCCCGCCTCCTCCGTACACCTCTCCCGCATCCCATTCCCTTCTCTTCCGCTCCCAATGCCGACCTCTGCTCCGCTCAACACCCACCAACCCACCCTCCAGTTCGTCCCTCCCTCCATCCGTGCCTGCATGCGACTATGAATTATGGCTTCAACTATGAATATGCACGCGGGTTGGGGGTTCCTCCGCGGAACTATAGGATAGAGGGGGGGAGGGCGCCGTTCAACACTTGAAGACTCGCGGACCGTGACGTCACAAGCGAATGTGGCAAACCGTCGCCTCCACTACCCCCTCACACCCCCCACCCTCACCCACCCTCTTCCTTCCTCTCCACCCACACCCGACCCCCCTGCCTCGTCATGCGAATATAACTTCAGATCAGTCAGCCGGTGGGGGGTTGGCGAGGGGGGGAGGCCGATGCAGAAATAAAAAATAATCCGCCCTTGTTTATGGCGGTGCATTCTGCGAGCCAACAAAGAGCGGGGTGCGCTCGTCTTTTTATTTTCATTTCGAAACACACCTAACGCCCTCTTGATATATATTTATACATATAAAAGGGAACCGCGTCAAAATGGAGGAAACGCAACTGTGAGCCATAAAGCAATGGGAGTTTATTCTAAATATACAGCGCTTGGAAGAGGATTAACGTCCTCGGGTTGATTTATTCCACTCGCAGATCAAGAAAGGTCAAGAGTGCCCAGGATAAAGAACATACAGACTGCGCGCGACGTATTCCGCCGATTCCTAACCAACAAGCTCCAAAAACATAATTCGCAGTAGCACTAACGAAATACAACGATTAAAATGAACCATTCCTAAAAAAAAAAAAACAATTCACTATGCTCATTATAATACTCTCGTTCCTAAGATGCAGTCAAAACATATTTTAAATAACGGATTAGCCACCTCATCAAAGGAACAGTTCCTTAATCCAACTAAAAAAATAGGAGACGAACAAAATAAGCAGGCCACTGCCAATAGTCGTAGTAATGTTGAGAAGTGTTGAAATAATTTCTTCTAAGGACTAGAGTCTATGAAATAATGATAAATGACATTTCTTCTGATGGCTATGCATTAGCGTTTTTGCCCCTCATTTCCAAAGGAGAGAAAGATCCTTTTCTTAAGATAAGCACACTTTAGCTTTTGAACCGATTACCTTTTGGGTTTTCCGTCGTGAAATTTTACTGCCTAATTCTTTATCCAACTGATTGTCCGTGGGGCTGAAATAAAGGCTTTTAGGTTTACTATTACCAAAGCTCAAACGCTTGATAAAATATTTGAGTTTCCACCAACGGCAACTAAGATCAACATGCATCGAGAGTAAAATTTTGCACTGGGGTAATTGTCGACGGACTACATACACTGGGATAAACAAGTATTTTTACAGCCAATTTCACAGGAAAGACAACAAACGCTCTCCAATTTTATTGCACGATTAACAGAATGGAAACGTTCTCAGCGTTTCATCTCTGTAACGCAATTGCCTGAAGTTGTTTTTCCTCGTCCTCCGGCGGCCGCAATTCCACACATTTGATGGAAAATAAGTATGAAAATTTCCATCGACGATGCCATTTCGACAAATTTCGCCGCGCGAGCCGTCATTATTTGGGCATCGCAAGGGTAGGATCAAGTCACAGAGGAAAAAGAAAATATGCATGCCAACAGGAAAAAATATAAAAAAAGCTCGCCAAGACTACGATGAACGTGATTTTGACTACAATGTGTCGTTTCGACTACTATGTGATTGAACATTTAAAATGCCAGCAAACAACTCTCGCCACGGAAGCATGGCCACGAAAGATATATCAGATTTACTCACTTTGAGAAATGTCTTAATTAGCGTTTATTGAAATGCTCCATGAAACATGGATGTATTCGATTACTTAGCCTGATACTTTTCGTAACTGACGAATATCCACAATAATAAGTAAACCTCGTATTTCCCATTACGAAACAAAAGCTATGGGATTGTAAATTGCTTTGCTACTAAAATGTGCTACCCTTGACGGAGGTAACTACAACAAACGTAATGTTACGTAGACAAGTTTATAACTTTGGAAAACTAAGCGGAAAATCCAGCACACCAATCACGGAATAAAGATGCATGAAGCAGTCAATATTTCAAACCAATCCTGGAAACTCAACGTCGGACTCGAAATTTCGCCAAGAGATGTCTTTTGGCTGCCGGAAATGAATCGGAATCCTTGTCCCTCTCTCTCTTGCCGATGCACTTGAGCCTTCGCGGGACAAGAGGCGCTTTCTGCCGGAACACGGCAAGCCGCGCCGCTTAAAACCTGCCCCAGGGTATATTCAAAGCCGGCAAAGGCCTTCCCACTCCCACCCTCTCGTTCTTTCACGCGGCCACCCAATCCCTTCCCTGCGCCAAATGTGAACTTCGCCCCACATGCCTCTTCCCGGATCTCAACCGACTTTCCGACCGCCTCCGATAAGCACGGAAAATTTTAATGCAAATAAATATAGACACACACGCACACGCCCCGGCGAGCAAGGACCGGGGAGGCGGAGAGGGAACGTGAGAGGAAGTCTGAGCAAAAGTTTCTCAATTATTCAATCGCCGAACCACCTCCCCTTCCCCGCCCAGAACACACACGACCCGAACCCAATCAGACACATAAACATAAAACTGGCCACACATGGATCTCCACTCCCACCTCCCTCGTTTCTATACCACCTCCCCGTACACTACCTCTCTCTCTCTCCAGCATTAACCGTGTTTAACAAGGCCCGCGGAGCCTCAGGTCGCCGGGCCCGGCTGCAATCTATCCCAGCCCACACAACGCCACCACCCTTTCCCACCTCACGGCACCTCCCCCTTTCCGGCTGAGTTTTAGCTTTATATGCACAACGTACACCGAAATGGAGCACAAGCGCTCTCTCTCTCTCTCTCTATAGCCACCGAATCGGTTAACGGGCAGGGAGGGTGGAATTACGCCCTGCTCCCCCCGCACAACCTCCCCACCTCTGCCCCACAACTGCCTCCAAAACTCTCTCACCCACCCCTCTCTCTCTTGACCGTTCCCCGAACTAAATCCCCATCCGTGAGTGAGAGAGAGAGAGCAGGGGCCCACACTACACACCCCGTTTCCCTAACCCCCGAAAAACCTCCTCCTGAATACACCCACGCCCCCCCGCCCTTAATACGAAACACCATTTCTCCTTCTCCCTTCGCCGTCTCACTCCCAACGATCGCTACGGCCTCAGCGCACACAAAAGACCTTCCCCCGGACCTCCCTCCACCATCAACCCCCTCCTCTCTTTCCCATCCCCTAACCCTGCCCAGTATGCAACGGGGCACCCACACATTTCGTCGGTACAAACACAACCCACCGCACCATTATCTCCATCGCTCGCTCCTCCGCCTCACTTGCATGAATTTCGCCTTCCTTCATTCCCCCCACCCACCTAACCCCCCCAACTTCCCCCATCCCACAGACACCTCTCACACTCAATTTTCGCGTCCTCAAGCCCTTCCCAATTCCACCCGCGCTATCCTCCCTACCCCCACACCCTTCAACTATACATGTTCTGTTTAATATAAGCACATGTCACTGAAAGTAAAAAAAATGCTCATTTTTCCAACAAAAATATAAAGTACATATAACAAGATCGAAGATCACAGGAAATGGAGAAAGCCCTGTTTTAGGATGCGTCCCTCTCAATATTCGCACATCAGTCTGGCGGTATAGGCCTGGAATTCGCCCCAAGAAACCGGCAAGACATTCACGGGCCCCCGGAATAAATAAACAATTTAATAATTATAACCTAATCTTTCCCGAAGATTGCCTACCTATTGGCAGTTAAACCTCTCAATATCTGACAACTCTTCATAATGGAAAATTTTAAAAAGAATACCCTCTCTACATGGAGACTTTCGAAGTTATTTAACACCTCCGAAAGGCGGACACATTAAATGTATGCGCAAGAGTGAAAAGACGAATTGATGTAGCATAACCACTGTTAACGGACAGCTCCACTTCTCAAAGGCCTTCCCTCAAAACATTCAACTCTCCACCAGTAACAAATAAAATTATTCCATAAACAAACCATAGCCTAAGGTAATATAGACGTGCATGTTTATATTTAACGGTTGCAAAAATAAAATGCAATTGGAAAATTTTATTTGTCATGCCGAAATGATATATTGACATCCTGATTGTGTTTGAACAAGTATCCACACTCTTCAAAGTTCAGAGACAAACGACTCATTAACGGGAAAATAGCGACACCTCCAAAACACCGAACACCTCCTAATACCGGACACTACGTTATAGCGGAGTTTTTCCAACCCCACGATAGTGCGCTATAGCGAGGTACTACTGAGTACATACACTCACCGCTCCCATTACCTCCTCCCCCACCCATTTCCCCTCCAGCATCTCACCCCCGAACGAAAAGGGCTCAAGGACCAGCCAACCTTCACATTCAGCTGAACACACACCGCACGCATTTAACTTCGAGGGACCGAACTAACGCCAGCGCAACACACAGAGAGAGAAAAGCGCTCGACCCCATGTGTACGAGAGGGAGAAGGCTCGGGAGAGAGAACGTGTTTAAGGGATGTAAGTGGAGAGCAGGAGATGGAGAGAGAGAGAGGAGAGAATATCAGGGTGCAGAAGGAAAGGGGGTTGGAAATGGGAGGGAGGTTGCGATCCCTCCCCCCCTATACCCTACTTCCCTCCATCGGAGGTGTGGGTGGGAGAGAGAGGGGAAGAGAGGGTAGTAACATTTCCAGCCCAGTCGTGCGGCTGTGATTAATGTAGCCCGAATGTATTAAACATGAGTGAAGGAGTGGGGGGGGGGGTGCGGGGGGGAGGTGAAAGAAGGAAGGCAGGAGGAGAGATGGCGCTGTGCGCGCTGCGAAAAGGGGTCGGTGGGCGGGCGGGTGTAGGGATTTTGACGGGGAGGGTTCGGTGTAGGGATGGCGGGGAGGAAGCGGGCCGTAAAGGGTAAGGTGTAGTATGTAACATGTTCCGGTGGAGGGAGGTCGGCGGTACGGTACGATTTTGTCCAGAAATCATGGTACTGCACAGCATAAACTGCGATACAAATTTAGTACCGTTTTAAAGAACTAAATATTTTATTGGACAGCGTCCTTCAACCTTTTAACAGTGTGGACCGGCGAGATTGGAAGAAATATTTCGCGAAGCAGCTGACTACTCAATAATAATGTCCAATTTCGATAATATTTTGCCTCTTAAATACAATGCTATAAAATACAACTTTTTAGTTGGTGAGATATCTGCCACAAAAAAAGTAAGCGTCCGTGTTCCGCCCTCAATTTAGCCAGGAAAAGACTAGGCGAAATTATTCGTGGGCCGGCAAAATATTTCGATGGGTCGGCATTCTGATGCCGGATAGACAAGAACACTATACAAGCAACGAAACAAATTAAAATTTGGCTCCACATAACGAAACAATATTATGTAGAATAAGTAAGAATATGCGATTCAGTTTCATATTTTTTTGCAAAACTTTTGCCTTTTTTCGATTAATATAGATCAAGATTAAATACCAAAGGTACCAAGGTACCAAATATTTTTATGCAGATTTTAGTCTTAAGATACTGTATAGTTCAGTGTTTTTTACGTAGTTACATCCTTACCATTTCTCCTTCCTCGTTCAAAATGAGAAAAATTTAAGCTCTCCATTAAGCACATATTCAATAATTATACCATAGTATTCTCCTTCACGTCAAAAATTGATAGATGGAGTTCATATTCCTCCGATGATCTACGATTCACCCTTACCCCATTAATATACCACACTTCGAAATGCAAACCTTCAAAAAAATTAACTAGTGAAAAATTAAAGAAATAAAAGTAGCAGGGAGATTTTTTCGGCCCATATTATATATGATCGGCATCCTAAACTTAGTACATACATTGGGTGAGAATGTCAATTCAGACGGATATTTCCTCCAGTCCACGAGGCACAGAATCGTGGTGCGGTAAGGCGGGATATTTTTCCGCACCAGTATGGCTCGCTGAGCTACTGGTGGGTGCCGTGTATAAGTACGGCATGAAACTCTTGTCAGAAAGACGTATTAAGCTATATTTATATAGCGAGCGGCATTTCCACCCTATGTTTCGGGGGTGGATAGGCTAGTGAATGAGTCAAAAGGAAAGAGAGCGAGAAGTACTACAATACTACATGCACTTCCAAGCACGTATATAAGGGTAAGGTTGGCGAGGTGGGAGGGGGAAAGCCGGCTGGTGGAGTAGAAAGGCATGCCCATGAAAATCAGGACAGAACTAATAAATTGAAAAATAAAATGTATTGTAAAAGTTCGTTTTTGAGAGGAAAAACCTTGGTAAAGTATTGGTAACAATGAAAACCACATTCTTATTTTTTATAATATGAACAATAATATCCACATATTATTTATGAGTATGTTTATTTATTATACATATCGTGTGGGTCCTTCTCATTTATTTTCGAGTGCCTGTGTTTTTAAAACACAGTAACTAAATTATTTTTATGTACTAAATTCGCTGAGTGCGTTTTCTCAGAAAATATTATTCACAAAAAAATGCTATCTTTAAAAGCTACTCTATTTAAAATTGATTTCAAATATCTATACGTTGTTTTTTAAAATGAAGATATCGTCTACTTCTCGCTAAAAATAATAGGAATAATTAACATGCAATTGATTCAATAGAAAATCATTTATGAAACAAATTTTTCTTTATTTTTAACTTGATAATAACTTTGACGGTCTCGTTTAATTTTGATATCAGGACAAATTGCGATATGAGTTGCTGCAACTTGAGTTACCATCAAGGTTACCGTTTTTTTAAACCAACATATTTAAAAATTTAAAATACATAACCAGCAATACAGTTGATTATGAGTGTCACAAGAAAATAGTCGGATTCATACTGTAATAATGATACCAGAACATTAAGTTGGTGCAGCAAGAGGTGGAGTATCATGCTCTTTCTGTAACGTGAGATCCCTCAAATTGAACTCCAATATTATGACAATTCATAAGATACAATAACAGATGCATGGAATGCGATGTTTATTGCATTACAACATGCTCAAAATTGACATTTTGTTCAAGAATTGGGTGCTATGTGAGGATTTAGTCACTAGTAAATATGAATACGTAACGTACGTTACTATGGACATCCCCAGGAGTTGCAGGCACACGGGAATAAAAGGGATCGTGAGCAGCAGAGGCGGTACAGTAATGGGAGAAGGGGTATGGAGGATATCATTGGAAGGAGAATGGAGGAAGAGGTTGGCAGCCCCGGGATAAGGTTTGGTCGCAGGAGGAAAGGAAAGGAGAGGAGGAGAAGCGGCAAAGAGGATTCAGATAGAGGAGAACAACGTCGTCAATAGCGACGCTGCGGAGAGAGGAAGCAAAAGGGTTGGTCTTCGGGTAAGGGTTTATTATGTTCGTTCGTTAGGGCTAGGGGTTCGCGCGGGAGTGAAGGGGTGAAGGGATCCTAGGCCGTGGCCATGCGATGGAAGAGGCGAGGGCATGTTAGCAAGAGGAACGTTTGGGGTGCGTCTGTGCGTGTATTTGAATGTGCACAGCGTGATGCCGTCCGTGTACTCTTGTGTGTCGGTGCGAGGGAATGTTATATACGTGTGCATGCGCTGTGCACCATCGCAGCGAGCAGGAGAGAGGGAGCCCTCCCGCATAAACCAGCGCGCACCACTATTTTAACGTCCCCCCTCCCCCCAAGCACCGCCACCCACAATTTCTCCACTACGTCCCGACGACCCAGCCCATTCACGGCCAAACGTTCACCCACACACTACTTCCACCATCCACCGCGGTGCCTTTCCCGCCTCTCTATCCACATATCCCATCCGGGGCATCGCGCGAAGCAGATAGGGCGAGAAAATACAGCGTTGCAATTACGGGGGCGCCCCCTTCATATCCCGGCGAGCGTATCCTCTGCTCCCCATCCCCGACGCCCCCCCCCCCCCCGCTCACTCCGTTTAACCTCCCACCCGCCCTAACCCTTCCGTTCGCAGAAGTCCCATTCCGCACTCTTCATATCCAGCGCTCGCACGACAACGCTCCATATACTCCATTACAGCCACACTAACTCATGTACAAGCACCAGACACGCCCCCATATCTCCCCGTGCCCTCATCGTCCGCCGCCTCGTTCTCCGCCCCCGCCTCCCACCCCCCCATAGAACGGCCCCGTGCATAGACACATCCTCTCTCACTCCGGATAGACAGAAGAGAGAAGGTCGGAGGTGGTGTAGCGACACGTTACGTGCAATGCGAGACGCTTCTGCGGACCTCGGCGCGGTTCCCGTGAGTGAATTTGCACGGAGATCGGCGCAAATTACGCGCGAACTGGGGGAACGGAATTGGAGGGAAAGAAAAATAGATTCTCCCGCCGAACTAATCAGCAAATTTAATGGAATAGAACGATGAGATTAATCTATCTATTAGCTTTTTTCACGTTTATGATGGAGTGAAATATGTATAATATTATTTAAATTTTTACATTAGTCGTACCTATAGCGTTTAGGTTAAGTTTTGAAGGACTGTTTATGCTTTAATTTTCAACCTTAAAACGTCTTCTCCAATATATTTCTCTCGAGAGCTTAGTGTACTTTCCACCGGATTTCATCCCGTCTAGCATGCTTCTCCGCTTTCTCCATTTTCTCTGCTTTCCAACTATTCTACAGCGGCCTTCGATATCCTCGCGCCTCAATTAACTTGTTTCCTTCACCTCTGCCCTCCCGTGATCTTAACCAGTAACTACATTCCTCCCCTACCACGCCCTGCACTTCTTCGTTTTTCTACCTTCCTGTCCCTCCAACATTCCCAGTCCATCTCCTGATCCTAATTTCAAACTCTTCCAACATATAATACTCCCCTCTCCGTTTTTCCCATGATTTGCTACATCTCCACCCAGATTAATCAACATCAACCTCACATTATTTCATACAACAACTCGGCACAATTCTTGTTTATTTTCGTGATACCTAAAATACCAATCTATTTGCTCTCATTTTCCTGCTTACTTCACACTCTACCTTCTATCACGACCTTGCGTATCCTATCGCTTCTAGCCTATCGCTATTCTCAAGCAGCATCTATGTCCCCTTCAAATACCCTCCAATGGCTTTAATTCCTCGACAAATTTTAGTAACTCTTATATTGTATTTTTTTCGGCCCCATTTCTTTCCCATACAATTTTCCCCGAGGCTATATATATATATATATCTCTTCCAAATAACTCACTTCAAACTCGTAATCTCAGAGCCTTCGATGCATCGCCTCAATGTAAACACTTATCACTCAACTTTTTTCAAACTCTTTATCCATATACATCATCAGTATCTTCTCTTTGTCGATTCATTTTCGTCAACTCAATTCTCTAATATCCTTGGCACTACTGTCGTCCTCAATAGAGCTCAAGTAAGTGAAGTCTCAACCTGAATAGACCACTAACCCCCCAGATTTGTGATCAAAATAAGTTTCCGATTGGTAAAGATAAGACTATCTTTTATATATATCGCCACACGTGCAACTTGGTGAATGGGGTGACAACGTTAGCTACTCGCTTCTAGGAATAGAACGCCCACATCCCGGTCATTGTACTGCCACGATTAGGCTCACGAAGTGTGACGTTTCTGCTAGCGAAAATTATGCACAGCGAAGCATGCCAAGTTTCTGTTATCAGATTACTTTCAAGCAATAATTTCCCACGGAAAGGCTCGCTCTTACTCGTTTTAAAATTACGTTAATGAACACTGTACTAAATTAATGGTTCATCGACTTGGATTGATAATGTACGAGGCTCTTGAACGTATTTTATGATCCCACGCTGAGATTAATTTTAAAAATATCAATGCCGTGCTCGGTACATGATTATCAACCGTTTAATCCTTTCACGGATCTCTCGACAAGAAAGTTATCCCACTAGGGGTATAAGTACGCCTCACAAATGACACAAAAAAATGCTACAGCTAATGCAAGGAAAGCGAGTGGAAACACTGCCGTGGTAGCGGATCTCAAAGGAAAGATTCCTCGGGTCTGAAACGCCCACATGTTGGCCAATAACATATAGCTTGCATCTACGTATAGTAACGGAGAGAAAGGGAAAGGCTAAACAGAAATTGAGTGAAAATCGACCACGGCGGATAGAATATTTTTACGACCAACATATTTGAAACTGGTTCTCCGCTTGCAAAAGAATGAAAATAAAAAAATCAAAGGCATTCCCCGAGTCATTACATATAACGGGCAACACTTTAAATCATCCACCGTCCAAATGTAGCTTCGTAAGAAACCCACGCTCAAGGAGAACGCAAGAGCAATAGATTCATAGGGAGAAATGTAGCGACGACATGATAATACTTAAAAGCCTGTGATCGTTTACAGAATTTAAATGTAGAGACAGAAAAAATACAATGACGGTGATGCACCCCAAAAGATAAACACACAAAGCTAAGAAACTATATCAGCGAAGTTTTCACGACCACTAAACCACAGATAGAAAGTTTCTGAAAATAATCATCTTATAGCTTTTGCATCCGGACGAACAAGAGCATTGTAATGCGACGCACACTAATCCATGCATGCCATTAATTTGTCCATTACGATGCCTAATAGTAACTATAAAATTTAAATATTATAAAATATGTTATATAATACCAGGGGGGTTATTTTGTAATCTCATCTGTTTCATGACTCTTTGAGGGAAGGTGGGAGATCCGTTTCGCTCTCTTAATGATCGGCTCACGATCGGCCAAGGTTCGATGGTGGCTCCATTTCACGTTCCTAACGACAGGTGAGATGGAACTTATGAAATGCGGAGCCAAATGAAACGGATCAAGAGTAAAAAATACGGTTCAAGAGTCGAAAGAGCGGGTGAATGTAATAAATAGACCGGCAGTTCACCGCTTAGGAGTCGAAGATGGTCACGCAGCTTGGGTGGCGGAGTTGAACTACGAAAAATGACGTAATTTTCCACATTTTATGACGTATTCTCATTTTAGTCAGATTACAGAATAACCCTCCAGAAATCAAATAAAAACTGGTAAGAGACGGTTCAGTATTACTGTGCTACGGTTAGGTAGGTTGAGGAAAAGCTGTAACTTTCAGCATGATTTACAGGTGAATATAGTAATCTGGTCACAAGCTGTATCGTAAAATATAAGTTTAATTGCAACAACATTTAAATAGGAATGTTTCTTGGAGCACCGTAAACCTAGATATTTTCGTAGAGAGTTATTCATCTAACATTAAAATGAGAACACAAATGACATTCTAGACAAAAAAGCAACGGGTATCAGCAAGTCATTACCGAACACGTTTATATGAAAAATAACGACTTGCCTCTACAGCAACCTATCTCCACACAAAAAAAGTATATTCAACCGCTCGACAACAAAATTCAAACAGTTTACGCATCCACACGGTAAAAACGACGCGGCCGCGACGCGTAATGAAATCGCGAGGCCATTAGATAACCTGAAAAAAATCAATCGCGCGAAGATAAAAAATAATTGAAGCTTTGATCTCGATTTAGATGAGAAGTTCGAAGGGATCCGATCTTGATTTCTACGAGAAGCACCCTTCGGGCGCTCGACTGCCAATGATGCAGCGCTTTCGAAAATTAGACCGAGTCAATAAAGTTTTATTGCAAAAGAGGAGGTAGACGATTATTGCTATTTTATATTTCATTTTTCGAGATCATCAAGTTTATACGCTCCCCTCTACGCTCTCGGGAATGGATTTCTACAAAGTTGAGGACAATCAGCCCAATTTACATCCGCACAAACGAAGAATAATTCACGACAGCCGTTAAAGAGGACCGAGAATGTGAAGGATATGAAGGGAAATATTTACCGTGTCTCTTGGAGCAATAAAGAAAATCAAAGGGGGGGTGTGGATGCAAGAGAGAGAGAGAACGAGAGGAAACGAAAGGAAAGGGGAAGGAAGGAAGGAATGGAGATGGAAGTGAGAGGAGGGGGGGGAGGGAGGAACTTCCCCGGAATCCCAAACCCTTTTGCGTCTCTCCCGAGCCTTAACGAACCATATTTATGCCACCGTCATCGGGGGAGTGTATGTATCTCATCGTTAGGAAAAATGACTATTCATTTTATGCCCCTCCCTTCCTCCCACCCAAGGCACCGCATTCACCCCAAACCCCTCACCCGAGCCAAGACCAAATGCACCCCCACCATTTCCCTCCCCGCCCCACTTCACCCCCCCCCCCCCCCATTCCAGCCCCCGACGAAATCAATGTGGTTTTATTACTCGCCAATACAACTTTAATACACGGCGCCGGCATTTACGATATCATGATTGCCAACGCGATGCTAATGCTAAAGGAGAAATGGTTTCTCAAAAGAAAAAAAAATATGCGAGAGGTTCCGGGGTGAAGATAGAGATGGTGCTGGTGGCGAGTAGTCCTATGCGAAAGCAGCGAGGGAACTAGCCAGCCATGTATCTCTCGAGAAGACGGAGGAGGGTGAAGAGGAAGGGAGGACGACAAGGGGGACAAAAAGAAGGGTGTGGCTGGCCTGTTAAAAAAAATGAGGAATAAAAACACGCCTCGAATAAGAACAACAGAGAGAAAAGAGTGAGAGGCGGGAGGGAGCGAAGGAAAGAGGGAAAAAAATATATTCACGGGTCATTTGATCTCAGTTTACATGTCCATTCGTTCATTTTTTGTCGTTTTTTCTCTCTCGCTTTCCTTTTAATCTGCGAGGGGAAAAAATCATATGATAAATAGCTTTTAACGGTTTGCGGAGAGAGGAGTGGGCGGTTTTCAAACACGCGCAGGTCTACCCTCCCCCCTCCCAGCTCCCTCCCTTCCCCGCTCCTCCACCTTCCCCGCCCCATCCCTCCCTCCCTCTCCTCCCCTAAGTTCCCATCAAGCCGACGCTGATTGAGAATAAGAGCGGTTTTTATAATTGCCGCTTAAAAACATTATCGGCTTGATCGTTTTCCGAAAAACGATCGGTAAAATATTACCAATTTCGATATTAGTTTTGAAATGTTTATACAGTGGTCAGTTCGGTGCCTGGGGAAAAATAAAGTCGGATGAGAACAGTTTATTTCCCACGAACACATGCTCACTTAAAAGATTTCCCGCAGATTAAAGCATGAATCACGTTAACGGCAGCGAAAATTCTCAGATCTGATAACTCTTGTGGGAGAAGAAATTTCCGAACCAAAGAAAATCAAGGAATGACGCTTCGAAAACTTTATTTTTTTACGTTTCAGAACTTTTTGAGAAAAGAAGATTCATGAAATGAGTTCTGAGCATGATAAGCTAAATGTCCACAGAGATAGTAAACAAACATGTACTAAGGTTGCCGGCGAGAAATCGCATCTAAAACCACGGCCTTATTGCATACTGAGTAATGTGCAAGTAATTCCTGGAAAGTTTCATTTGAAGTAATATGTCAAAACCTAAATATATGTCAGCAAAGAAAGAGCAAACATTTGTGGAGAGTCTATAAGTTAATTCAAAGTGAAAAATGGCGATTATTAGACTTCTATCTAAAAACATTTAACCTGATTTTTACGCAAATTGACACAAATTTCTTTCTTATCGCAAAGTTATTAGGTACTCATCTGAAGTGGAAAATAAATTCTGACACAAAAAGCTTTAACCACTACACCGACAATGACTACTTCCCTTTGAGTGAAATCCTTGTAAATTGCACTCCTGACAGAAGAGTTTACAGGAAATTCATTAATTTTTTAATTGATAAGTACCAGAGAGACTTAATGTTTAACCGCATCTTCGAGCGGCGAAAAATCCACTCAACAGGAGTTTAAATAGAAGGAAAATTTCGAAACGCAAGCCATTTTTATTTCGATTAAAATATCTCGACGATGCTGGTAGCGGGGTCCTTAATGAGCCCGTCAAGAATCAGAGAGACTTATCTCCCGAATGCTGCCGGGTGCGAGGCGAAATAAAAACCGCAAACGAGGATCCCCCCACCGCCGGGGAAGCGGCGAAACCGAGCCGAGGCTGTACACATTTTAGGAAAGTTAAGCATGCAAATGACCAAGGGGTACCCGCAAAACCCAACACACACACCCTTAACAGCATTAAAAGGAATTCTCCCAATGCGGTGCCAAATGGAAAATCCTTGTTAAAGACCGGGTGCACCTTGCCTACCGACAAGCAGGGAGAGAGAGAGGGGGAAATATATAGAAAAGTAAGAGCCACACATTTAGACCTTTATCAGAGACCCGGAACAGAGCGGAGGGGCTGAGAGTGGATGGAAGGCAGGAAATGGATAGAGCGAAAAGGAAAAACAATATGGACCACCAATTGGATGAATTTGAATATGCTCATTACAATAATCCCCTCCAAGGTGCAACGACCTTTAGCTTTTTTAGGAGCCAAAATGTTGCCCGCATAATGATTAAAGATATGAAGCCTTCCCGGCGAATAATTCTACTGAATTATTATCAGGCTTGCCACCGATTTGATTTTTTCATGATGGCCAACGATTCGACAGCAGTTTTCCTATCATGTACAGCCCGGAAAATGATAGGAAAGTCCTGAAAAAATGTCAGTCGTCATTAAGAAACTAACCCTAGGGAATGACAACATATTGAGCACATAGGAACACCTAGAAGTCCTAAAGGAACCGGTAAGCACGAATCACATATTCCAAAAAAGTCAAGTACTATCATTTACTTCTAATCTTTGCTCACTTGGAATATAAATATTTTTCCCAGCACCTAAATAGCATTAAAATGACGCAAGATGATACATTGATACGCCATAACTTGATGCCACCGCATGAAGTCGAAAAATTCAATACCTATTCAACAAATGAGTCTTTAACTTCGGAGCCATTTGAAGCCTTTAATATATCTGATTCGCCACATTAACCTTTGATATCATTCAATATAAAAATTAAACACTAAAATATACCTCTACCCAAAGCTTACCAAAGCGGTTACATCGTACCCTACATTCAGCAGTGTCCAGTGCTTTTATCGACATAATAAAATGGAAATTCACCAGGCGACTTCATGCAGTAAATCTATTCCGGAAAAAAGTAGGTAGTACCTAGACCTAGATTTGTACCTAGTAGGTACAAATATTCAATCGGATGAAGCCTTACAATCATTTAAAGCGACTATAAAATCATGAAGGCATATTGCTATACGGAAAACCGCCGCACGAAATGTTCGTTCAGCTGATGTTAATTTTTTTTTCTCTAAATGCATTTGATGAAACTGACAAAGGGCAAGAGGAAGGGGTCCACTAGATGAATAAGCCTATCACTTTATAAAGGGAGGTGAATATAAGATGATTGAAACGCTCGTCGTGGCATTGATGTATCGTGTAGAAATCCTCGTCCATCCACACTGGAGCCGCCAGCAGATGAAAGCGAACGCCTCAATGACGCACCAAGTAGGTATCAGTACAAATCTGCCCGCTTGAAATGCAAGAGGGGATGTTAATCCTCGTTGTAAATAATGACAAAGCAAAGGAATGAGAAACAACGCAGAATTTTCAATTAATAATCAAATTTCAAACCACAGTCATCATATGCCTGGTAATCAAAGTCACATTGCGGTGCAAAATTTGCCGCCATGTCATGAGGTCCGGTAGTCACTAAAAGAAGAACGTTATTTTTTTAAATATTTATTTAAAGTAAAAACGACCTATGTTGCGTTGGCCTTAATATTCTATCTAACTTGGTCAAAACTACCAATGCAGGCATATGATCAACATGTATCTTGTACCCATATTACACTAGATGACGTCCGTAAATTCTCAGCCATCAAGTGGAGGATCAGCCATGATGAAGTGGAGGGGTAATGGCTACGACAGAGGAAACTAAACTATTGTTCTAAACTTGAGGGATTCGGCGTGTCTAAACAATTTCCTTTCAGAGTCTTGTTGCCCTGATGATTCTGCAGTCCTGTCCTGTCCAGTGAGAGTCCTGATGATACTGCAGTGCAGTGAAATATGTTGACTCAATAAACAAATATATCCAGTGGAATTGTGCAACGTATTTAATCTTTTTCCTAGTTTCCTTTCAGTTCTCAAATGGTTCTCAACAAAATATAACTACAATATTGCACCGACGTCTTTGGCGTGCAGCGGGAAATGCGCATTTCTGGAAGTGGACATCGACACCGACTTCTTCCAGAGTGAACAAAGGGGGAAGGTTGAGACCAAGGACCATGGTTGAGACAATTCTCGGCGTACACCGGCCCCAGGGAGGACGCGGAATGACTTCGGTGAGCTCCGGGACGCGCCGAGATAAGATGGGCTCGGAGAAGGAAGAAAAGGAAGGGCGGGGATGGGATAGGGAGCAAGAACGCGGGCGAAGGTGTAAGTGGATGGAATTAGGGCGGGGGGGTCGAGAAGAGAGGGGGCGTGGGTGGTTCAAGTTTGCCGCCCGGTTGATTTGCATTCCTCGCCGCGCCTTCGCCGTCTCATCCGGGGAGCGGTGAGCCGCGCCCACCGCAGCCCACCCCCGGCTGCGGGATACGTTTCCACCCGGGGGATGCACTGAGGGTAAGGGGGGGCACGCAGAGTCATTAGTACGTGGCGGACGGAAGAGGCGAGAAGGAGGAGAAAAAGGTGAGTGCGGAAGAGGTAGAGAGTACGGAAGGCGTGGAAAATGCAAAGGATGCGACGGAAGAGAGTATAAAGATGACTTGTTTTGCATAGGTATGAAACGTGGAATTAAACGAAAAGAGAGGAAACATAGTACAGAAGAGGGATAGAAAAATAGATACGCCAGTTTGGGAATTCAGAGCGTGGAGAATAAGAAGAAATAATGGACTGCAACACCTATCTGTTGATCCGGGAATATTAGCCCAAGTAAAAGTGACAAGAATAATATGAGCAGGTCATCAACAAATAATGACAGACGACAGAGTGCCGAAAAGAATACTCCAGGGTAAACCAAGAGGAAGAAGATCGAGGGGCAGGCCAAGAAAAAGATGGATAGGCAGCCTCCAGGAGGACCTCGAGTGTCTTCCAAGTCCTTAAATGGAGGAAAGTAGTCGAAGATAAAAAAGAAAGGAGGCATGTTGCTGAAGAGGCCCAGGTCCTACACGAGATATAGCGCTGACAATAATTATGAAAGAGAGAGAGAGAAGTGTATCCACAGTTGTGAGGAGGATGAGGAGGTCAGCTGCTGAAACCTAGGTCATGACCGGCATGGGCCCTTCACGACGTCCCCAAGGACGAGCAGCAAGCCGCGGACGGGCGGAAAAGAGTTCAAAGGAGAGCGAGGACCCTACTCTCAAGCCCCCACACACACATTATGGCTCCGCGCTTTGATCCCAACAATAAGGGATTCGACGGAGCCAAGTCCTTAGAACTAATTGAGTTTGAAAGGTTTGCTATGAGCAGATCTCTTACCTGAATGTAGTCATTGTGATGTTCTAATGCGACTGCAATAGTATCTTACGCAAAAATTTCGCACTATTATAACCAACGAGAGGGATGCATGCCTACCACGGAACGTGATTTATGAGGCCATGACCAAGGGAATAGTATCCGGGCCACTCAGAACGTAAAACCAACTACTTTGTTCCCGAAAGTAAAATAGAGATACTATCCACTTGAGCATAGTTCCAGCTTCATTCTTTTTTCCTACTCCTTCCCACTAAAACTACAATAAACAGGGCAAGACACTGACACTCCGTTAATATCAAATTCGCTTCCCTCATTTCCCTATTTCTATTCCTTTACCCTATCCCCTCCCATTTTAGTGGCTGTTGCCCTCACGACCCCAGCCGCACGCCCCTGCGGTGTCTCGCAGGGTAGTATGCAAACGTAGAAACTACGGAATCGAATAACAGAATGTCTCCAGATGAGATTAAACTTATGCCTCGGGATAAATCACGCCCGCAAGAGCGAATCAAGCAACCCGACGCGAACGAAGGATGATGACTTATTCCACGCGACTCCCGGCACGGCGGGTGAAAAGAATAAAAGTAATGAAAAACGCGTAAGACACACGCAGGCGGGGAAAGAGAGAGAGGGAGAGAGACAGTGGAGTGGAAAGGACTCGGAACAAACGCTTGCTCACGCGCGGGTCGAACCCGTCGGGAGATCGTGGACCACACACAAGGCCGCGCGGCCAACGGCTCGCACCGCGACGGAGGCATTCCCCGGGAGACACCGTCGGCTCATTTCTCCTTATCGAACTCGGTAAATCGCTTCCAGGAAGGGTGGACGGAGGGCGGGGGAGGAGAAGGAGTCAAGAGGGTTTGGGAGGACGGTAGGAGGAGGCAATAGAATCCACGCCAACAATCCGCACACCGCAGAGAGCAACAGCAGCGGCGGCAGCTTATGGTGATTGATGTGAGGCGACGTGGACGGGGAGTGCGAGAAATGGCTAAACTTGAGACGCTTTTCTGTTCCCCACCCACGGCGTAGGCTCTCCCCCCGGTTAATATTTATCCCTCCGCTCCTCAATGGCTGTCCTCCACCGACTGAAGACGCAAACTATTTACAAACGTCACAACTTTAATCGAGGGAAGGCAACAAAGACCACTACCTGCGGGATCATTTTACCCCCACTACGTTGTTCAGGAGATCGTTCGCTTATATTCAGTACTCTCGACGGCCAATCCGATGGTCATATACGTTCAGATTCAGCTTTCGGCATACATATTTTCTCTTAACATGAAATTGCTTCTAGGCGAAAAATGGCACGGGCAGTCGGAGCATGTAAAGCGAACAGCCTATTTCACTGCCTGGGAGCTATTGTCTTGGCTACGGGTACAAAAGGGATATCTACGTAATCCCACTATACCTATCAAAATACTCTTTTTCTGTATTTTCTCTGAATGCTCTTGCTCTGTTATAATCTCTGAATAGTACAAGGTGTACAAGAAAAGAGTTGATGATGCAATATTTGTATTTTTCTAAGTGAAGACACACGGACATTGTAGCAGGATGCCATACGGAAATATAACCAGCGGTACTGTCATAGGGGATCAACGGCAAGTCTACAAACAGGAATGGTCACAAATTACGCCTCTTATGCATTACTTGAGCCATTAAACTTTTTATCACTAAAAATGCTCCAGCTCTGAAAGAAGTTCCTTAGAGTTATCCACCAAAGAACTCCTGACACACATCCGACACCCAATTTGCGGCAACTTTATAAACGGTTTGTGATAAAATTGCCAGTTGAGAAGTATTCATATGTAGTATCAGACGCATGCGATG
Source organism: Pyrrhosoma nymphula (assembly GCA_963573305.1). Classification (NCBI taxonomy): domain Eukaryota; kingdom Metazoa; phylum Arthropoda; class Insecta; order Odonata; family Coenagrionidae; genus Pyrrhosoma; species Pyrrhosoma nymphula. The sequence continues at coordinate 144,094,984 of OY754329.1, read as the reverse complement.
GCAATGATGTGAACTTTTAGAAAAGAATCAAAAGCAACGAAAAAAAGTCCCTCACGACGTCATCCGGCCTGAGTTAGCATTCGCCCCGAGTTTAGACCCCACAATCTTCCGCTTGCTCCAATGATTCCTTCCCTGATTTCCACGGAAGCCCACGAATGCAGCCACCAGACGAATGAAAAAAATACATCCACACGAAAAATCATTGACGGCTGCTGCTGAACTCCATCCGTTCGGGGCGATGTGGAGAGCTTCATCGGCTTAATGAGCGCACGCATTATTAGGCACAACCAGTCGAACCGCCCAAGACCACCGCAACCACGAGCATCCCTAAGTGCTCCTCCCGGGAAGAGCGAGACGGAGTTAACATTAAGCACGTGCATGTATTACCCACGATTCCCATTAGTAAATTGGACATCTGATTTAAGCAAATAGGCAATGGTTAAGTCCATCCTCGGCGGGGGGAATGATTGGGAAGGTTAACCGGCGGGGGGAATGATTGGGAAGGTTAACCGGCAAGGGGGTTGGAGTTTGGATCGGAGAGGGGGGAAGGGGAGAAGATAGCACACGTAAGAAAAAAATTAACAACAATAAAAAGCTTCTACTGTTTTTTCCGTACCCTCCCCGAAGACACGACTTTATCCTCACGCGAAAGGCGTGCATGGTCTTGCACGGTTGCGTCCAGCCACTCAGGGGAGGGTGACGGGGAAGAGGGGGGATTCAAGGCGGGGGGTGGGGTATGGGTTAAAGGAGGGGGGTAAGGCCTCTATTATCTTCCTCCCCAGACCACCAACTACCCCGATCAAACCCCAACCTCACCCTCTTCCCACCTACATAAACCGATACATTCCTATGTAACCACCCAAGACGTAATAAATGCGGAACCATGAGAAACCTCTCCAACTTTACCTGGGGAGACGACGGCCAAATGGGCGAGGGAGGGAGTCGGGAGCATAATGGAATAAAAGCATTTCGTGAAATAAAGCCTCCTCCTCCTCCTTCCCCTCCCCACGGGCACGAAGACAGCAGACCCTTCTGCAAGAGTCTTCCACGGAGAGAGAACGCCGTGTGCGGGATGAACAATACAGGAATGCAAAGGAGAGAGGACAAAAAAAAGGGAGAGGGAAAACTTTTATTCTGGAGTGCGGGAGGGAGGGGGCAAGTATGGGGGAGGGGAGGGATTGCAGTGTCTTATGTGTGCGACGCAAGGGAAAATCCTTTCGCTGCTCGGCGGTCTTGGCCTCTTAAAGAAGGGCTCGCTGAAGATTGTGGGTTTTTCGTAATGGGCTTTAGTCAAAGACAGGGGAGGATAATGAGGTGAGGCTAAACCTGAGAGATGGTTGCGGGGAAATGGCAAAGGGGAGCACGCAGAACTAAAGGGCTTGAAGGCCTCTTGACACTCGCTGATGTAGATATTGCCCAAGGGCCGGATGAGAGAAGTGTATTGAACCCTCGAGGAATCCCCCCAGTTCCTTCGTGTTCGGAGACGGAAAAAGATTTGGATGGATTTTGCCGTAAGAGTAAACAGATTAGGGGTGCGGCATCCGCTGTAAATGGTATAGGATCAGTACACACGGGTAACGTTCTGCCTAATGTAAAATTCTCTCAGCAGCAGAAATGCCCAAGCATCAGCAACTCCCGTTAGCACTATATGATGACGCAAGGGTAGGCATGTACATCATACACTTCGCTAACTCTAATCATGCATTTTTAAGTAAACTAGCTCGCATTTCCACCAATATAGCAATGCTAACATGAGGGCAGTCAGTTTTACAACTAATAAGTCATTAGCGTCCTATTAACAAACGAAAATGTCTAGGGGGCTTTAAGCTACGAAAGTCTATAAGGTAGAAAGGATGATATCCATCAGAACCCACTTTGCAATAGCCAAGTTACGAGAAATAATTACAAAACCTTGCAGATATTGCCGTATACAATTTAGCAAGAAGGGAGGTAGCAAATTTTGAAAACAAACTCGACTCATTAAACCTTACCTATGATTAACAGCTTATTACCTATGATTAACAGCCTATGTCGACCTAAATGATGCCCCAATGTTGTTTTTTTGTTAAGGCAGTGCAGTCAAATGAAGGAAGCGATAATAGTTGAAACTGAAAGAGGGCTCTCCAATTTTTCCTCACAGAATGGATAATTTAAAAAAGTTCAGGCTTCCCACACATTTCATAGCCCTTACTTTTCTTCAAATAAGATCCCTACTAAAAGCAAACTTGGCGGTTTTTATGATATAGGGCTGACGAGAACCAATAATTTAACAGAAATTAAAGCAATTGCAAGGAAAAACCTTTCAGCAGGTACGTGTAATCTCGCAATAATAACTCCCCGGATCCCAGACTCGAAAAACCCTTAAAACGAGAAAATTTATTTGGCGGGCCATTACGCTGGCGGAGTTCAATTATTATATGCTACACCGACTATTACGCGAGCATTAAGGACACGTATCGCAACGCCCTTGTCGTAAAGCGTCGACGGTTTGTAATTTCACTCACCATGCCTCCCTAGCCATTACCCGTAATCAAGAATAAAATTGGATAGCGAAGCCATAAAATTAAATAATCCTAAGCCTCGCTTACGTCAAAGAAATATTAGCAAACAATGATGCATAATGCGCGAATAAACGTTAACATCAAAAGCACGGGTTTGTGCTTTCGATACACTTCGACGGCATATGGACAAAACAGCCCTCCGATTCGCGCAAATTATTTTGATCCATCGCATACCATAAAATCACAGCAGATGTTCACGTTATACCTGATGGCACGACGCTCCAAACAACCTCCATAATGTATAATCTATGTGGACACGGAGAAGACATTACCATAGGAGCCAATATGAACTGCGTGCGGAATGGCATTTCGTGGAGGGGAATACGATTTAATGGTGATGCTGAGGAACATGGGTCGCATCAAAGCACCGCCGACTGTCATATGCTAAAGATGTGAAGTGCGCCGAACCTAGGGGCTTATTACACGGAATACACCCATGAATAGCATTCACCCACTATTGCTCATCAATTGCATGCGATAAAAATCAATTATTCACTGATAAGAGCATAGATAATAACTACGCACGTAATGTTTCATCCTGAGACGAGTTAGACATTTTAAATACTAGAAAAATAAGGCGAACGGATGATAATGGTTAGCAATAGAAACATTTGCAGTCGCGGACCATTTCGGCGTTTTATAACATTTTTGTCCCAATTAATAAATTAAATTCCGATCTGGAACTTACGTAACGTAATCACGTTTCCCAGGAGCACTTGATGTCAGCAAAGTATGAAGAAATATGACACGAAATAGCAAATCTGTTGATATATCATGCATCAACAAAAGCTATCATACGTTGTAGTTGTGGTTAGGGGAAACCGGGGCAAACTAACCGGTCAATTCTACGATCAACTTGGCCGCGAACAGGAATAGCAATGAAATCTGTATCTCATACATGCGTACATTTGCACAGCCCAATGGTAAAAAATTGAATGCATTATCCAAGGATTTTCAATGCTATTTTTTTTAATAAATCGAAATGCTGGTTTTCTTGTACATCTTCGCTACAAAAGGAAAAAGTGCGGAAATTCAACGACGATTGGATGCTATTTCAACGATGACTCCGTTTATAGCCCAATATTTATAGTTTTTCTTCATAATAAACGCACAAAAACTGAATGATTCGCATCAAGGATAGACCAAGTAAAACGCAGGTTTCATATTTTTCACACAACTTGCGGGAGGGCACTGTCTTGAGTAAATAAAGTTCACTGTGAATCACAATCAAAGAATACGTTTTAAAAATATGCAGCTCAAATTTAAAATGAAAGTCATTCAAGAATTACAAACACATTTAATTTTATTATAGTCTTCATATCATGGCTAGTGAAAGTAGCAGTGCATCGATAATCGGTTACGAATGAAAATGACGGTTTGGTCTACGTGGTCTTCAAAGAGCCACAAGATATTTCTATATATGCCGCAAGATATTTTTCGGTGCCATTAATTTACCATTTCTCGGAGAAGTTTTACGTTCTTACCGGGAACTTCGCTAAAATAAGCAAAATAATATTGCCCACCAATATCCACGTTAAATTACGGAGGCAACACGAGCTATTAGAATAAGATACGACAGCGGGCGGAATTGGAAGCAAAGGCTAAGTACGCAGAAAAGACAACGTGGCAGAGAAAAATAGCTAAATTGGCATCGAAGGCGGACGACATAGGGTGATGGCAGCTCTTTGTAAACAATAACCCCATCCAAAAGTGACCCACGACGAACAAGTCAGAAGACAGAGAGATAAACCGCGGGTCAGGTATGCAGGAATGACTGGGGCGAAGATATCCTCCTTGGAGGAGGGGAGCGGGCAAGTATTATAACCCAACGGTCACGATATGCTGGCACGGAATGGGAGAGGGTAATGGTTAAAAAGGTCAAATGAATATCAATGCGGTATTCTCATTCAAATTTGCCCCCTGACCGGAGCAACAATGGGTGACGTAAACGACTCACATACTGCGATAAATCTCCCGACCCTGATCGACTCGAAGGAAACTGGAATATAATAGAAGGGCATCTTCATGTCACTGCTAAAAGGATGGGTCGTCTCGAAATATATATCATAGATAGCTTAAGGGAAAAGTTAAGTGGACGGGAATTCCTAAATATAGATATGGTTACCATAATTTCCCTTGCAAGATAAGCTTCGGAGCCTGAATATATTGGTATAAGAATGAAACGACCAGTTGATAGCACTCCCATTTTTAAACTATAAATTGATTGATCGCCTTCAAACGTGCAATCATTTCGATTGTGATGGCCAGAAAGGTATAGGAGAATGTGATAATACACACACTTACTTCATTACTGAAACATACATGGGTACATTTTCAAATCGTAGAGCGCATCTAGCACAAAGAGCTAAAGGAATTAGGTACGGTGGAAATCAGGAACAAGATGAGATTTGAATATTCATGATAGATATTGAATAGTCATTCATTTGAATTCATTTTTCAAGTTTCAAGAATAGAATTCATTTGAATAGTCGTTGAAGATTCTCAATATAATACTTTCTGAACTATTTCCGCTTTTGAACTTGTTTTTTTAGATTTTCGCAGCTCATGTTTATGGTATTAAAACAGGGTATGGTTTTGGTTTTATGGTATGTGTATGGTGTTAGTGGTTGTTCTGAAAAGCCCGACGAAGCCGGCAGCATAGCACGGCGAAACTGTCGCATAATATTAAATAATTTAATCGCATTACCAGAAACCTGAATACTATTTCCGCTTTTGGTAGATAACTGTAACACATTTTACTTGGCAATACTTACTGATGAAAGTGAATTATTAACACATTAACACACAAACAAATTTTTATCCTACATGTATCAACCTTACTTCAATTAATTCCAACCGCGAATCAACTACGCTTCCTTTCGGAACTAAATGGAAGAGAAATTCTAATATTTAACACCGTCTGACTGAACTACTAGACATTCATACATGTGCTGAAGTCAGAAGACGCCTCTCAGATAATTCTTCCTAAGACAGAGTTACGCAACTGACACACCGAGTCTGACGTGACAGCGTGATTTGTAACGCACCGGACTGGCAAAAACCAAAGACCGCGGGTTTGATCATCGCCTAGGGCATGGCTAACGTGTTTCGAATGCAGTTACATGTAGTGAGGCCCAATACGGTTGACGTTATAAGCTTGGCGGTTGGGTCGCCTGTAATCAAAGTCTGCCGCTGCTATCACGTAAGTTTAACCGTATATTTCCGTCGTTTTCCGCAAACAAAAACAGATACAGCTGTAACTGTAACACATTTTACTTGGTAATACTTACTGATGAAAGTGAATTATTAACACATTCACAAGGCATAAAACTGTCTAGGGTTAGACCTTCCCACGATAACAGAAAACATTATATAAATTGGTCGTTTACATCACTGAAAAAATATATACTGAGAGTTCAAGACCAATAGCTCTCACACAGCCAACATTCAATCATTAAAGTAGGTAGCCTAGAGATGAAAACCGTACTATGTAGGTTTTCAATATGCAGGGAGCTTCGCATATCCTTCACTGTACCCCGGAGAGTTTGCATCGCCTTCATAGGGAACCACACACTTATAATTAAAATAGTAATTGTGCATTTGATGCCTGTATGGCTTCAGACATCTAGAGATCTTAAACCACCTCAATACATTCTAATCTCGCGCTCAACGCTATTGTACCGTGAGTTTTCTCTTATTTCTCCGGTGAAAACCATTTCCGGCGAATAATTACTCCGCAGTGCGATGAGATTTTGCCAGGAAACCAGCATTAAAAACGGCTCAAAATACAGCGTGTGGTGTAATGACCCAAATATGTCATGTGCCTCAACCATACTCTCTATCCTCACTTGGAACAACTCCGTGTATGGAAATAATACTCTTCCGATCGTTCTGAAACCTCTTAATTGATCAACGTAGCGGCCATCCCACCACGTTCTCATCTCTGATGGGAAAATTATCGTGATAAAATTTAAAAATTCAGAGTGAACCCAAGTTTGCCACATTTTCCCTTTCAGCAACCAACCGCAAATCCAGGAAGGTTCATGAAGTTTTTACGATCGAAATTAAACTCACAGGATGCAGTGATTGCAAACATAGATGATAGGGGAGGCGAGAATGATTATATCGGAGATAATGCTCCTCGAGAACTCTTATTACCTAATGGAGTACACGAATTCTGTAGCTAAACACGCGTTCGAACTTGTTTCTTAATGGGCAAACTCCTGACAAAAATTGAGATATTCCCAAGCTACGACCTTACAATGGGCATACTTCGAAACGATCATTGAAAACAGAGTTGTTTTCTCGAATAACTACATCCAATTCTGTCCAGCGGAGTTGGATCTACTCTTTTATGAGGCAGCTCAATGTTCATCATAGACTGCGAAAGTGCGCCAACTTCAACATGTCTTCAATAACAGGGATTTATACACGCAAAAACGTTTTTATCGCTTCCGCAAGTCTTTCTTGATGGAGAAGAGACCTAGCGATACCTTGATGACAGAAAGCATCGACCACAATTCACAGCACAAATGGATCCTCGTACAGCTTTTTTCGGATGGGGTCATAGACATAACACTGCATCATAAGCTAGCTACAGGGACGGAAGCCTAAACGGTATTTTGACATGCTCTTGAGGTGAATCAGAAGCACACACTAAAGTAAAGGAATAAAAAGGAGTCTTCTTTGTTGTTTGACTAGATGGAGGAATATGAGAGGAGAAGAAAAAGGTGAGAAGGGGACAACGGACACAAGAAAAAACATAAGACAGCGAAAGATTAACGTAAGGTACTCAACGAATAACTTACAACACAACCTTATTACACGTGAAGATCACGACAGATGTTAGTTTCGTGACATCCCGTCTGATTAAAAATATTCAATTACAAAATAAACTCTCCTCCGTCGGATTTAATAGCGTTTCTCACAGAAAAATGCAACAAACTAACTTAAGGTCCTTCCCCTTTGCCTATATTCGTAGGGGCTGAATTCGTAGATTGGCGCACTTATTTTTATTCCTGACTTACAAACATTTCTTGAGTATGGGAAAGGGGGACAACCGGTTCTCCAGCCTTCTGGCAAGATGAACAGGCAGCCATGTGCCGCTGACTTTTCGCCTTATATATTTGCTAAAATTGCCATTTTTCCAAATTTTTATCCTACATGTATCAACCTTACTTCAATTAATTCCAACCGCGAATCAACTACGCTTCCTTTCGGAACTAAATGGAAGAGAAATTCTAATATTTAACACCGTCTGACTGAACTACTAGACATTCATACATGTGCTGAAGTCAGAAGACGCCTCTCAGATAATTCTTCCTAAGACAGAGTTACGCAACTGACACACCGAGTCTGACGTGACAGCGTGATTTGTAACGCACCGGACTGGCAAAAACCAAAGACCGCGGGTTTGATCATCGCCTAGGGCATGGCTAACGTGTTTCGAATGCAGTTACATGTAGTGAGGCCCAATACGGTTGACGTTATAAGCTTGGCGGTTGGGTCGCCTGTAATCAAAGTCTGCCGCTGCTATCACGTAAGTTTAACCGTATATTTCCGTCGTTTTCCGCAAACAAAAACAGATACAGCGAATCACAAAAATTCCGATTAGTTCCACAAATTACTAAGTTCCGCAAACGCAAGCGCATCTCTACCGTGCCGCTTACGTCCACCCGCGTCCAAACGGCGTCGGGCACGCCGGCAGCGGGGCCTCATCCTGCCCGGGGATCGCTCAAACGAGACACCGGTCCGCCCGCGGAGCGACCCCGGCAAAGCTCAGTCAAATAGCGTGAGGGAGCACGGGGAGAAAGAGCGAAGTGAAGGAGGAAAGTGATGAGATGGAGCGACGGCCATAACCACGAAGACAATGCCATTGCCGGTGGGTTAAGACGACACAAGAGATAGGGGTGGGGCAGGAGAAGTAGATATGTACATTCACAAACGCATACAGTACATGCACATGTGTAGAGAAAGGGGAGGTTAGAAGAGAAATTGGCAACCCCACCGATTTCTAGCCGCCCTCCCACCCACGGCAAGGACAAGACGGTGGGGTGGCGGGGGCGGAGTAGGAGGGCGAAATGAGGGTCGTCGGGGGCAGAGGGGCCGGAGAGAAGGAGATGGGCGAGGAGGATAAACGCAGGGGGGGAGGAGAAAGACGAGCGGAGTGGGAGGGGCATGCACACACAAAAGGATTCGACAAGCAGCATTTGCTTATTCATTCGTCGAGAAATCATGCGGGGGGGACTAGGAGATGGAACCTTTAAAGAAAAAATATATAAAGTGACTCACGCTGAAAGAATCAAAATAAAATCACAAAGGCAGCAGCAACAACAACAACTAATACATGCGGAATGAATTACGATGTAAATTTATAAAACGACCGGAGCGACACAAAGGACAAAGGGAGCGGGGCAACTCCCGACGACGTCGCAAAGACTTTATTTTTTTAAACGACATGGAAGGAAGTCTGTGAACTTCCAAGCCCTTGGTCTGAGCATGAGGAAGAAGATACCCGAACGTTAAAAACTTGATGAAGTATTAACGCAGGGAATGTCTTCGAAAATGCATTAAGGCTTATAAATACGCAGACACAAGAAAAATATATGGTATGTGGAAAACTAAAACGTGATACAAAAAGATGGAAACGCATTATTGGGGTTCAGAGCCAGGAATTCGAGCATTTAATTTCTAGTGAGGAGTGGCAGGTGTCCAAACACGTTTTCCCTAGTGTCTACTCGAGTCAACCTGGCAATCGAGACAGTCTGGAAAGAGGAAACGCAGAATGCGACGAATCTATGGCGACAAGAAGAGCATATGCCAAAATTGAATCATAAAGCACCACTTATCCGTAGATCAATTGATTAAACTAAGTAAAAGTACAAGGACAAGGAGCGAAGCACTAACATACAGTATAGTTACGAGTAAGTCCTAACTGAAGCACGCATTAGTCGTAACACTTTTTCGTCTGTCGACATGTATGCAACCATAACGCGAACATGGAGTGAAAAGGAAGAAGAGGAGCCATAACAAAGATAAAAGGAAATGGGAGAGAATAAACACGCATTTCACCAGAGTGCCACGAAATTGAGACTGCGAAGTCCGTTCCATCCTATAACATGTCAGAATCCAGCAAGCTCATAATTGCAGCGACGTACATAATTAGTGTAAGGGAACGCAAGGACGAGAGAGATAATTACAAATGAAGGAAAGTTTAAAGATACTTTGGCGGTATAGCGCTTTTTTATGAAGGCACCTCAGAAAGAAAAAGAGTACCTATGAAAAAATGAGTGCGAAATGCTGGCGAGTCCGACGCCAGTGAGGTTAATGGTAATATAATGAGTATATAAAAAACACGAAAGAAAAACATTAGTCACTTACTTCAAGTCATTAGAAAGGGAGGGGAGTGAGGAGGATACAGAGTACTGGTTCCGATTCTCTAAATCTTGAAAAAAGGTCAAAAGCATTAGATGATGAAGCTCACGATGATTTATGGACAAAGTTTCCAATATCCGTCCAAAAGCTAAGAGCAAGCTCAAATGTTATGAAAAACTCTGGAAATATCTGAGAGTTCAAATTCGCGGGATGGCAATTTTATCGGTGGCTTGACAAAATGCTCCCCTTTTTGCAAACACTCCTTCATAGAAGTCACCAAAACTTCATAGATAATATGCCTTAATCATAGGTATCAATCGACTTCGGATATAGCTAAGTTAGTAGCCTGACGAGGGGAGGGGGTATTGTGTAACCCTAGTGTCAATCGTTTCTAGGTTTTTATTTATATCGAAACCTACAGATTAGTCGAACGGACTGTCCAAACCCTGCTATTTAGTAACTTAATACGGATTGTTTTTTCTCGGTTTTCGCGCGAATTTTTCGAATCCTATAGTTTGGCAACCGAGTCCATGATTTTACGATTTCAATTGCTTTGATTGGTGATGTAACTTGTATATTAGTAAAATTTATTATGAGAAGACTGCCAACAAGCTAGCGAGTCATTGGCAGAACCAAACGTTGCGAGCATCAACTTATATCAACAAGAACTGCCTGCGAAGGAAGAAGAACGACGGCCCTTCTTAAGACCGGGAATGAGAAGAGGAGATTACGACGACACCAGAGAGGTGTAGAGAGATTGGTGTACTTTTCTCGCGAGGTGTGGGGACAAGAAACAAAAAAAAGCCCGTGGAGAGTAAAACGAAACAAAAGAAAAGAAGACTGGCGAGAAATGACTGAGAAAGAAAATTAAGCGACAGCAGATGATGAGCGACGAACGTTCGGCGCTTGCACAAAAAAGTATTACAATAAGAGGAGCAGGAAAACAAAACGGCCGAGGAGAAGAGGCAGAGCACTGATGATGAAGAGATAAGGCTGTAGATGAGCGCGCGAGCAAAAGGTGAGCACGAAGGGCTCATTGTGGGGGGGATAAGGGGAGGAGGTGAGTGAGCAGGCGGGAGGAAGATTGATGAAGACCGGGACGTAAAGGGCGGTAGAGTGCACTTCTTTGAGGAAAACATGTCGATAAAACTAATAATAATCAGATGTAACACTAGTTAAAGGGACGAGTATTGGGCGACGTGGGAAGTTTTAAACGAGCTATGTGGGGGACGGATGTGCTAACGGTCGGGGGGAGGGGGGGGCGAGGTAGGGGTGGGGGGAATGAGATGAAATGAGGAAAAATCCTCACGGTGTCACTCAGCGCTGGTAATTAGTTCTCGAGAAGCAAATAACAGACGGGGCCCCCGAAGAGAAATCGACTCCTCGGGTAACATTGTCTCGGGTCCAACCACTGTCTTCCCACCTCCTCCCCCATAACGTCTCTTTGCCGTAATTACATCTCAACTACCGTCATGGCTCGTTTTTCTTCTTCTTTTGTTTTTTAACGATAGGAAATCGAAAAGAGAAACCGAGAGATACAACTAGTGAGTCACAATAAGCTATGGGGACGAATAGCGCCGGCCCGAGTTCTATCGCCCGGCCGAGTGTGAAACTAGGATTTTTAGTTTCCCAAGACGGAGATGTCGGAGACGACCGAGGAGACGAACTTTTTCCCCATGGACTGCCCAGCGCCGAGAAATTCCCAACAAGTCACCCCAGGGTGCACTTAAATGTACGCTATTCTTTCGTTGAAAGGCAAAGATATTAAAAGAAAGCATAACAAAGTGATCTGCAAAGTGAATTAATCGGTCTAGCGCTATATATTATCACAACAGTGGAGTGAGGAACTCTAACACAAGGGTCAGCGGTCCAAAACTATTTCCCACTGTCACGAGAGGTTTCCCAGATACATCTGTCGACTATTCCTGCCCATTAACTCACACGCCTTTGGGGTTTCCTGAGTCATACACCCAGATTTGAACCTGAGACCCTCCGGCTAGTCTCATCTCTTTACTCACAGGGAGGTTGGGCCACACATAACTTTCTCAACTACGCGTATTGTAAAATGTGATATTTAGTACCAGTAGTAGAAAAAGCTGGTAAGACCTCGATAAAATGATATCTTTCAAACGAAGGTCCATTTCATCTGTAAGGATAGACCACACCGAGTACTAAGCTCAACGGCGAGAGGTGTGTCCCGCAAACATTTTAGAAAGGCGAATTCCTTTCCTGCACCACCCAGAAAGGTCTAGTTCCCAGAAAATCATAATGATAGGCTTGGACTGCACGAGACCAGAGGCTTCACCCTGAGTTGAACCAAGGACTTCTGATCAGGAGCGTTACACTCTACTCACAGGAGTGCCAGACCCTCCACAGAAACAAAATTTTGCATTTTGGGAAACAATTCCCTGGCTGAAGTTTAGAAAGAAGGAAAGAATGCGAGGAAGAAAGGAACACGCAAGGGACCGATATCAAAGAAGAGAGCTCTCGCGTAAGGGCCGGAATAATCAGAGAACATTCTGTCGGTGAGGTTTGAGGCGAGAAAAGGACACAAAAACCAAGGTGACGATCAAGGGGGAAGAAGAAGCTAACTACGCGGGGATGAGAGAACTTGGGATGCCACTGCAATGGTCGGCGGAGAGTCCGAGGAGGTTGGCGTATCAAGCGGGGACGACCCCAGGAGGAGGAGATGGAAGATGAGCTAGCGAAAAAGGGAGTTGAAGATGGGAGAATGGAAGGAAGGAAGGAAGGAGAACGGGACGAGAGCGAGAGGAGAGGGATGGATAGATCTATATGCACAGAGAGAAAGTGAGAGAGAGAAGAGGAAATGCCCTTCATTAGCGCCACCACAGACCAAGAAAGGGCGGGCGGGTGGGGGTGAAGAGGAGGTGGGAAAGCCAGCAGCCACGTCCTCACCATTAAATCGAATCAGACTCGGACAGCCATCACTTGGAAATGCAGGCGGTGGGACTCAAACTCGTGTTGCATCCCCCACTTCCCGCAGACGCTTTCATCTGCCCATCCTCCCTCCCACCCCCGGCTCACCCTTCCACATCCAGACAACCCAGCGCTCGGCTCCACACACGTCAGGGCTATTTCTCCGCGAAGGATTCCCTTCCTCTATTTTTTTCTCTCCTAGCCCTCGAGTTGGCGAGGAGAGGAAATGGTGATAAAGAAGGATTACTGCCCGCACAAAAAAACAAGAGAGGAAGGGCAGACGGCGGCGAAGGGAAGAACATTTTATACTTGTATGGAGTGTGATGGGGTGGGTGGGTAGTTGGATAGTCTGCAGTTTTATTCCGAGTGCCATACGCTGCCTTTAGATAATAAGTCACCGGGGGAAAATAAAGTGGAGCGGACAGGAAATCACACCAGTGACTAGTCGGACAGTCAATACAAGTGACGGCGCATGCGAGTGAATTCACCGTCATTAATGTCCTAGCGCCCGCCTGCTGTAGAGCAATGGATTAGAGAGGAGTGGGGAAAAAAGGGCAATGCCCAACGCACTCCCTTGTGATAGATTATAAAGGCGTTAATAATTGACGTGATTGGTTTCTAGCCATGACATAGAATAGCGCATCAACATCATCGGCGACCTTTATTATACTCGTGAAATAAACACGGTAATGGGATTAATAAAGAATTCCCACTGAGAGAAGCAAATCGTTTGACACAAATATTCCGGACAAGAAAGAGGAGCCCCTATGATGAATTCGACGGATATCGATCGGTAATATTTTCGCAAATAATCTCTCCGTACAACGATTTGACGATTCTAGCTTCCCGGGAAACAATATTCCACGACTCTCATTCCCAATTTATTTCATGTTTAACGTAAAGTACTGATTGTTCAGAATGCAACCCTGCCTACCAGCGCCATCGTAGTTCCATGAAGGAAATCCAACCAGAATCGTCGAGATTCGAAATAATGCTCCAGCACTTCATTCTCTTGAAGTTAATTTTTAGCCTTATAAGCGTCAAAAAGTGAAAGAACACGAGCGGCTGTGCAAAAAGAAAGCCTTTCAAAGAAGATACAAAAAAGGATGGACCTCAAATTCCGGAATGAGATTCAGATAACAGACCACATTCAGTGAAAACATAGCATGTTACGATGAAAGGTACGCAACGAAAATCCATTCAATTCACCCAGAGCACAATCATTTAGAAAGTTTGAGTTATTGAAGAGAAGGTACACTCACGGGTGAGTCCAACTTCGACACTATTCTCTGACCAAGAATTGTCTTCCATAACAGGCCAGTCTTTGATAACATTTTCATATCGAAAAAGAAGTATATATTTCATGTACGTAATGTTCCAGCGAATACCAATAGAGATGTTGAATAAAACAAATCACGAAATAGAGATAGACATAAGTCTGCATAAACATCCCACCGTCTGTGGCTGAAAGAATTAGAAAAGAATGTGGCCTTAGTCCACGGATTTAAAATTATCAAGCTATTAGATTATAATTTTAAAAAATGTAGAATTGAAGTAACCAATGGCATATTATCCAATGTTAAGTTGCATAAAAGCTGTTCAGTATGCCTGAAAGACATACAAACTTGGTAGAGGTGCTCAAATTGCATTTAGAGAAACAGAATCACCAACATAAGGGAAAATTCAGAATTTGACAACAGAAAATGAGCAAATTTTCGAATCGGTTACAGTTTAGAATGAGTGGCAACAGGAGACGGGTTGAGAACCGATACAAATGACAGTTACATCCAAATTGCATCGAAGAGAAGAAAATATTCTTTTCCTAGATATATGAATCCGATGTGATGTGGTACAAATAAAGAAGCCACCTAAAAAATTTATCCTGAGTCCCAGCATAAAATCCACGTACGACTTCCAGATCGCGTACCGAGACGTGACCACCACGGAGGCAAAAAATTCGCCTCAGAAGAGCGAAATTCTTAACGCGGTGCGCAACCGCGTCAAAGACGCGTTCTCCTCTCCCCTGATAAAAGACTCGACGAAGCGACGAGTGGACACGGCGAGGAACCGGGAGCAGGCGAGCTGATGACAAAACGGGGGGGAAAGGGAGGCATGGAAGGACGGAGAAGAAGAAGGACCATCTTTGGGGCGAGGGTGGTCGAGGAAAAAGAGGGCGAAAGGACAACACGAGTGGCCTAACAGAAAGAGGAGGAGGACGACCACCGTTCGTGGAAAAGGAGTGATGGACAGGCGAAGAAGACACGAGGAGAAAAAGTAAGCGAGGGCGCTTATCTCGGAGGCGACTGACGGGGGCTGTGAGACGGGAGGCTAAGGGGGAGGAAATGGAAGTGGGTGGGGATCCGATGGGGATGGAGGTGGCAAGGAAGGGAAGTGAGCATTGTGCGGGGGTGGAGGCGAGAAAATAGTCGCCTCCTTCCCCGCCCCCCACCCCCAATCTCCTCCCACCTTTCACCGATCTCATTCCCCATCCAAACACACACAAAAGGGTTCGACGACCTTTGCACATCCAACAACCCGAGGGAACCCACCCACCCCCTTTTTTTGCCTCCCGCCGCCACACCAGATCCCGCCCCCGACACCCGTCGCACAGTGCGCTCACTACGACAAGCCACCCCCCCCCCCTCGAAGGAGCACCTCCTCCCGTCCTGCGAGATTCATCTCTCGTCACACACGCCTCCAAACGAGGTAGAGCGCACGGGGAAGGTGTGCAATTCAGCACCAAGCGATTCGAGCTGTTCCGCAAGTGAGCTTGTTCTCGGGAACAATCCGTTCTCATCTATTGGAACCATGTAGAGGAACTTCCCTTCGGAGAACCTTATCGGAAACTATAACGCTTGAAACTTTGAAACTGACTTCAGTTCTTGTTGTGATTTTGTTTTAATTTGGTATAGTTTTTGTTTAAATATTTTAATTTATTTTAGAGTGCAAATGTTTGATTGATTGTTACTATGTTTTGGTTGCTAGGGTTTTGTTGAAAATCGAGAACGGGTTGTTGAGGAAGGAATGAGAGAAAGACTGGAAGCTGCTCTGTACGAAATAAGCATTTCATAATAAAAAATATGGAAAATAATTGTCTCTGATTCGTAGACACAGTCCGACGCTACAGAAACCAACTGGTTCCAATATTGGAGGTGACCTATCACACATGTGTCAGGAGTTTCCTCAGGAAGGGATTTACAGATAAAAGCGCTTCGAAACATTTATTTTCCAAAATATTAAAAGTGAAGAAGGAGAAATTATGTGCATGAATGAACTATCGCTGTGAGGTTCAATGTCATTTCAATATCACAGCTCGACTACAATGTGACAGTAAAGTAAAATAAATTCTAAAACTCTCGGCACATTTACTTGAAAAAATAGCCTAATTTTTCGAAAAAGATCGCTAGAACTGTATCATTTTCGCTACTAAAATGAGTAGTTATAACTCTTTAGAAAGGGCATGCATCAGCATGACAGCAGCAACAGTAAATCACTCAATGCAGACGGGAAGACATTAGAGCTTTTTGCTGTCGTGAATGAAAGCGAGCACGCTACGCTACAAATGTATGCCTAGTTCACGAAAACGTTTAGTTATGTTGTTTATATAGCATCTCCATGGCTTATTTCATTTCACAAGGAGCAAATAGAACAAGTTCCATTTTTCCCATAATACCTTCTCGAAATACCAGTCAGAGGCAACACGCACTGCAACAATTGAACCAATGACACATCATCTTTATTCCTATTGCTATCCAAACTCAGAATTAGTCTGCAGCATGGCCGCCAGCGAACCAACACACACTGATAGGAACCAGCCTTCGGATCCACACTTCAACGTCACCCCGACGCAGGAAATTCCTCGGCCTCGAAAAATAAAAACCATCCCCTTAGGGTTGCCCCGCTCGCCACAACCACTCCGCTTTTATTTACAAATAACCGGAAAGCTCCCCTCTCCCCATTTCGTGCCCTTCAAACAGCTTTCCGGCCGTCTCCGCGCCACAAGTCTGCCCCTTTCCTCGATAGATTCTCCGTTTTCCACTCTCCCCTCGATTTTCTGTGAAGGGAAGATCCTCGATAAGTCATCTGTGGACCCACACTTGCGCCACAGCATATGCGTCCCCACCATTCACACGGAAATACTAGGACACCGTACAATTTAATTCACCTCCACACTAGGATACATGCAACATTTCAATCACCGAGAGAATGATTTCATCACCCCCTTTACACTACGGGAAATAAAGAGAATGATTTACTTTAAACATTTAATGCAGGGAACCCACTATTCCATAGTGTTTAACATCTAGCCCCAAAATCAGCCAACCACGACACATTTTGACACGTTTTGACAATAGTAAGGTCGAATGGAATCCTTATTGCGGGTCTATCTCTCGGCATTGAACAATAGATTTGTGTGTGCCTGTTTACTAGGTGGCTTCAATCCTTTTTCCCTTTCGATATATGCATCTCATAATATTCAATTTTTCTCAGCATGTTAACAAAAACCTTACAGCCCTTAGTTTCATAACTTGATATGACTCCTGGCACCGTCATTTGGCTTCCTCTCCCATCAAACTCATACAAATGCTGTTAACAAGGATGAAACAAGGATTCGTACAATATTATACCCAGCACGATTAATTCATATGCTCTGTCATAACTCAAAAATCTACGTCTCTGGTTTCTATCTTTCTTAACTCCACTCACAGCCTCCATCTTCTGTTCCACGTCCTTCCTTAACTCTTCCTTTGTCAAGCCGTGGCCGTCTGAAATTTCTCATAACTCATCTACTTAAGCCTTCTTGGCAGAGAATACTTGACTGCACATTCCTGCCGTCATTTCTTTAAATGACCTCAGGAGTACAAGGCACTACCCGCACCGCCGTCACCGTTAAAAGATTGAAATGATACGTACGTTCATCGCGTGTATTATCCGTTTCGTATAAAGAAGACTGTCAACCACCAAAAATAATTTCATTTGGCCATTCGAGATAAGAGATTGCACGGCTACACTCATGAATCACCTTATTCTCGCATAGCAAGTCGACTCTCATATCACTGCGCGTAAATGCACAAACATCTTTTGCAGTATTTTTCAACAGAAAATTCACCACAACGCCTGTCTCAATGCGTGTTTTGGAGACACCAGCTCAAGGTTCATGGCCAAGGAACGGACTTTCACGCTGTGTGCAATTCCCAGGTGTCCATACCAAAGTTAAAATATATCACGTGTGCATTCTCGTTACGGTCTCTACGGAAAAAGAAGAAAAGCAGAAACTGAAATTTCTAGGTTCATTCAAGCAATGCCATGCGCCATTTAAAAATAACTCAGGAATCCATCTACGCATGGTTAACATCCGCATCACGATTACCGCATGAACCCCATTAAAAGAGGTTAAAACCTCGGAGACGATTCGAATCTCACCTTGGGCCTTCGTCCGCCGCCACATCCTTGCTGTCGTCCCATTACCGATTGGCCCCGAGCTCGCATAAAGTGCGCTCATTATGCGAGACTTAAAAGGGGGGAGATATAAACGGCCAAGCGGCATCCCCCCATCCCCCCCCCCCCCGCTATCCTTTATAACAACGTTTAATGAGCACATATACGAAATCACCTCGGGGGCATCATTTCTATGATTAACACGACCCCGTTTAAAACAAGAGACGGCTTTTCTTCGGTTAAGAGCGCGAAACTAAAAAAAAAGGAAGAGACAATGTTATGATGTTTTAGGCCATATAATGTGATGCGCATGCCTACGGGATATGAAAAACTTTACGTTTTCTGAAGAGGGTTTTGTCGTGTCGATATAATTCATTGCAATCATTAAGGAGGAAAAATATTCAACAGCCTAGAATCACTCTCACACAGTAGAAGATTTCTAATAAATGGGTAACCAAAACGGAAAAAAGTAAGATACCCTCTAAATTATTCGGGAGGTGTTAGTCCATAACTTCCATAATAAGCAGAGGTAATAATTTTTTTCAATAAATCAACTTTTTCTAAGGGAAAAGATAGGTCTGGGTACCATAGGCTTATCTTTTCCCGAAGAAAAATTACTGATGGACAAAAGAGGAGTCGATGAGGTATAAAATTAACATATAGTTATAGAACCCATATTGCACGGGACAGAGTTTACTTAGAGTAAGTACACTTTAAGTTCTAAATATATTTCATATATTTAGAACTTAAAGTGTAGTTAAAATATAAGTACCTGCATGTCACGTAGAAATTCATTATATGCGTCTAAAACGCAGAAAGACTGAAATCTTGAGAAGTCTACATTTGACAGTAAAAACATATACGTAAAATGCATCTCGTGGGGAACTGGAAAGTTCACAATGGCCCACCGCACTTGTCACACGAACCTATTCAGATTTAAATAAATACACGCTGATGAGAATAATACCCCAGACTTTCCGATCTTTCAGACACAAGCGCCGCCGTAAGCCAGTTTTTATTTCCAGTCTCTCCGAAACTCCCGTTACAACCAGTCCTGGTGATTTTTCCTAGACGCCTTCTCCACTTTATCCCCGTACTAACGTAATGTCCTTGGACTTGCGCCATGCCTAGGCTCAAGTTCTCCCAGCCACTACGCCCAGATGTCCGTCACATGGGCTCTCCCAGCGGCCACCTTCCACGAGAGACACCGTGCAAGCCAGACGTCTCCAAGAAGGATCAATATGGCAGGCAGTCCACATGTACCCGCGTCCTCAAGATGCAAAGAAAACGAAAAGCCGGCTTGAACTACCTCTTCTTTGAACTAGGAGCATGAAGATTGATATTCTCTACACTCCTTGACTAGGAGGTAAAACAAACTCTCTAAGCATGAGTCATATTCTAGGCATGAAGACATATCGTACTGCTTTATCCGTTTGGGTCAGTTCATTACTTATTTCGAGAGAGCATCTTTCAAGCTTCAAGTCTTGAATTTGGAGGAAAAAAGCTGTGCTATAGAGGGTCAACAGAAATGAAAAATAGCCAATTCACACACAATGTGTGCAATTTAATGGAATACAATTAAAATCCTGTGCAAACTATACATCGGTGTATGATCTTACTACAAACATCTCGCAGTCAACGCGCACGAAATTACTTGCATTAGTTTCAGAAGAACACCCATCCGGCGCATGGGAGTGGACAGAAAGATCCTCGAGTCGGAAGAAAAAGAATACGCACTTAAAAAATGCGCTCCGATTAACATTACATTCCGGCGCGCACATACAAGCTAAGAGAGGCTCGTTAGTCTCGCACGCCACGCATCTAATCTCGGCCCGCCGCCGCCGCTTTTTATACCGACCCCCTCCCCTTCCGCAAGGACGGTCGAGAGATGGGCCACACTTCCTTTCCCCTTCCCCCGACTCGTAAAAAACGTCCCAATCCGAAAAAAAACCCTCCTCAACGTAACGCACAAAAGTCGGGTTGGCTAAGTGTGCGTGAATCCGAGAATTGAGACTCGGATATGCGAGCGAGGGAGAAAGAGAGACGCAGCGAGTTGAGGTGTGGCAGGAATACATGTATATGTACATGTCGTCTCACGCACACACACGTAAAACGCTTTACGGAGCGCGGTACCCGCGAAAATAAAAAAAACCTCGGCACACCCTAAACTACGCGGGCACAAAAGGATCCCGGCACTATCGTTTCAGCCCGCGAGAAAAGAAGAACAGTAAGTTACCCTTTAAGCACGCCATAGACAACGAAGAGGGGATGAAGAGGGGGAAAAGGGGGTGAGAGGGTAAGAAAGAGTTAGAGAGGGAGAGAGAGAGAATTTACATAACAAAAACCCACCCGTCCATAACAATTACAGTAAACCCGTTTTTTACGACGCCGTACGATATACATAGTACGTAAAAAGTGAGGAGGCAGGGAGAGGGATGAAGAATAAGTAGCAATGGATGTGAGAGAAGGGACGGTGCGAAAGGGAGAGGAAAGAGTGGCGAGGGATGATGCGAGAGGAAAAGAAACGAGCATAAGGAGACGAAGAAGAAGAGCCGAGAGAGGGAATCGGCTGAAACTCTCGCGGCAGCAATAAAAGAAAGGGGTGGGGGGGGGGAAGAACGCAAGTGTGAGCAAGTGAGTGAGTTGGATATACGGCGAGCAAGCGGGGAGGAGAAGAAGCAGCTTTGGAGGAGCGTGGAGAGGAGGGGGATATATAATAAAAAAAGGAACAAAGCACATAGGTGGGGCAGGAGGGGGCGGGAAGAGTAAGGTTGAGGGGGTGGGTTGGGGGAGGAGAGGGAAAAAGAGGGCCGTAAGATACGACTTGGTACGCATACAACGGCGTTCGCTTGACGACCACCTGTAGCCATCATCAGCAGCGCACATGAGGGGCTGGGGGGGAGTGGGTGGGTGGTGGGGGGAGGCAGGATGGGAGGGGAAGGATGGAAGGGGGCTAGAGGCTATGAGAGGTGACTGGAGAGGGGAACAACACGAGAAAAAGAAGGAAAGAGTGTGGAGCTGTGAAGAGCGCAGAGCGGAGTGGGGAGAAAGAAAGTTAAAAAGTATAGAAAGGGCAAAGGAATCAGAGAAAGAAAGGTTGGAACTAGAGGGTTGCACGGGCATCTTTTGTTCGGCCCGACCCGACAGTCCTTTAGCTCGGCCCGGCCCATGCTCGAAGGGCACTTGCGTGATCAGCCTGCCCAAGGCCCTTAGGAACCTTACAGGAAAAAAAGGTAATGTTAATTTTGTAAATTAATTGGAAAGAAAAATTCAGTATCAGTGGATACACGCATTACAATGATATCATTAAGTCTACCAGCTGTATCGTTTCGGTCATTTCAGCATCCTCGCAGTTAGCAAAACCTAAAACGGACCGAGACACGACCAGGCAAACTTGAAATAAATTTCAATTTAAGATTAATCCAAATTGTCAATAGAATCAGTGGAAATTAAATTTCTCAGATTATACTTATTTATATCAGATTTTGAAAAACGTCATTAATGCCGCACGTATTTGAGCTTAATGCACATTATAACAAGAGGAATGTGAAAATTTTGAAACGCGAAGCAGATTACCGATTGAGAGTCTGAATAAGTTTCCCAAGGTGAAAAAGTTGAGCACCAATCATCCGTTTGTTCAAATTATATTTAAAGAAAACTTTTTCCAATTCGATTGCATTTCAATATGCTCAACGTCTGCATGCCACACGGTACACAAGGTATATTTCTGCAAAAGAAAATCTGACAGCGGAATCGTCTGCGTTCCCTAAATGAAATGCCACGATAATGCATTGATATTCCTATTGGATAGGATCATAATTAGAAAACGGTAGAAAATCTTCCTTCCTACACCCCTCTTTATCTCGTGTAAGTACTTTATATCCGTCTCCCTCAAGCATTTTCCATCCTATTTCCCTTGTTTCCATAGAAAAAGTCATATTTAAGGATGTCAGATGAACTTGGTTCCTCTTCGCCGCACAGCGAGGATGCTCCAAATTTTAGCTTATAACTACAGAGCTTATCACGAGATATTGATCCAGCATTATGGGTGGCAAGCATAATACCCGCTGAGTTCCTTCATTTCATAATTGATGCGGTACTAGTTTGCTAATCGCTTCCAGTAGGATCTAGTATTTATTGGCTAATCACGTTAACTTTTACAATCACTGCGCGATCTTCACTTCTTGAAATCAGCGCCTGCTATACATCGTTGCGTCTATTAGTAATTTTCTGGACGTAAAATCAGCAATAGGTGAAAATGTCTAGTTGTTTTGCTTGCCAGCTGCACTAGATATCTCCATTTAAATTGTAGTACACAAGCACTACGATAAGAGTGAAGAAACAGCTTCATCGCAAGTACAAGTTCAATGATAGTTTGGAACCTTCAACGACGGCTTAAATCATACTAGATACAGTACTCAAAATCAAGTGCCGTCTAGCATACTAGGCCTTGAACAGGATCAGTGATCGTGCGATACGGGCTTTAGGCTCACCTAGATCCAGAGATGTGATCCGAAAAGGAACTTTATGTTTAGCGCATTAATGTACATTAAACTGGCTTGGTTTACTAAAGCACGTAAAATGGTTAATATATCTATCGTATAACTGCTATAAAAAAACATTTTCATCATCATGACTAGTGCAACACAAAGACGAACATAATTTCGCGATTTATGTTTAACGTTAAGAAGTTATAAACTATAATGTGACTGGTCAGTTGGTGCCGTAAACCACCCGCAGTGAAGGGTTGGGTCGCCTTCGACGCCGAGGTTTCAGACTCCGAGTTCGGGTGCCTCCCATGTCCGGAACTAAACGTCAAGTTCCTTTTCGGATCACATCCCTGCCTAGATCACGACTAATCCTCCTAAACCTGAGTTCAATTCGGAATCTATGAAAACGTACGATGCAGGACAGAGAGAGTGAGAGACTGAGGGAATCAAGCATGAAAGAGAGCCGTGGATTCAGAGTAAAGCAGCACACAGCGACTCCTAAGAGACTTCAAAGGGCTGAGGCTGGGTGGGGGACGTCTGGGAAGAGCTGGGGGAAGGTAGGGGACGGGAAGACCCTTCGAAAAGAGTCCGAGGGAGGAGAAAGGGGTAGGATGAAGGTGAGAAGGGGGATGGAAGAATGCGAGGAGAGCGTGAGGGCCTGAAAGGAGAAGGCGAGGAAGAGCAGGGGCTGGGAGACGGGGGGGGGGGGAGTAAGGAATTCCTTCCGACCCCTCCCCCCACAAAGTCAGTCGTCCACCCACAACAGTCCCCTTCCCGCGCGCATACGACGACCGCGCAGTCCGCGCACACGGAGCGACCGAGGAGGGGCTGATTCAAATCAAGCGAGAAAATGACCGGCGTGTAAAGGAAGACAGGCCGTTTCAAATTAGACCGACCATCATCGGGAGAACGGAGAAGAGGGGGGGAGGGGAGGATTAGGTTAAAACGAAGAACAAGACTACGAAAGGGAGTGAGAGGAAGATGATCTACACCTACAAATGAACCAGCTAGTCACTTCAGGGGCGTGTGGCAGGGGCTGTTCGGATGACAGCCGTAAACAGGGGAGAGAAGAGGGGAAAGGAAGACGGAGAGGACGAAAGAGAATTGTACAAGAATCTTATGACAACGGAGCATCTTGGTGCTTCGCTCTGTTTTTCTTGTAGTCATAAATGGAAGCGTGGGAGGGATGAAAATGTTATTCCCATCAGTTCGGCAGTGTATTTCTCTTATTTTTCTGCTTCGATCATTCAGAAATATAGTGCGGAGTCCACCATGCCATCCTGAAACTCGCCTTATCTGAAATGTTCAAGTAATATAAGCCTAGCGTGTAGCCTCCGATTCTCTAGCGGCTTCCAACCTAGTAAGACGGAAAAGAGTGGCAAAAAAGAGGGAAAGAGGCGTCGAAGGAAATAACACACAAAAGGAAGCATGAAAAAAGCAGAGGGATGGAAGCCGAGGAGGAGTAAAGGCAGGGCTTGTGTTGGATGAGGTCTTCGAAAAAAAAAATAAAAGACAAAAGAAGTCCCAAGATTAAGACCCCGGCGGCAAGGTTGAGATGGAGAGGAGTGAGAGATGGGGGGTGGGAGGGCGGAAAGGGGACGATGGAGGGGGAAAAGAGGGGGAAAAAATGAATGCAGGTCGGCGCGAGACAACACTGGCCGCGTGTTGTGTGTTGAGTCACTGCCGCCCGACCTCTCCCAACTGGCCTTCCACTGGGCGCCAATCCAACTAACTCACTCCCTCGCTAGCTCCCCGCCAGCCGCCGCCTTGGCTCGAAGTCTACGCCCGTCCCTCTCTCCTTCGCTCCAACCCCTTCCCCTACCCAATCCTTCCTGCAGTCCTTGCCCTTCCTCACACAGCCGTAGGAACACGGTCCAACCCCCCTTCCTCCCAGCCCTCCCGCCCGCCATTACGCCATCACCTCTTCTTCTTCTCGGCCCATCTGATCGCAGCGGCACCTCATCGTCTTCACTTTCACCCGTGGGGCCGGCCGACCGGTCGTGGATCACGGCCACCGGGTCGGCGTTGAGCCCGGGCGCCGCCCTGAGCCGCGCCACCCTCGCGCAACGCTCCTCGCGTTGGTGCTCCACTATGACGCCAACGCAAGAGCACTCACATCTGCCTCGTGTAGAAAAGCGTTGTTGCCTTATGATAGCTGAACGTAGAGCCACGCGTACAAACAAGCGGGTTGAATCCGACATTTTTAGATCCAAAAAGAGCGCACAAATCTAAAGTTGAATTGAAGCTTATGAGTGGCTCTAAAATTAAAACAGCTGAGTCTTATTC
The DNA here is from genome assembly GCA_963573305.1 of Pyrrhosoma nymphula. NCBI lineage: Eukaryota > Metazoa > Arthropoda > Insecta > Odonata > Coenagrionidae > Pyrrhosoma > Pyrrhosoma nymphula. Next base: position 144,069,897 of record OY754329.1, on the reverse strand, counting down.
ATGCATGTTAAAGCCAGCCAAAATACGAAATCATATTTGCCTCAACACGCTAATGTGAAACCCTGCTGGTCGTGAGAATGACTGGTGCATATTATACATAAAATAGGGGTCACCTGGATAATAACCGAAAATATGATATAGAAGTTGTATTTTAGGCATTGCCAGTCACGTTGATCAGTAGACTCACGACGACACAACTATTTACATGATCGAAAAATATCCATACCCACCCCGCCTTAAAAACTTTTGGAGATAAGTGACCCAGACTTTGCTGATGTGTGATAAAAATCAAATTTCGTCCATGTAGAAGTGTGCTTGGTATTGATGCCACATGAGAACAGGGAAAATCCCCATGCTCTCCACACAAACGAAGAGCTCACATATCCACTTGGACTTCTAGTTGGAGATTATGAACAAGCGTCGAGGATAGATTAGATGGCGTCTTTGCTCACGTATTAGAAGCCAGTAGTTGAAGGCGATATTACTTCACCAGATTGGCTGCCCACCAGGTGTCACCAAAGAATGTAATATGCAATGCTCTGGTTTTGAAAATTATCCCTCGTTTGCCAAGAAAATAAGGTGGCAATGTTCTAATTCTGTCAGTATAAATCGTTGTAGGCGAATCTGAAGCTAAGAAAACCTACTCTCTCAGCAGATTGCACATTCTCAATGGCTTCATTTTAACTCCTCTATCCTTCAGTCCTTTTCAGACAAGGCATCTAATGAATTTACATGGGATACAATGTCACATTAACAATAAATTCATTTCTAGATTCACAAGGGCTGAAGTAAAAACTGGCATACAGACAACTATGACTGACCCCCTTATAACAGCTCCCAGGGAGTATTGTAGAAGTATCTTATAGTGCCCGAAAGCTTCACTTATTCCTGAACTCAATTTATAATTTCCTGCATCCTAGAAGGCTTGGTATCCCAATAGGTAAAGCTTTGTTCTGCTGAACTTAGTCAGGAGAACAAAGCTGTTGTTTGTTCGACTGACCATACGTCTCGAGTCTAAATCATGGAGAAGTCTGTGTTAGTACGTCTAGCTGCGCGCATCAAGAGTGATTTTCAGGGTACCATGATGGTAACTAGCACCTAGAGGGAATGAGGGAGGGGTATTATTACCGTGCAATTATTGCGTCCTGTTCTATCAAAGACACCGGGAAACTGGTCCAAAGTATCTCCATTCTACGGTACCATGTCATAATTAAAAACTAGAGGCGACAAATATAAAGGAACGGGCCCACCAACATGGTGTAGGAACTATGTCAGCTCATTATAAACATTTAGGCTTTGTACTAGGTGAGTTCACCAAACCGACTTTCAGGTTTAAGACTGAGTTCTAAGACTTAGTTCGTTTCGGTTCATCCCAGCAATATTTTAATGCGTTCGTAGAAGGCTTAATTGTAGTTGGCGTTTCTTCGTGGGCTTTACTCAGAACGAGGATAAAGAATAAATTTGGGATTTACGCCACTATTTCATAACTGACAACTGGTGGGTTTCCAATGTTGTACAACATTATCAAAGATATTATCTTCCACAATTATGTAAAGTTACCAAGTATAAAGTAGTGTGGAAAATTACCAAGTTATCTTTATCTACGATGTGTTCGTAGTATGTTTTTCGTGCGTAGGATGAACTTCGAAACCTAGAATAGCTAAGCTTAGTCCTCTTCTATTCCCTTTAGTTGCCTCAGCCTTCTCTATCCAGACGTCCCCCCTCTCTAAGACCCTCCTCCACCCAAACCCTTCCCACCAATCCTTCCACAACATCCCTCATCACCAGCCCCCCCTACCCCACCCCCGTTCCCCTTTGCCCAACCCACACACGACCCAGCCGCCGACGCAGCCAGCCGGACGGACGGCCCCTAGACAACCCAAGCCACAGACTCGGGGAGTTATTACTATTATCATTATTGCCCCTCCTCCCTCAACAACGCCGCCTCATCCCGACTACATAGGGCTCAGCGGGAGGCCAGCTCGGAGCACGGGCGACTGAGGGGGGGAGTAATAGCGGGGAAGGGAGGAAATGACGCACGCTCAAGCGTATGAGAAGGGCGGGGGGGAGAGATGGGAGAGAGGGAGGGATAGAGAGGATGTATCAGTGCAGCATGTGTAAAAGGTGGGAGAAAGAAGAAAGGTCCGCCGGATCTTGGGAGAGAGGGGCGGGACGAGACTGCGGGAAATTGGCAGCAAAGGGAAGAAAAAGACAGGACAGAGCTCACGGGCGGGGAGGGGGGGGGGGCGCTGTTATTCCGCGCCCGCGAGGAACGGAGCCAGGCGGATGTGACGCTACGCTCCGAGGGCTGAAGAAATTCGAGGCGCGGGGCCGCGTCATTATGAGGATATGCACTTAGAAAGTGAGTAGACTTCAAATTTTCCATCGCCAAAGTCGAAGGAAGGAGTACCCATCAACTGGTGCGAAGTTAATATTTTACCAAATAGCGTGAAAACCCAAAGAAGGCACATTACTCAAGCACGGAACCTGTATCTAAAAACTGACTCAATGAATAAAATGACGAGAGAGCCCAAAGACGAAAATAATTAGAAAGAACTACCTTCTTCCACCGATTTAGCATGTACGTCTGAGGATTAAGGGAAGGAAAGTTTCCAATATTATGGAATGTAATTTCTTGAGGTGGATGCGGTGAATGTAAAAAAAACAAAAATTCTAGGAAAGTTTAAAAGCATTATTACACTCATTTGTGCCAGCAATTTTTCTGCTACGGTTTAAAAACTAGACATCTACCTTTAGGCAGCCTACATTTCATAATTAGGCTATGAGAATTAATAAATGACACGGTTTGATCCCATAAAAGACAACAAAGATGCCATAGATGTGAGTCAAATTGAATACAAAAGCGTATTACCAAAACGTATTCAAACAAATATTAATAAACATTCAACCGGATGTATTAAGAGCGAACTAAGGAGTTCGCAAAGTAATATATGACTCGCAGAGAGCAATCGACTCACTGCATTCATCTTATCTTATGTATTCTGATCGGTATTTAAGTCGTTTAAAACAATGCATTCAAGTGGCGAGAATATATATTATACATGACAGGAGAATCGTTTGTAAAAGGCCGCCAGTCACTTATGATGGAAAATGTTCTGCTTCATTCCCGGGGACATTATAAATCCTCCACTCCAACTCGAAATCCTCTCTTTGGCTCCGTAAAGGGAACACGAGTCGTAAATAGTCGCTAATCTCCTCGGAGGCCTCTGGCGGCGATTAATGAATTCACACGACGCACACGTCAATTCCGTCGTGTGGGAACAGAGTGTGAGAGGGGGAGAGGTTCGAACTCACGACCTCGGCGTTTAAGTAGAGTTATGGTGTCTACTGAACCATAGAACCCTGGCGAACGAAGAGGGAAGATTTAGATGGCAAGAGAAAGTGCCATGAGGGGAGGAAGAACGATGAGTGCGCCGAAGGGTAGAGGTAAGTTGAAAAGCGTGCAAGCAGGCTCGGGTACATTTTAAATGGGATACCATCAAACGCTGCAAGCCAAGTACAAATTTCAAGAGTACCTACTTCAGACATAAAATAGCTTAATTTCTTGGGAAAACTAAGAGCCAATTGGTGCACTACTCCTTTACTAGCGCTTGTATAGTAAATAAAGAAATCAAAAGGAGAGAAAGGGATATGACTAAGACCATTAGCACGAAAAACCCAGAACTTACTAGAAAAATATAGGGTAAATTCTATTACTCACAAAGCAGCTATCTCCTAAGCATGACCACCAAATGCTCCAAACTTCACTTACCTAAAAAGAAAATAACACGCATTTAGTAAATACAGTACAAGAAAACCAGCAGATACCACAGCTTTGTCATAAATCAATGAATAATCATTAGAATAAGAAGAAACATTTTAAGTTTCACTGTCGAAGTACAGAAAAAAGTTGCCCTAAAACCTTGATTATATATGCGTTACGCTGACTATTCATGGAAATCTGCCACGGAGCGCTGCGGATAAAAGCACGGCAAGTAATGCTAACTATAAGCAAAACTGGCACAGCGGGAAAGAAGCAGGGGAGGGAGGGGATGGGGAGGGGGGGAACTGAGGGAATTACAAGAATGAAGGAACATCCGATACGCACGCATAAATATGCAACAGAGCTACTCGATTAATCTGAGGGATAGATAAATAAAAACATTTTCATACGAAACACTTCGCTTTGGCTTCACAAATCGATGACCGAAAAGGAATAAATAGAACTCTAAATTGAACCTATGACGGTGCAAGAAAGACATAAATAGAAGACAGGAGGAACCTGACAAACGGGGTGGGAATGGAGAGAAGTGGGAGGAAGAGGTGAGTGCGGGGGGGAGGAAGAAATCACAAAGAGAACGGCAGAGAATAGGAATGGAAGTGCCTAAGGAACAAAGAGTAAAAGATGAAGCACGCAGGAGAAAAACAAAGGCAGAAAGAATGGGCCGAGGGAAATGGGAGTCCCAACAACGAGAGACATGACCAACGTCTCAGAAAATTACCCCGTGGTTCAAATAGAAGTGAGCACAAGGGTATATTATAGAGCGGGCATCATTCAAATGCCACCTCCTAGCGATCAATTTAATTGCACGATTATAGATAGTGATTCATCGAACGGTTGCAGAAAGCATTACCTAGCCAAAGTCTCACGAATTCAGCAGGTATAGCAAAATCCTTATCAGATACATGCTCGCAACTCCTCGCCACAAACAACGAACAATCTCACATTTCATAGGTTCTGAAAGTTATGATTTTCACAGGGAATCCACCTGTTTCAATTACATGAGATGAACTATCAACAGAAAACAGATGAGCAAATCAAAAAGAGCAAGAATTCACGTTTGTATGAAATGAAAGCTCAAGCCAAGAAATTGTCCCCGCATCACCTAAAGATTATCACATGTTTCACATGACATCTAGAATCAAAACATCTCTCGGATATTACTATTTCTGATAATATTTTGGACGGTAATTGTATTGCACGACATACCACTGAGAAAATATTAATAAAACTCGCCCCACCATTTAGAAAGCCACACTGGAGATCAAACTGGTAAATCATTTTTATTTTATTTTAGACAGGCTTTTACATAGACTCCTTAATGTAAGATTACTTTTATTCGCAGTAGGCTGAGGAAAATCATTGGAGAGGGTCAAATGTGAACATATAATATCCAAGCAGAGAGACAGAGCTGTTTTACAAGCTATCAAATAGATAACTGCCCGATTCAGAGCACTGAATTAGTCAACTCTGGCTGATGCTCCCCTTCCAGTAGTCCCCACCTGGAGATCCAACTCGGGGACTATTTTAACTACATAGACTATTTTACCTACGGAGACTATTTTACCTACGGAGACTATTTTACCTACGGAATATCTCACCGCGAGGAATGCCACCACGTCATGTATTGCTGAATTTAAGACTGTAAAGCCATGTAAAGACAAGGAATGAAATGCAGAGCACCGTGGTCGAAAAATACCAAGTATGACGGGGAGGGACAGAATATTTTGACTGTAAAGCCATGTAAAGACAAGGAATGAAATGCAGAGCACCGTGGTCGAAAAATACCAAGTATGACGGGGAGGGACAGAATATTTTGACTAGCGCGCACGGCCCGACGACCGCAGACCCTTTAGGGAAGCTCCAAACCTCACCACTGATTCTAAGGTCACATTAAATAAAGCAAAGAAACCAGCCCTCTCACAACTAAATAAATTATAAGGACAATAGTTGTTGGTTTGATTCTCGTTTCGACGGTGTGGCGTAAGTGAACATTCCCCTGACCTCTCCGCTAAACACGAGACTTGAGCGTATATGACCCGCTCCGCCATTGGCCTCTCCACTCGCGATCTCGATGGCAACGACTAGTTCTCTTAAGTGCACCATCACTCACGACAGATTGTCGTAATAATTGCCGGAGCGTGCAACCATTCAGCACGGAGTAACGCATGAGAAGACACAATATCCCCGAGGGCCGAAACACTAGGGAAATGTCTTCATCTTCCGAATGCATGCATTATTCTACGTCAGAGAGCTACACGTTCCAGCAATATTAAGTGACCTGATGGATTAGGTTACCATTCATTTTTCTCGGCATCGAATTTCTTCTACGGCCAAGCTTTATTCTTTACCCTTATTTTTCCTGGTTCGGAGACAAAAATGTCCACTTTATTTTGAAGCGGTGAGAGTTAAAAGTGGACGAAGAAGCAGACCTGTCTCATTGCTTATTTTTCACCAAATCCATCTGTCAAGTATTCAAGCAACGCACTTAGAAGTAGTGAAAATACACTACGACTTAAAATTTCCGCTAAGCTGAACCTCATAACTCACTTGTATAAAGGGGACCTAAATATGCTCTTGAAGTAACACGCTCTGGATGCAAATTCACGAACTTAACGATGCTGGGACGGTTACGGAAGTGGCAATTACCCGTTCTGCAGCGCCAGATTTGCCACGGAACGGCAGTGAAATCAATTCAACGGGATAAATATAATGTAAGAATGACGCCATGAGTCTCAACTTGAGCTAGGCTGTTGGCAAGTGATGGAGTTCATGCACAGAAGTGACTCAGAGGGTTATTCTTTCGAGTCGAGAGCAGCATTCATAGTCCCGAGTGAAGCTCCACTGCGACATATCTCAGATTATACGAGCCGCTATAAATAAGCTTGCATTTAGGTCTTACTAACCTCAATTAATGGGTAGCATCCATTACAATGGAACGAAAGGGACGAAAAATATAGGAAAGCCTATAGTTATAAATATAGATCGTCTCTGCGAACTGACCCAAATGGGATAATGCGAGCAGATTAAAAGACTAAATTACCTTTTACTTCCCGTCCAGTATGTATGAATGCTTCGCGCAAAAATAGCCATAGAACAATCTCGCGATAATAATTCCTAGGGAATGACAGCGGAGTGGTTTCTCATGTTAGGAAGAGGCATACCATTTATTCTAGTCCATTTGGGGGCTCCATTGTTTAAGATCAATTCCTATTCAGGCTAGCGGAATCAACTCCTGCGGCACATTTAATATGCAGCTAGAATAAATCAAAATAAAGCCGATATTGACATATATATGATCCACCCCATAGAACACCATCGAGCGCTGAAATCGTGAATGGCTCTGCACGAAAGCAATGATTGAGTCTTTCCATATATGACGAAGAAAACGTCACAGCCAATATACTGTATCCAAGACAAACACACAAGAAAACTCACCAACGTCAACCACTGTGAGTGAAGGTGAATTTGCATGAAAGTGGATGCTAGAACACCAGCCGTTAGTAATTTCGTTCAAAGTACACAAAAGACATACGAATAAGGAATCGCGGTAAGGTAGCTACGCTCGGTTTTAGGATGGCTAAGCGTCAAGATTAATTTAATGAATCTCTTCAAGAACAGTCATCATGTTATCTAAACTCACTAGGAATTCAACTCTATGGCGTGGATCCTAAGACTAGGAAGTCCAACCCACAATTATTAACCTAAATCCTTTATTACTAATATATCAGGATTTCATTCCTAAGCTTAATTAAACTGTCAATATACAGTGGTCTTTCCGCGATACAATAGACGTTCAACCTTCTCCGTGCATCTCTTTCATAAATCACTTTTGGCCACCGGTTAACATTAATTTCTTCTTCGTTTTTCGTTACTTTTTTGAAGATTCGGCACCAACCTTTAATCATTCCTTTCACAGCTTTCTGCCTAGTCTTTTGATTGGCTAGCCGGACAGTAGCCACACCTACCACGCTCTCATAAGTTGCTGTGCAAAGCTTAGGCGGCATGCGGAGAATGAGCTAAACGAAAAAATCGAAAAACATAACGTTCTACAGCCCGATAAGGATAGGAAGAACCAAGCCTACGGCGAATAATTGACGTGAACATTAAACATGATGAGGGTATGCTAGGGGATGATGTGAAAAGAAGGCGGCTACGGGTAAAAGTAGGAGGAAGGAAGAATTGAAAGCCAGATACGTATCTTTCATGGGCTGAAATTGAAAATCTGTCATCAAACCGCTATTCGATAGGTAGGATACAATTGATTGAAATGAAATACAAGCGAAAACGTGAAGAAAATTAACAGAAGGTAACAAAATTTACAAAATAAAAAATTTTGCCCAGCAGCTAAACATATGTCAATAGAATTTTTTTAAATCCGGTAATGAATGAATAAGCAATGGTATTATATATGTCCTAAGAGATATCACACATTGGCTGGGTTTTATAATGACTGGTTAACGTTAACCGGCAGTTGACATGACCTCAACGTTTACTTGATCTTAACTGATACCTGATTCTGCATAAAGTTCTTCAGACTGTTGGTTAGTTGACATGATTATCATATACGGGAGAAAGTCTCCACCACGGTTATCGTAACAAAATAATTTAAACCAGATGCAATAAAACGGAGCCAATTCGCAATAGGCTGCATAGAGCTAATGAGAAAAATGTAAACTGCTAAGGGAAAAAATAACGAATAAGCTAGAATCCTAAGCTAAAAAACACCACAGCAGGAATGGAAGTACGGAAGGAACAAGGCGGAGATGGAGAGAAGGAAACGGAACAAGGAGGCGTGACTGCGGAGAAATGACTGCAAGGATGAAGGGAGAGAGAGAGAGAAGGGCTCCGGAGGAGGAGGAGGAAGTATACACGGCAACAACCCAAAGGGATGCTGGGAGGTACGGAACACGGCGTGGAGAGGGGAAGGGAGAGTGGGTGGGAGGAAGAGAACGAATAGGAATGTGTCGGGAGAAGGGTGGGAGGACTGAAGGGGAGAAGGTGGAGAGGTAGGATGGGGAGAAATGGGAAGGGGAGGGGTTGAAGAGGGGAGGTGATTGGAGTCAATGCATGGGGACGCACGCGAAAAAACCACCCTCAACCACCACCGCCCCTGGGGTGGGCATTGGGGGGAGGGAAGGAGGAGGAGGAGGAATGGAATAGTGGGTGGGTGGATAAGGCGGAGGGGAAGAAGAATGCAGGGAACAGCTGCGGGGGTGGTGGCTGCTGAGTGTATACGCGAGAGAGAGAGAGGCAAGAGGAAGGAGAAGAGAAACAGAATAAGTGTAGGGAGGGCGTGACGGAAGGGTGAGAGAGAGGGAGAGAGGAAGACTGCAAGTGAAGGACTTGAGGCGTACACTTGGCAACGTTGCCGCGGTCGGGAGCATGATGAGGGGCAGGAGGGAGGAGGACCCGGAGGGGAAGTTTGAGAGCTTACGGCGGGGTTAGGGGGGAGGTGGACGGAAGGAGTGGAGGGGGGAGAGAGAAAAAGAGAGAAAGAGAGAGAGGGCAAAGCTTGAGGGAACAAATATATGAATAAGTAAGAGGGAATTGAAGGTCAATAGATAGGGAGGGGGTGGAGGAGGAGGAGAAAAGACAGGGAGAAGTGGGGGGTTGGGGGGTTTTGGAGGGAGGACGGAAGTGGAACGGGTGGTGTGGGGACTCAAAAAAAAGAGAGGATGAGTGAGCGTGTGGTTCCGAGGGAAGAGTCAAAAAAAATAAATAAAATAAAAACAAAAGGTAAGGGAGGGGGAAAATAATAACGCAAGACATAGGACATTACCATTGTCTCCTCTGAATATACATTTATTTTACAATGGACAATGGGTGGCGGGCGGGTGGGGGGAGGGAGAGGGAAGAAGCGACGGGGTCAGAGCGCGGAGAGCAGCAGCGGGAGGAAAGGGTCCAATGTGACCAATCACGATTTCTCATTGTGGACTGCTCTCGGAGATATGAGGAATGCAGGTCGAGAACGTGGAGGGAGGGGGGCCACCGCCGCTCGGTACGGAGGAAAGGGTTGGGTGGGAAAAGGTGCGCCGTGGAATGGGTTTCAGAAGCCCCTCTCCCACTACATCGCCCTCCCTCTTTAAAGACAGTTCGAGCGAGTTCATCTCTAATCATAATATAGAGATCATACTCGAAATGTATTTAAAAACAAGTTGTAAAAACCATTAAGGAAATACATTTATTAACACTGACGACGCAAAAACTATTTTTAAGAAACAGCTCACTAACTAAAAATACATAAAACATAACAAACATACATATTGGAGGCTTTAACTTAACATACTTGTTTCATCCCGTTCACTGAAAACGTCTTCACAACCGAATACGTTATTCAATTTATTAAAAGTAATACGGTGAGTAGTAATTGTTTTTCAACTGATTGAGAAAACATTCGAACTACACACAGAGTTACATTTTGGATGCGAACTGTGCGTCAAAATTTCTTAATTTTTTAAAATGATATCTCCCTGGAGCGCAAGTCTGTACTGTATACCATGAAAACTTTACATCATAAGGCAAACGCCTCGAAAAGTGGGGCGTTGAGTGGCTTCTATTTTGATACTATTAAAAATAATTAATGTTTGTCATTACAATGAGGAAAAACTCGTAGAATTTAATGCGTGGTGAAATCTCACTCAAACTACCTAACTCCTTCGTAAGGTTGTCTGGGGTCCGAGGGTCTGGGCGAAGGAAGTTGAGCCACCCCTACGAGTCATCTTTTTTGTTATTATTATTTCTTCCCTCGACGGATCTGGGGGAGCCACGCGGTCGTAACAGCGGCAACGCAGGGTCGAGAGAAGAGAGAATTATGGTCGCGACAGAAACGGGATGTCTTCAAGGCGTTCTCGGCGCCGAGGGACGGTAAAGCACAGTCGTCGGGAACGGGTACTCGCAACTCTGGCCCACTTGCGATGCGATATGAGGGCGCTTGAGTGCAGGACCGTTTTCCGCGAGTAAGAGGCATGATTTGCAAGTCTATAAAATGAAAAATTGAAGAAAATACTCGACTAAAATGGAGATGGTAGGCTATATCTGCATGTATCATAAAATGTATTTTAGTTAATAATTTAGATACATCTGCCAGGTGGATCATTTTTAATATGTCTGATTACCGTTTTCCTGGAGCCGAAATACTGCCGTGCACAGCACTTATTCCAATACAGGAATCGAAATTGCAACAGTCAGGCCAGCAAACTGCACTTACGCCATTAGATTAAATCTATCGACTTATATATAAAAATACAAGACTGCTCCGTCCAGAAGCAATGGTCAAATGAGACACCGGATGCATTTGGTTTTGTTTCAAGAAGGCTATTGCCGACAACGTTCAATAAAAATGAAACTGGATGTGTAACTAAAACATAATAGACTTTCCCATATTCCTTATGGCTTAGCAGGTAAATTTGTTGTACCATCAGACAAATTTCATCACCCTATGCCAGGGCATTGGATCTAAATTATCGCCAGTAAAATAAAAGCAGATCAGACAGAAAATGTGACATCACTCAACTAGATAAACTTCACTTCAGTGGATACAAAATGGTCATTCCCTTGATCAAAACCTACACGGCAGCAAGGAATGACACATTCAAGCAGGAGGTATCAATTCAATGCGGTGCAGATAAGACGTAAAACGCAGAAAGAACTTTGAATCGCCGATGAAAGCACCTAATAGCGACAGGGAGAAGCAACTCGCACGCGGAATTTACGGCAATTTTATGGCCAGTTTTTACCGCCGAAAGAGGCAGGTGAAGCACCCGTCGGCATTTAGCGACGCATGAGCACGGAGCACTCGGCGCGTATTTTCCCCGCATCCACTAAAAATATGTGCATAAAAAAAGGACAAGCCGACTCACAAAAACCCGCCATAAGGGCAAACTTTACAGGTGTGGGATCAGACCCGAGAGCAACGGCGGGATGCAAATGGCGGAATAAAAGAAGATAAGATTGCGACAAATGACGCGTGATGGCAGATTACAAGAGCTCAGGATCACTCCTCGCATCGCTCTCGATAATTTAGCACCGGAGGAATACTAAACGGGACGGAATGAACTTAAAAAAAAACATCTAGAGCGGTGGGAGACGTTACAGAAGAAGGAGGGGAAGGGAGAAAACCGGGAACGACGTGATGGAAATGTGGCGAGGGCGAAATGAAACAAGAGCCAAACAAGGGGGACCGCGGAGGTACGTATATGGAAGGGGAGAAAATAATAAAAAATGTGTTTTACGGTAGAAAGAGTTATCTATGGAGGGCATGAGGAAACAGTAAAAAAAATGAAACCCAAGGGGTAAATAAAAAGTTTTCCGAGTTCGCGTGGAGAGGAGGAGCAGCAATGGAAGGCGTAAGAGGGAGACAAGATGTGGAGAGAAGAGTGAGGGGGACTGACTGGTGCATGCCATCCCCCGTATGTTACGAGGGAGAAAGAGGAATGGCTATGGGTGGCCTAGGAAACGTTATATGCCAAAGGGTGGGAGTGCACGCTGCAGAAAAAGGAGAGGGTCTCTCGTACGCAAAGTGCAACGCGGTGCAGCGATGCAACCATCTGAGGCGAATCCATTAGCGAGAGGACGATGGGGTGTGGGTGGAGAAGGGGTTCAGGGGTCGACTACTAGGGAACGGAGAGAGGGACAACTTTCGGGAGGGGTTCGGCGAAGGATGAGCTGCATGCCGGGTGAATGAAATGGGGGATATCCAAGGGGGGGGGGGGAGTGGGGGGGGGGGGTTTGGGTGATGCACCGCCACCGACTTCAAGTGCCACCACGAATGCACGCTGGGCACACACACGCGGTCCCTCTCTCCTACGATCAATGTCCCGATTCCACTATAGCGACTAATTAATTCTCTATCAATAAATCCGTGAAAACTTCACATTCAACTCACTCACTCACTGAAAATGTCCCATGTTTTTGTTTCCATAGATACATACCCATCAGGCAGTTCCCTAACGGGGTAGGCACTCTAAAAAGAGCTTAATTCTCAGTGTTATGTCTAGAAAGATCGTTCTGTTTTAATCATTTTGCTCCGTCCTTGCAAACCTCCTCCGAGTCTGCCACATTCATGCACTGCTTCATACACGCTATCCTATTCTTAAGACTCAATACCATTCATCCTCTGAAGAGTCTCTTCCACCATATTACTTCCTCGGACGGCCCCTTCTCTCACACCACTCACTCCACTATCATATATCCGTTTACTTGTATGAACCTCATCCATTCTATCGGACAAACCAACGACGCACGCTCCTTTCAATCACTCGCAAATTGTAGAAACTACAACTGTGGTAAGTGACAAGCAAGAAAAGACACAGGTTGAGATTGCAAATGTAGATAAAGTAATGCGCTCTGATTCCTAGGAATGGTTGAAGAATTCCTATAATTCATTAAATGCTAACGCGCTACAGGACTGCACGCAGGCTCACAGCCAGAATTTAAACATTTAATTTGTTTTCAATTAGCTTCCTAAGCAAAATGAACACTTCAGCTTAATACCAACAGCTTATCCTCCTTTGGCAAGAGACTAGGAATGCACTCTCACCGAATTCCTCCCCACATTGCGACCCTCTGGAGTAGTAATCCAAAGATGTTACTTCATTCCATCACTGCAGCTATTTGTACTGATTTATTAGGTACCAATATTTCATTAAAAAACGGTCAAAATGGCTGAGCTGAAACTCTCCTCAAAATCCCTCTACTGCATTAACTACTCAAAATTTTCACCACTTCAACGAAATGAGGTGGTACCTGAATATATAAAACTCCAAGGTATAAAGCTTTAAGTAGTTACACATCTCCGACGGTTGAAAGCTATAAAAGAAATTAAAATGAGTAGCTTAACCTTAGCGTTTCAAATTAAATTCCTTTCAAACTAATAAAGCTGGAAACGAAGATAGCACCATCGATTTCGAGTGCGTAAGTTACAAGAAGGTGAAGCACCAAATGCCAATGTCCTACAATGTTCACCGATACCATCGAGGAGTTTATAGAGAATGCCAATTGATGGTGCACTGAGGCACACTACTGCGGGCGCCCAGCGGGCGGGAAGAAATCAGACAGAGAGTTAGAGAGGAAGGGAGAAGTTACAAAAGGGAGGATAGATCGACGCTACTTCTGGTCAGTGATCACCGAGACGGGCAATCGAAGGGGAAAGATGAACGCCTATGGAATAGGAGAACTATGACTCTCGTGGAGTCCCGTCCGGTTGTGCGGAGGAAGAGTAAGGTGTAAGAAGGGAGGCCAAAAAGGAAGAAAGCAGAGGAGGGAGAGAAACATGCGATATCTCGAGAGGAGGAGGTTGCAAGAAAGGAGATAGAAGAGAGGGTAGGAGAGAAGGTCGACAGGCTGAACACACTCATGAGGCGGCCGTTTGAAATCGACACAAAGGCGGTGATAAAGTAACAAGCCTTGGAGAGAGAGAGGGAGAGGGAGAAAAGAGAGTGGGAGTGAGTGAAGTCAGTGCATGGCCGGGGAGAACCACTCTGCCGATAAATTGTCGCGATTAAATTGGAATCCGATCATATCGGGGGGAACAGGTAAGAAAAGGCAACATGTCGACGATGAATAAGTGATTTAGAGGAAGGAGGAGAACCCGAGAGGCGGATAATATACGATTATTGGGGAGGGCACTTTTTTGAAGTTCAATATGCGTGAGTGAATCGTAATTTGATCGCAACGAGGACGGATGCTGAGAAGTCTCTCCCGATTGTGCACGTTAGACGGACGCAGAAGGGAGGATTTATGATAGACGCCAGTAATGGAAATATTTTTTTTTCGCGGACCCTCGGCAGGATACTAAGAAATTTAATGGCTTCACGTAATGCTTAATCGAACGATAGTTTCCCATGCAATGGCTCCACTAGAATTTAATACGCAAATAATACTGTATTTAAAACTAATAAATTGCACAAAATACATGGAGTACCCTGGACGATTAATGAACGCAATGAAGACGTTGTGAACAAAGAGTATTATATAAAACGTCCACTGCATTTCAAACCCTTGAGAAACGCGGGTTCGCCGCCGACAAGCAAAATAAAACCTATTTTAAAGGAAAATTCATGACTGATTCTGAAACACTATATAGTTGATTTATTTAGGAATATATAGACAACTCGAAATCTCGCGCTTTAAAACAAAAAAACATAGCAAACCAAACATATTCAGAGATCAATAAAAGGCTAGGTTCGATCTCGCCGCATCTCATTCGATACCTCTAACGCCCTCAGGAACCACTCGATCATCCAGCTGATGAATGAAGAACAAGAGGGGGATACAAGCACTCGAAATTAGACATAAGTTCAACGGATTGGAAAAAAAGTTAATGAGAGAGTTGATTAAGTTCGCCTCACTCCACGTGTGGGTTGGGCAAACCCATGAGTGGCTACCGAGACCAATAAAGAATGCCCACGCGGACAGACAGCTTCGTCGAATATCTCCACCGGTCGCAAGGGGGCGCAGCGAGGACACGCGGTCCCTCGGCTGATTCACGTGCAGTCTCTGTGCGTGCATTATTCCCGTTCTGTCGTCGGAGCCCCGACGGCTTTCGAGCACCCGGCTCCGCGTGCAGCCAAACGCCCACACACCGTCGACTCAGTCCTCGGAGCCAAGCGCCCATATGCCACGAGCGAGCCTCAAAACATACGCCGCACCCCATCATTATTTATCTTATTTCCGTCCGCTCTTCCATTCCATTTCCCTTTGACTGAAATGAACACCTGCAATCGAAAGGGCGGTTTAAAAACGTCTCCCCCATTCCTTCATGCTTCAATGAAAGCGAGATACAATAAGTCAATAAGTATTCTTGGTCCATATTTATCATGGAACTTGATGGAATATAAGCATTCAATATCAGACTCTCAAAAAAACTTAACCTCAGCAATTGCAAATTAAATAATGCATGTATCTTGAGATTTTAGATGTTAAGCTAGTCCCGGTGGCGGCGGGGTTAAGTCCTCGCCTGCTAATCCGAGAGTCGCGGGTTCGAGTCCCGCCTGGGTCGGTTTTCTGCCTGCCCAGGGCATGTCATTTTCTGTCAAGTTCTGGTGGTTCAGCCCCTGGGAAACCTGACGACAAGCCAATGGCTTATCGGGATCGCAGGGGCATACGGACCACCAGAATCGTCCGAGGGAAAAAAAAGTATCATTATGAGCTAGAAGGAACGTAAAAGAGACATGCAGGGATATAAAACTGATCGCAAGGAATCACACCAACTCATCAAGATTGTCACTCACATTCCGTGACAGCTTCCACTAACTCTACATTGCCCAATTGTCCTTTATTGAGCAAAATTAAGTTTCTAAATTGAATTTCTGTGCTGGACGTAGGTGCGTGCGTAAACTTAGAAGTCATCCGCGCTGAAGTTATCACGCTACAACTTGAATTCTAATTTATATTATAATCCAAGGTATTTAGTTTTTCCGCTCTCATATCCATCTATACACGGAAACTTAATCAAACAGACTCGTAAATGGAGGTTAAATCTCACACAATGCCCATATTTGCTTCATTCGATAGTCGAAACAACAGAGTGGTCGCCTTCAAACGGTTCTCCGACGGGGAAAGCTCGGCCAGGGAAAGCTTCGAAATTCACCCTTGAGTGGCTAACAAGGAATTCGACTCTTCATAATTCTCATCACACGTCGCTTTCGCTCGGCTCATTAAACGCGAGCATTTTCCGAACCATCGAGTGCGTCCGGTCTCGGGGCACTCGCCACGTCGACTCGCCATCGTCCGAGTTGAATCGAGACACGGAGTGGAGGGCGAGGGCATTGAGTGGGTGGGTGGGTCGGTTGAGGACAAACTGTTCCCGACAAATGCGCCGGGCAACGTGGGCGTCCGTCTTGCGACAGCGAGGGAGAGGAGAAATAAGAGGACGAGAGCGTAAGGGCAGAGAAGCGAGAGAAAAGGGCCGAATTGAGAGGGAAGACTGGTCGTCAGGGAATCGCCCGAAGGCTCGCTCTCCTCATTGCTAAAGTAAACTAAAGTACTACAAAAGTAGTGTGGAGGGCGAGCCTTCATAGAGTATAGTAGTACATAAATAGAGGCAATAGAATGCTACAATTATAAAATGATGTTTTTCTGGGAGACTCGGTCATGACTATATTATTTCATATTAGTACTCTTGCCAACTTTTCGCAAATTTATCTTTTCATTATTTGGGCTTGAGGTGGAATACTTACATTAATAATTCAGACTGAGGAACGAGGACTGAGGATGAGGTCTGAATTACTAATATAAGTATTCCAACTCAAGCCCTGATGATGAAAATATAAATTTTCGAAACGTAGGCATGAGTACTAACGTGGCATAATTTTTTCATGACGAATCTCCAAAAAAAAATCCTAGTATAAGAAAGTGGTCAATAACCAACTCTCATCAAGTAAAATTATAAAGAGAAAAAATAAAGTAGAACGTGCCTTCACATAATCGCGTACTACTATTACCCAAAAATTCAGCAGCGATTATCATATACGTGCACACAGTGACGCAGCCAGGATTTTAGTTTTGGGGGAGCTTAATCTGAAGCCTGGGGGGGGTCCTCTCTTGGTACAGTTTTATTCGTTATTACAGTTTATTTCCGGCTACTTTTTTTTAAAGAAAACTGCTTCGTTCTTACCAATTTTCCCCTCTCAAATCCTTGTATTTTTCATCCAATATTATGCATGGAAAAACTAAACTAACAATATGATTTGAAATTTCAGGGGGGGCTGAAGCCCTCCCCCCTGGCTACGTGCCTGCCTGCACGGAGCTATCTATCAGCAGGTTAATGTAATCTTTTATTACATCGTCGTTCGTGCAGGCAGAGATGCGCTGATGTGCTCCGCTTTGCGCTAACTTCACAAAACCTTTAGCCGAGAGCTCCAACTGACTGAACAAGACGGTAGACAAAAGGCTAATGATAGCAAACTTTGAGGAGAGAAATTGGGGTCTTCTCGCAGGGGATGACGGGGGAGGGACCCGCGTGGAGGCTCTGGCTCGACAATTTCGAGGAGGAGGAAGACAGGGAGAGTCTCGGGAGGTTAAAACAATTGTCCGAAGAGTTTGTGGAGGCGATGCGGACAACACGGCGCGGACACCGCGTCGGGGGCGGGGCCTTGGTGCCGATTCAAAAGGGGCGGGGATACATGGGTGAGAGGAGGAGGCATGCCTCTTTAGACCTTCCCAATTCCAAGGAAGAGGAGGAGGGTGTGGTTGGAGGGTGGCGGTCTTGACGACGGCGGTGGACAGTGGCAAGGGAAGACGGAAGCCCATTCGAGGCCAACCGTACCACGTATGAACAATACAACATCCTTCCTCAGACCCCTTACTTTCCCATCCACCGCCACACACCATACCACAGAAAAGTCCCTCGAGCTCACTCCTTTTCACTCACTCCTTTTCGTCTACCCACCCGCAACTCCTCTCCACACCCACACCAGCCCAACTACGCCAATCTCACCCCTCCCTCCTTCCCCCATTTTCCGAACCAAAAGCCAATCGCTCTAATTGCATCCCCCTTTTGAGGTCGAAACGAATTAAAAAGCTACATTAGCGCGAGGGCGGAGGGGGAATTGGGGATAGGGAAGCAGGAGGAAAAATGTGCATGGGGTAGGGAGGTCAAGGAATGAGAGATACGGCAGGGAAGGAACGGGTTAGGGAGTGAGAACCGCCGTTAGAGAAATGCACTCGTAGGAATAAGGGGAGGACGGAGGAAGGGGGGGGGGGGCGGCGTACATGCCATACTGCGCAGTGGGAAAAAAATCGCTCTCGCCCTCGATAGGCCTCGCCCGCGACTGGTCGGGATGGAATTGAAATGTGAAGGAGTGGATTGGGGAAAATGCGTAGGAAAAGGGCAGAATAAGTGGGCGTTGGGCTGGGTCGGGGGAAGAGGGGCAAGGCTAGAGAATTACTTGCGCAGGAAAAGTGGTGAGGGTATATATGCATAGGAAGAGAGAATTGTGAGAGGGTGGTGGGTGGGCAAGAGAGAGAGAGAGCATCGGTTAAGTAGACAAAGGCAGGGGAGGAGGGGCGCGCATGGAAAGGCTTGAACGGCCAAGTACATACTTGAAAAAAGTAAGGAGGGCGTGGGAGGAAGGGATACTCGAGGCGGAGGGGAGAGAATAGTGAAGCATTTAAAAAAATAGGCATTACACGCAACGTGGTGGATGGAGCAAGTGGGAGAGAAGGGCGAAATAGTATTAAAAGGGTGGTTGGAGGACGAGAAAGGGCGGATAGGGGGAGGGAAACATTCCGTGAGAGCAAATAGCAAAAGAGCGGAAAAAGTTTACTTCGGGTCGGGAGGAAATAATAAAAAACAGGGTATTTGCCAGCGGAGGAGGAGAGGAGAAAAAAAATAACCCCTGCATGCGAGCAGAATAGCGGGGGCAAATAGTGGCGAAGAGATACGCGTACCTATAATAACATTTTGTTGCAGTGTTCAGCCTTTCCACGGTGCATTTGCAGAAGAAGAGGGAGAGGAAGGGGTTTGTGGAGGGGTAGGAAAGTAGGTAGGGGAAAGAAATGAAACTAAAACCTCAAACCACTCCCCTCCGCCTGCTACACGCGCGCATGTGTGTGGCCTCATTATAATTTTGAAGACGCAAGACACAAGGACGCGGAATGGGGGTGGATATTATAAGCGCCCTTTGAGGAAAAAAATAAGAGACAAGAGAGCAAAAGGGAGAGCGAAGCACTGCAAGCCCGGAATAAGGACGAATCGAATGGAAAAAACTGGCGGAATGGTTAAATAAGAGAGAGAGAGAGATGTGAAGAAATTGAAGGAGAGAGGAGTGGTGGTGGATTCCGCGGGGGGTACGAGTGGGGAAAATAAAGGGTGAGCCGCATGTGAGGAAAGGGAGGGATGTTGGCAGGGGGTGCCAGTGCAGAGAGGAGGGACTGCGGGAGGAAGGAAGGGAGAGGGATTAGAGACCGAAGAGAAAAGACGAAGGGTTATATGAGAGAGGGGCTGGAAAGTGGGTGGGAAAGAGAGAGGCGCACGAGAGAATGGTTAAGGTCGGTCACACAATGCGGATTGGATGGATTGCAGCGTAATATAAGAGAGAGGGTTGGGGGGGTAAGGGAGGTTGGAGATATCTGAGGGTGCAACTGGGGAGGGGGAGGGAGATGGAGAGAGGATGTACAATGCGGGGGAACGTGGTGGGCGGGGACGAAGAAAGAGGGAGAGAGGGAAAGAGTTGGAGAGGGGAGAGAAAGGACGATACAGGGGTGAGGGTGCAACGGAAGGAGCAGGTGGAGGGGGAGATTAGGGGGAGGGGGAGGTTAGGGGGAGGAGAAGGAGGGGAAAATCCTCGGTGCAACGGATGATGATAAAAAAATCACAAGGGAAGGGATCTGAGGCGAGGGTATGTGGGGTGCGGGAGGAAGTTGGGAGGAGGGAGGAGGAGGGTGAAATCGCTTGGAAAGCGGGAGGGTGGGAAGAAGTGCATCGGAGGGCGAGGGGTGTGGGGGGGGACGAGGAGGAGGGAAATGAGGAGATGAAGTAAAAGATCAAGTGATGGTGAAGGGGGTTGAGTGGGATGAGGGCTTTCTAGAGGGGGTGGGTGGGTGGAGGATCGGGAGGGTGGGGAGAGGTGGGAGGAGTAGTTGGGTCGGATGAAAAGATTCAATATGGAGAGAAGAAGATGGCGCAATTGGGATGGAGATTGACGGCATATGTGCATCAAGAGAATGGAGCATTATGCGAGGGGGGGAGGAGGTTGGGGGGGGGGTTGGGTGGTTCGGCGGGAGGGAGGAGGATTGGAAGAGTGGTACGAATGGGAAGGGGCAGGGTATATAGAGAGAGGGGGGTGGGGAGGTCGAGGGAATCGCAAGAGATGAATAGGATAGATGATGAAGAAAAATGTACAAGGGAAATGGTAAGTGGCGGGAGATCGGCGCTGCCAACCGGACGGACTTCCGAGAAATGAAAGACCACCCTCACACCCTCCGTAACCCACACCCTTGCCTCATGCCAATCTCACGCCTTCCTCCCTCCTCCACTTTCCTCATATTTCCTCCCATCACCACCCTCTCCACCCCACCCTTTCTCCACATTGAAGGAGGGAAAAAATGAAAATGAAGTATGAGGTCCGTCAGTCGGCGGCTACACACACACTGTGTGCATTTGGCGCGCAATTCATTTGAGGAAATCGCGTACTTTCTTTGTAGCCCCCCACCCCGACTGAAGCATTGAGGCGATGAAGGATGAAGGGCGGCCAGCAGCGATGCAGTAATGACCTTATGGCGCCGAAAAAAAAGGAATGGAAATTTTCCTCGTTCGGCGAGGAATTCAGAAGATATTCGGCCTATATTATAATGAGGAATTCAATGACACTGAAAATAAAGAGAAGATCGTGGAAAAAAAGGAGCAGGACAACGTGACCTTTCCGTCATTTCTCTTTTGCGACGCCTTGTACGTGGACAGCTGAAGCAATGAAAGCGTTTTCATTCCGTTTAACCTCAAGAAAGAGGGAGGCATGACTCGGCAAATTCAAGTTCAGGAAAATGAATGCAAAATTGTAACAAAACATCAAACAGAAAAGATGGCCATATAAATAAATCTACTACAGTGAGATGAAACAAAGAAGAAACAGCTTGCATTGCAAAAGCGTTCCGCTGTCAATTCAACGTGAAAAAGATGTATAGGGCAGGGATGACAGAAAAACAAAGAGAAAGACGCATCCACCAGCCATTGTATAGCTGCGGGAATATGATTCAAATATCCAGCTTTCCACTGGAGATTGAAAGGAGTGGCATTTTTTTATCCGACAACAGGCGAGGTAGTGCACTACAGGGATGCATCGACAGCAGAGAGAAACAAGCGCCGTCCTTCCGGACATAGAGTAAATGTCAAATTTCATAGCTCTATTGAGGAATGCAACGACGTCATGTCGTTGATTAACAACACTATGTCAATACATTCTCTACCGCTTGCGATCTTGGGTAAATTTGCTCAGCATTTCGATGCTGAAGTTCGAACAGCGCGTCCTACGGGCAATATGGAGAGAGAGAAAGGGAAAGAGGGAGCGAAAGCAGGGAGATGTACGCGGCCGGGGGAGAGGGTACGCGCTTGGAAGGGGGGGGGAATGTGCCGCCCGAGGACTGAGAAGTCGGCGTGCACATACGGCGAGGCAGCAATGCATCTCTTTGCCCAAGAGGATTATCGACTCATCGGCGATTTTCAATTGGTTTGGATTCTCCAACCCTTCCCCAACTCCCCAACAACCGTTTCCACCACACAGACACCGCTGAATTTATCTTTTTTTTTTTTCAAATGTTTTCCTCAAGGGATTCCTGCCACTTTTCCATCCTCCGTACTTCGTGCGGAGGAGGGCTCGCGCGTCGTCAATTCGCCGGTCAGCGTACCTACACACAAGAGAGAAGGGGCTTGACGATTGCCCCGATGTACCTACCAACCCCTAAAACCTTTATGTTTTTCCTTCAGCGGAAGATCGAGAGGAAAGGTGGAATATATTCTCCGGGAACACATCTCTCGAGGAAAGATGGACAGAGACGAAGAATACTTGGAAGACAGAAACGACAAGAGCATAAAAGCACGGTTTCGCGTAAAAGCAAGGATGGTGCGACAAATGAGTAGTTGGGACGAGGAAATTCGATAGTCTGGAACGAAAACGCGAAAGAATATCCTGGACGGAAGGAGCAAATGGAGAGTATCATGAGGAAGGCCAAGGGACAAATTAAGAGGGATCTGGGAAAGAGGAATCACAGTGAAGTGGAGGAGTTAGAGAAGAAAAGGACTGCAGTTGCCGATATTAGGATTGAAAGACTAACGGGGGATCGGGTTGATACGGTGGCTAGATTTCTGCCTTCCCATCCTCAAGGATAGAGCACGTACTCCGGCAGTGGCGGATAATTTTCAGAGATATCCCGAGCCATACTTTGGCGCAACGTGGCTAGAACGTGAAGTACAGTCCTCCGTCCATGGATTGGGATGTTAAACTGGGACAACTTGGCGCCATCCGTTAAGAGTAGGCTAATGCCAACGCCAGGTTTCTCTCCTTCATTCCCTCATTCCTCAAATAATTCTTCACTTACCACTCAGGCGCAATTGACCAACTAAATCGACAGGTCAGTCGCCACCCCAAATTACCAACCAATGACTGAAAGTGATAAAGGTGACCTCTGGCCGTCGACATATCAACAGCACAAATATGCCGGCTGACTAGGAGAGAGAGAAAAGCCTTAATGTTAACTTCGGAACCGCGTCAAATATCAAAAGCGTTCATACACCGCGGACATGCGCCACGTTTCCACTAATGCCAAATACGAATTTCAGGAGTTCCTCCACACATGATTTAGGACAATAACTCAAAGAATGAGGTTCTCCAGGCAAAATAATTTTTAATAGTTCACTGGCCGTCAAAGTTAGTTCGTAAAAAAATTCAGAACCAAGAGATCTGTTAACTACACGCCCGGTCGCATACTAAGACGCTATATGAACAAATACCGAGACGCACCCTTTCTCGAAAACAATTTGTACTGAAGATGCCTCCGAAGCTCCACTCATAGACAGAATGGATAGAATAAGAATGCTCAATAAATGTACCGAAGGTATAACCGGCATCTAATTTGCAGTAGCCTTAGAGAAGGGTGCCCGATTAATTAATATTCCGAGACGATGCAGGTGGAATGCCTTTGTTCCAATCGATAGAATCAAAATTTAAAAAAAGGGGTTCCCTACCCCGCTATTGGATTCCCGAGGTATTCCTTTCCTCCACACGCACCCCGTGCATCAGCCTGACCAATTGATCGCAGAATACGTGGAGAAAGGGGAGTGGTGGGGCGAAAAAAGAGACAGCGAGGAAAGAGGAATGGAGAAAGAAAGAGAAAAGACATATCGAACTCCCGAAGCGTGAAAACGCTGAAGGACGCGAGAAGGGTTGAGGGGAGGCGTCGGCAGGTAGGTAGGTATCTCGCGGATACAAGGGGCAAAGGGGGAGGTAGACTGACTGAGTTAAAAGATGGGGACTGGGGGGTGATTCCGCGGAGAGGGGACGAGTGGCTGCCGGTGCGATTGGTACGATGAGCTCTGGTGGGACCATTTCGCACCAATCTATGTAAATTGTCTTCCGCAGAGCCTCCACCCAGCCTCCACTCAATTCCTCCCCCGTACCCTGTCGCGCACAAAACCTACAAGGCCTTAGCTATCCGCGACCCACCCTTTCTCCTAACTCAAGCACGAATACTCCCGCCCGATCCCCCCCCCCTACCCCCTCCCCCCCGAAGAGCAGGCTACCCAGTCCACCCCGATGACTCTCCCGCCTTTCACTACCCAACCTTCCCCCACATAACCCCCCTCCCGGACCCCCCAACACCCTACCACACCCTTCATCCTCCAATTTCTCTTTCAATTTTCCCAATCGTTACGTTTCGGCTGTTCCCAATTTTTAATTTTTTCCCTTTCTTTTTTTTTTAAGCCTTTGGAATTTTCACCCGACCCATACATTTAAATCCCTTCCACCACCCTCCGGCCATACCCACCCCCACTATCCTCCTACGTCATTCCTCTCTTTCGCTCTTTTACCCCCTTGTCCCCTTCCCAATATTTCACCCTCTCCCCTCCACCCCCCTTACCCACTTACTTACTCACTGGTCTCTTCCATTTTTACCTTCAACACACACAACCTCCCCTCCCCCTTGACTTTGACCGCATAAGTCCACACCACCGAACGATAT
Source organism: Pyrrhosoma nymphula (assembly GCA_963573305.1). Classification (NCBI taxonomy): domain Eukaryota; kingdom Metazoa; phylum Arthropoda; class Insecta; order Odonata; family Coenagrionidae; genus Pyrrhosoma; species Pyrrhosoma nymphula. The sequence continues at coordinate 144,045,440 of OY754329.1, read as the reverse complement.
CTAGCGACGAAACAGAAGCTGCACTGATCTATGAATTTCTCTCTAGACAGACGAGTGAACTCATTGTCAGTCACCATAGACTGCGTTTGAGGTCAACAGATTTCCAAAAACGTTTCTCAGACTTGCATGAGTATGCGTCCAAGAGTACGCAAAACGAAGTTCGGGGAGTCGTAAAATGGGGCGTTTTAAAGTAGTATCAAACATCAGGAGATTTTACTAACCAAAGAAGTAGTTCGTCCTCTTTGTTTCTTATTTATAATCATAACTTTTACAATACATTAAGACGAGTAGCGAAAGGGTTCCTCATAGCTGAGCCGAAAAATTGTTTAAATGGAGACGATGATTAATTTAACGCAGCCAATCACTGCCGTTTGCTCTACACTTTACTCTTTCCAATTAACTTCATAGCTCTTTTAACAAGCTCTCAATTTTGGACGAAAAATTATTCACTACACGCTTTTTCATACAATATTAATAACAATACCCATTTTAAAACATATTCTTAAATACTGATTGCTAGAAAAATGAGAATAAACAACAGAATTAATATAAAAACCGTCGAAGACAACAGCGAAGTCAACGAAGGCCAAATGAGAGACGGTTCCAGCGCCATAGTAGTAAGTGGAAAACGACTATGAGTGAACACTAGATTTAAAAAAAATTCAGGTGGTGACTATGGCATAAATTTCACCAGAGAGAAAAAAAAACAGATTTTCCTCATTTGATATCTAAAAAACCACAGAACATAATTAAAACCCTCATGATTTCTATCAATGACAGTTTTAATAATTCCAGCATCGAGAGAAAATCAAATCGAATAAACTAGACACCATATGAAACCGAGGGAAACAGAGACAAATGGGACCAATAGAAAGGATGAGAGAGGATTGAGTTCCCCTTGAGACACCATCCAACGCACCACCCTAACGTATCCCAGCTGACCCCCAATACCCAACTCCCCGCTTTCAAACCACCCTCCGCCACAAGGATCTCCTTACCACCAACCCATCCGCCCACCCACCCCACTGAGTCCCCAACCTCATCCCCCTTTCAATTTTTTGGGGAGTATCGATTTTGGTTTTGACGCTGTCCGATTTCGCCCCTTGGCCGCTGCTGCTCCTCCTGCAGCAGCAATCCCATTAGCCCCTTCCGGTCCAATCTCCCGAGCACAGCCCCGCATTCGAGTCCACCGCATCTGCCCGACCTCCTACTCACCCCAGCCCCCCGCCACATTCCTCATCCCACCCCTCACATCTATTCCAACCCTTCCTCACGGCTCCATTACAAGAAGCACCAATACCAAGTGCAATGAAAGGCTAGAAATACAGAAAACTAACCCAAAGAGCTCAGTCGGAGTGGGTGCATAAGACGGCTGGAGGTGATTAGCCAAAGGCGCGAGTAGTGATTAGGTCGTAGGTGACTTCGCAATGTATTGTAAGCATTCCCGGCATTTGCTTAGGTCTTCCAAAAGCCAAAACCGTAGGTTGCATCTCTCATCAGAAGAGTTAAGGAGTAAACTGAAAATCTTGCTGGGCCTTTGCGAAATTTAAATGCATAAAAATTACAAAACGAGCATTCAAACCATCTTACATCTGAGTATTAGAACTCAAGTAATCGGAAGAGAAATCACATTCGCATGAGGGATAGTTGTGACTGACACGAGAGTAGGGAGCCTAAAGACACGCATACCTGTGCGTTGCAACGTGTCGTGCTATTGCCTTCGATAACACTGAGGCAGCATAAAATTTTGCGCTAAAATAATGGAATCCATGCGTCGCTGAAAATTTTGAAGTCAATATCTATTTTCACCGTTAAAGGACCAGAGTCAACATAGTACACCCTGGATTCTGTAAATATTCAATTTAATATGAACAGACCATCACTGGCGAATCATGGTGGTACACGTTTTTTTGCTTGGAGCTGTAGCTTCGATTAGACATGCACGGTGCTGCAGTCTCTTGACCATATCCCTCCATTTACACTTAGCCGAGTCATTTCCACCCCGTGAGTCCGATGAATTCACTCACCGATAAAGCTTAGCGAAATTCCAAGTCAGAACCAGTGAGGCGCGCTAGCGATTGAATGCCTTGCGGGTATGGGCACACGAGCGAAAAAAATGCAGGTTATGATTCCGTTTTACGCACCAAAAACTCAGTTTTCCTTCAAATTAATTTTTTATAGTATTAAACAATGTATTCTCTCCCCTATTCATCCGTTCCTGCATCAAATTTTATTTCTGCCCTCGAAAAAGAGAGAATGATAAATCAAACTCTCTATCCTTTTCGAACAGTGTACGAAAAGAAAATAAAAGTCCCTAGAAGAATTTTTAAGGTATCAACGCATTATAGAATGCTATGATAATATCGACCCGTGAAAAAAACAGGCCTTATCTATACAAAGCATAATTTTAACAGCCAGCCCGCATTAACAATGCCAACGAATATAAATGACTCTCTATCCACCCATTGGATTAACAAAAGTAAAAAAACGTTGCCGTAAACCTTTATTTCCTTCACTCAGTTAGGGCCTTATTTCCCCGGCGTATAACTCTTAATGCACTCACTGCACGCAAGGAACAAGAAACGCATTAATTACGCCCAACAACGAATGCATTCCCAAAAATATGCACTGCCGAGTCCATATCTCAGACAGACGAGGGTGAAAGGGATGACAATAGTTAGGCTGGCAGAAGAGAAGATAAGGGTTTCATTCTCGAATTCTTATCACAAGTAAAGCATTAGCTATGCAAAGGAAGTGAATTCAAACGTGAAAAAAATAAGACTAGACTAGTATTTGAACTTCTACTGCGCTGCTCAAGTATTTATTTATCATTTTTCAATTTTCCCATGAAAATAGCCGATAAGGCGTTTTACATCGAGTACTAGAGCATATAATTAGGGACGAAAACACACATTACCATGATTTTGGTCGTGAAAAGTCCGTGAGGCTCGATCCTGCAACCCAGGGGTAGCGAAGACTTATACCCGCCACCAACCGGGCCAAAGTACGCACTTTCACAAAGTAAAACATGAGTTAAGCCACACAAAACCGCCGACGGCTTGCTACTACCAAATACCACTAAACTTTCCAAACTGGAAAGTTTAGTGGCATTTGCCAAAATAACTATTGAAGAAAGCAACAGTTGAAAGATAGTTGTATACATTCTGCGCAGGCACCCCACGAAACACTCCGATCGAACAGATAACATACATCGAGTGGAGCATAGACCTCCACCCGAGAAACGGAACGGTTAAATGCTAAATTACACGCACTCCCACGGCCTTTGAACCGAAAATAATTCGATTGCGCGCTCTATTCCGGAGCGCAACCGAAAACGGCAACCGTGTGCGCGGACGAGGGTGCGCGGTGGCGAGGGAATAAAACAGGAGGAGAGAGTCAGGGAGACAAAAGAAACGCGAGGGCGCTGCGGTGAAATTGACGAGGATAGGAACAGCAGCGCGAAAGAGATAGGGAGAGCAGGAGGATGCGAGGAGGCGGGAAGGAATGATCGTAGGCAGAGGTGCCTTCGCTACGGTCAAAATAAGTCGATACCAAACCGTATTAGCAGGATTCCAACTCGACCGTTTTCAATGAGGTTTCATGTTGGAAATTGCCGAAAAAATAACAGTGGTGAAAGAGAGAGATGGAGGGGGGAGGGAAAGAGAAAGAAAAAAAGACAGGGGATAAAATCATTGGGGGAGAGGAGATACGTATATATGTATAGAAGGGGGAGGATCGAGGAAAGGAATGAGGGTGGGTTCGTACGTGGAATGTAAAAGGGAGAGAGAGAGAGGAACTAGGACGATATGTGTAGCGGGGGAGGGCACAGGGGAAAGGGGGGGGGGGTTCGGAAGAGGTTTAGCTGTAGAGAGGGGGTGGGTGGAGAGTACAAGAGAGGATTCGGAAGTTATTCCGCGGAGCAGAAAGAATATATTTTCATTTGGCTGGCTCGAAAATCGAGTTTAAAATAAAATAAAAAAACCCAATGGAAAAAGGCAATTCATTTATTCTTTGCTCAGCGTTGAATTATGTTACTCAGTGAACGAGCTCCTCTTTCATTATAAAAATTTAATTATAAGTCCTACTCATCCTCCGGCCCAGCCGCTAGCCCCGCTCTTACGTCCTCCTACTCCTCGGCAACTGAGGAGTACCAATATATTTCCACCTCCTCATCCTCCACAAGCTGCTAGCTCCTCTTCTCCACACCTCCCCCGTCCCTCCAACTCACCTCCTCCCGTAGAGTGTGCCCACCTCACCCGGTAAAAATTCGTCCTCTCGCGAAGTCGTCTGGAAAACTCGAGCATACATACGCGAACCACGGCACACGGCCTACGACGCAGTAAAACATACGGGTTCGGGGTCGCGGTGGTTGCTCGATTACTGGCTTAACGACCCGAAGGACCCGGGATTAAATGCCGGCGGTGGCGGAGATTTTCAGAGAAATGCCGATTACTAATTGGGTGCTTTATGCTAACGTGCATTTCAGCTACAGTACAGTCGTAAAGCCATGATCCCCTTGACGCCTATCGTTAAGAGTAGGCTGTTGCCGACGTCTAGTATCTATCCACCCTTTCCCCATTCCCCTAATGACCAATCTAAAAACCTACCCTTAACAGAGTTACCCAAACCTAACCTTCGCTTTCAAACGCCTTCCCAAATAATCAACCGCCATGAAAAAAAACATACATTATCATTGCGTGTACCAAGCCCCCTCGCGTAACACTCGTACCATGAAGTTCACGAAGAAAATCTCGACAAAAACCTTCCCACGGATTGTGACTTTACAAGAAGGGCTAGGGGTCAGAATACAACATTCACGTGAAAAACTATAGCGGAGAAGGTTTTTCTTTCAGCACATTAAACATTATATCGCACACATTATTGTGGTAGGAAGCCAGTCACCCAGAATAACGGACTATTATTGTTTATATAATAACGGACCAGAATAACGGACAGAATATTATTTAAATGCTGATTTCCACGAAAAACGCCCACGTGGTTCACGCGTAAATACGGCACGCTGGGCCTTAGTTATACCTTCAGGATTTCCTTCGCTATTATTGTACTTCAAATCCATCCTACACAAATCGGGCCTCAGACCGGGAATTAATGTATTAGAATAAGATAAGAGGTTAGGAGATAAGTCCGCTAGTTCTTAACGAAAGACGGCAAGGGAATTAAGGTGATGGATGTTACGCCTGAAAAGGAGTCATGAGACCGATTGGGTTTTCATCGCCACGGTTGAGTGCTGATAGGTAAATCCTGTTTTCACCGTTCGGCGAAAACATTCGGTTAAAAGATGGAGCATTGGAGCAAACATTTGTTTGTAAAGTTATAAATATTACCGAAAAAATACCCAACTGGGCTATATTTAGAACCATTTTATACGGAGCAGTCCCTAGAACTGGCGAGTGATACGAAAAGCAACTAAGGTACGTGTCATAAAATTATCCTTCACTGATGAATTCGGTTATTTCTTGGGAATGTAAGTTTCACTGAATTTTGGTAATAGTGATGATCAAGGAGGATGTCACACGCCTTCCTCGGCGGGATGCCATGCAGGCAGAGCCTTTTTCCCACCAGAGCCCCGCAGTTATCTCAAAATACCTCCCCCCTCCACGACCTGCAAAGCTCCTCAGGAAAATCCTTTTGCATTCTGGTAATTTTCCACTTGTAATAGCAAAAAGTTTTCACTCTTCTTAATGTTCTTCCGACGGACGGAGCACTGTAAATACCTGAATTGCTATTCTCTAGACGTAGGTTTAGGTGAGGAACGGATAACCGACGAAAAGTTTTCGTCACCATCGGGATTTGAACCCGTGCCACTTGCATGGGGGCATCTTGCTAATCAGATCCATTTCCTGCCTTCTTTTCCTCACCCCCTTCGTTTAACACTACCCACCTCTTCTCTTCAGGAATGGACCAGCCCCAAAATAAGAGCCGCCCCAAACTCACTCTCATTTCGTCTCACCAATCGAACAAAATACCACCTCCGACCACGTCAGCTGGAGAGCAGGAGGGTAGGATTGTGTGTGGCACACACGCAGTTGGCACGGCTGACACACATACAGACCACCATGGTCGACCAAACCCCAACCCGAACGCGAGCGGACAAGACCATCTGCCGACTCCGTCAATTTCGAACGGAGTGCGGACGTCCCTCAGTCGACTGGAGCGAGGATCAAACGCACGAGCGGCGTCATCCCAGCGATGTATGCGTTTCATTTATTTATTTTTTTTCATTTGATTTCACCACCAAACATTTGTTGAGCGACAGATCGGTCTTTTTTTATTTTATTTAACGATGCCGAAATGGTTGGGGTTAATCCGGCACTCCGAGTCCGCTGTGAATTTCAATTGCTTTCAATTAAGTCACACGAGCAGAAAAGGATTTGTCACGTTTGCGATAAACTTAGATGGAATTGTGAGCTGAATGGTGTACGTTCTATGCATCCGAATGAATTTTTTTAATTACCCCCAGCCCATATGTTATAAAACAAGCTCATTGTTTTGCAGCAACTTTTAAAAGACTAAATACTAATATAGAAAAGAGGCAGTGTAACGACGTTCGTTGCCCGTGACAGCATGATGAGATATTGAATAATTTAATAAACATAGTACAGTTCCACCAATTGTCAGTATTATAGCTGTTGACCGGTTTCGACAGTCTTGAAGGTCAGTCAGTTCGTCTTGAAAATGACACTATAGTCATAGAAAACGGTCGACAGCAATACAATTTTGTGGAACTGTACTGGTAGAAAATGATTCATATGCCCTCGTTCCGCAACGTAACGCCAAAATCTATTAACTTGATGAGATACTGACTTTTGATGACTATTTCTGGGAATAGTTTACCAATAGCTAACAGGTACAAAAGGTACCAAGGTTTACCAATATAAATTTAAAAATAATGCTTACGTCAACGCCCATTCAGTCTGTACCATTGGCAAAAGTAATAAAAAATACAAGGGTGATAGCAAAAGAGTACCAACGTGAGAGGCTTGAATTATGGAATAACGAAACGTAAGGTTTGTAGGGGCCTTCAATAGATTTTTTACCTTCTGGGCCGACATGATATAGAAAAGTGAACATTCAATAAAATTTCATGACATAGTACCAGATAGGCTATTTCATAAAAAGACTGCCAAGCGTTAGCGGATAACTTTCAGGGTTCTACTACCGTTCCATTGTTAGTTTCTGCGAGAAGATTAAGACTATACTTACCGTTATCACATTTCTGCATCGTGCCCACGGCATCGGCGTATGGAAGAATCACTAATTTAGCAATATTAATCGAAATAATTTCGATGCAAAATTGCAACACACTAATTTAGCATGAAACTCAGTCATGTAATGACATTATGAGTTAAAACCTAAGAATTTTAATCATAGCCTCTTTTTTTAGAGAACAACCACGATAACAGCGGCATTTCAATGCTTTTTAATTCCTGAATGATCGCTCGAAAATTTTCAATGCATGGCTTCATTCCTACTTCTCTCATTTCAAAACCATGTTCTTTCTTGAAAAACGGGTACAAAAATACACAGCAGAAAGAACTAACAAAAAAAGAAAATAACCTATTCAATTACAACTATGCAAACCTCTTCTGCTATCCTCACGCATGAGAATCGTGAGACCGTGCAACTGAGCAGTATCGCTGAGCGCATAGGGAGTATAACTATTAGCAATTTGAGAAAATATATTCGTGATGTCACTGTTACTACTACCTATAGAAAGCAATCAGAATTATACGCAATATATTAAGGAGAAGTTATAGCCATTGTTAAACAATTGCAACAATCGGCTCGACACAGCAAGAGAAGTTAAGCGTCAGAGACGGGGCTATTAAAGGCACCAGGCTAGCGACCCCCCCTGCAGCGACGCCTCGTCCTACACTCGTGCACATCCGCGGCGCATCCCTCTTCCACCGCGTATTACTCCAGCCATCTTAAAATAATACGCTGGCATTAAAAGAAAAAAATACCACTCGCGCACACACAAACACACACACGGAAAAACGAGAATCCGACCAGGAAATAACCATAACGCATTTTTAACGCACCAAGGAAATTATATCCGCGGACGTGACATAACTTTTTTGTCTCCCGACCGCGGCGCGACCCACCCAAAGCCTCCACCTCCTCTGTCCCCCACCCTCTGCCCCCCCTGCATCTCCCCCCGCCCCTCCCCTACGCTCCCCCATCCCCCCACCACCGCATTCCACACTTAATCTCCACCTCTCCCATCCCACCCCAATCCCCGACCAACCAACACCCTCTTCTGCTCGCCCTAAAACCCATACCAGGCCATCTCCCGTTTTTAATTCCCCACCACGCACACATGCACACACAGAAACTCGCCCCGACTATTCCAACTCCCTTAACACCTCCACACCGAGCGGGTGGATCGGCGCGGCATAAAAAAATATGAAAATCAAAAATTTTAAAAAAATAAAATAAAACAAAAGAAGAGTGAAAGAGAAAGAGACGTATCCCTCGCATTCTTTCTCGGTTCCTCTCTCGCCGGCTTAAACCTGCCATTTCACGGGGTGGCAGGGGGGGGGGTGAGTTTTGAAAGGAAATGGAAAGGGAAGGGCAGGACGCCCGTCTGATGACATCCGTGGCGAATGAGGCGGAGGGAGAGAGTCGCCTGTCTGCCTGCCGTTAACGGAAAATATACAACAAAAAGTAAAGGAGAAGCGAGAGTATGCTGCGCGCACTAACATGTAAAACTTAACCCCGAGGAGATGAGGCAAGATGGGCGGTTATGCGTGGGGCTGGTTGGTGGGCGTGTTCTCCTGAAGTGTCTTCCTCCCCGAGAGGTAGCGACGAATGCCAGGCGTCCTCCTCCTCCAGCTGTCTCCAAGCAAGAGCTCCTGCCCGCGTTAACCGCGGATTCCCCGTCGCATTTCAGCGAACGCCGGAGGAGCGATCCCGCTGAGAACACCAGGATCCACCGATTAAATCCTGGGAATGCAAACGAGGTGGCCAAACGATCACCGAGGACACATATTTAGGTTTAAGCCAAGCATCGCGATTGAAACTAATACTATTCGAAACCAACGGAGAAAGAATACTTCTTGAAACCAATTATAATCTATAGGCTTGATGCTATAGGGCACTTGATGCTTTCGTCACTTCGACCAGAAGAAGTTTCAGGGAACCGTTACGAAACTGTCACCATTAGAAGCCAACAAACGCAGGAGCGAATCGAAAACACTACAGCATCCAGTATGAAAACACCGCGGAAGCCTCGGCAAGAATTTAAATGCTTATAAACATTTGGGGGGAAAACTTCTGGCGGTAATGCCTCACCCAATCCACGGCATTCAGAAAAAGTTTTGAAATATTATTTTTTTAATCCGCAGTCCCCGACTGCGACGCGGACTGAGAGACCCCGTAATGGAAGCGATAACAAACCGTGGCTAAAAAAATAATGCATTCGTTGGCTCCGAATGGAATGAAACCTCGAATGCTTCACAGACGCATGAGTGCGCCGGCGCAATGTGTATTATTATAGCCGTCCGCAAGTCGAGCAGCATCCGTCCCGAGGAACACGACATCATCCGCAAAACGGGCTTCGTGGAACGGAGGGAGACAGAGTGGGGCAAAAAAATGTTTAATCGCCGTACATTCGCCATATTCAGCGGCGGAGTTGCCATAAATAAACGCACGATGAACGGAAAGTGGAGGGGGTAGGCTAGAAGGGGGGGCGTGGAAGTGGGAATGGAAGGGGAGGAGTTGGGAACAGGCAATCTCCGACGAACGGAGACGAGTGGAAATGAAACACAAATGAATGCGATGAGTGAAAAAATGTGCGGAGAGGAATGGGAATAGCGAAAATGAAAAAAATATCAATATCAGAGAGAGGGAAGGGATAGAGAGGCAAGGAACCAACCCGCAGTCGGTCCGCCCACCCAAGCCTCGGCAGGGTCTGGGAGCTGGATTGGGGGACGCATGCCACGGCCGACCTCTTAGTTCACTCAGCCTCGCTCACTCGTGAAAACGAATCAAAACTATGTTTTATAAAGGGCGGATATGCCTTTTTATCGGTGGAATTGTTCACGAGTCGCCTTCGGTTGATGGCTGACAGAGGGGGAGGCAGACGAAGGGAGAAACAACACCTCGGCCAATGAGGATATTGGTCGTTTTGCGAAATCCAGTGCGGCCACGCCTCGTCTCATTTGCGCTCTGGAGAGAGCGATGGGATGGGGGGCACGACAAATCTCAGTAATGACACAATTACACCCCTTATCATGGTCCCCTTGCTATAATATCTTAATACGGATGTCAAAATCGCCAGTAATCATTTAAGTTCGCAAATGCACGTGTATCTTTAAAATAATATTACTGTACACTTTTAAAACGTAGGCCAAGTTTTCCAACATTACATTCAATTACAGTTCAGCTGCCAAATAAACAAAAATAATTCCAAATTCTGGAATTTGCACATAGTTTTGAGTGTGTTTTTGGTTTCTCCAATCCAATAAATTTTGTAAATAACGTAACTACTTCAACTGATTTCATCCACAGATAAATGACGTGAACATTCGGACCAGAATGAGATGGAAATTGCGTGAAGGTCAAGAAAGACGCGATTAAAATGCAGAAAAAAATGTTACGTATTAAATAAGCGTCCCACAGGAAAAAGAAAGGAAAAAATGTTTTGATATCTTGTTAAAAATCACAAAAAGTTAACTTTCACAAACCAAATTCTGCTTATACTGATGCATTGATGCCTTCGCCGTACGCCAGGTCCTAGGAAGTTCGTTCGGTATTCCTGTTTACCAGATTAAATAGGGTCGTTTAAGCGGTGAACAGTGTTGCTCCTGGTAGTTAAGTCTAGAGTGAGTAAATATATGGCATGTTTGTCAAGCGGTGAGTCTTATGTATTAATCAACTTTTACAAAAAGCTGGACATCAACTTTCAGACCCTCTTGGATCTCCCACTTAGACTAGATCCAAGTGATGACAATATAAAATGGCGTCGTGTTTCGAGTGAAGTTTCGGAGTGAATTGCCTCGGATGGGACGTCAGCCTCATCTACAGATGTATGATCTGGTGTTTTCCCGGCGAAGTTGATGAATGAATTCTTCTCGGGTTTCCAACCGGGTTAGACTCTCCATTATGGCCGACGTTTCGATGCCCAACTCGTACATCGAACCGTCGACCATAATGGAGAGTCTAACCCGGTTGGAAACCTGAGAAGAATTCATTCTCATCTACAGATTTTGAATTCTTGTGACCTTTCTTTCGCGGATTGAGACACGGACATCTTTGCAGCTCCGCGGCTGGCAGCCACGTCCCCACTGCTGCCTCTCCGCTCGAGAAACCAGCTCTCGGGGAATCGGCGTTCCGTCAACTCCGTCACATTACTCTCTTTCTTCCCGACCAATCTCTTTTCCCCCGAGAGAGGGAAGTGCCGGAGGAGGAATAGGAGGGCGGGCAGGTCTCGGTGCGCGAGGAGCGTGCAAACCCGTGCTTTATTGCAAATGATTACTCCGCACGAGGAGGGGGCGAGGGTGTGGGAGGAGATGAGGAGGAAGGGTTGAGGGGGTAATAAAGGGGCAGGGGAGGGAGGGAAGGAGTGAGGAAGAGTGGAGGGCGAGTGGAGGAAAGGGGCAAAGTAGCATGAGCGAACGGAGGGAAGGGTCGAATGGGGCGGTTAGGGGAATGGGGCAAAGCGCGGCACTCGTGGAGGGCACGCGGTCGTACGGCAATTGTTTCGCCGCTCCTCGAATGATGGGTGACGGGGGGCGCCGCTCCCGGGCAAGGAGGAGGAGGGGTAGGAGAGAGAAAAGATTACGCCAAGGCGAGAGAGCAATGCAATGAGGAATTGAAGCAATTAAGAGTGAGGAGAGAAAGAGGTCCCACTCGTGTCATATTACGTGGTTCAAAAACGGAGTCGACTTTCCAAGTCGCAGCCCTTTCACTCGAAGCTTCCCAAGCAGCCACGTGAAGAATCAAAGGTTAAAATATTTTCTAATCATATTCGGTCGTAAAGAATGAATCTACGAATGCCGGATTGGTTAACTCCAAGTAATGGTCGTAACATAGAAAATAATGACTACAATTATCGGAAATGCAAATGGTGTTTAGGATTTCTCATTTTTCAGGATAACATTACACTATATTATAAACTAAGCATTTCAAGTGAATGAAGAACGGGTATTGAGAGCAGTCAACATTATTTCCCTGTTTGGTATTCTTCCGATCACAGATAGTTCTTGATGGACTATTTTCAAGTTGCTTGCCTTCTCCATGAGCCTCCTTCCGGACACACACCTGACGCCGTCACCTTAATATAACGGGATCTGACGCCAACCACTCTAAATCCCCCAAAAATTCTAATATTTTTCCTTCTATTCCGCAAACCCTACATTCATCTAAAATGCCTGCTACTACACCTCCACTACACCTCCACTACACCTCCACTACACCTCCACTACACCTCCACTACACCTCCACTACACCTCCACTACACCTCCACTACACCTCCACCGTACACCTCTTCCGTCCCCTTCGAATTGTATCACCGAAACTACTACTCTTCCTCTACAAAACCACTTTTATTTTTTTCTCTACACCGTATCATGCCATCCTTCACCGAACGCATACCATCATTTAGGCATGGTATATAAATCATTTAACTCTGAAAGCAGTATTTCCGGGCAGACCTTATAGCATAACGCTATCTCAAAACATGAATCTTAATAATTTTTACTGAAGGGCTGCCAGAAAAGAAAAATAATGGCACCTTGAGCCTCACTTCGGGGAAAACTGCACTGCGCTGAAAGAAAAGACAAAACTCGCAGACAAATTCCAAGAACAAAAATTATTAGGAAAAATATTGAAGGCCCGCGGACGGCGACAAGGGCTGTAAATATGTTGTGCCAGGGTGCAGTGAGGGATGAGGAGGGTGTTTTTTGCATTCCCTCTCGGACAGGCTATCTACGAAGCGGGATCGGCGACACTCCGTCGCATGGATGACGATTTATGACGCTAGTACGTACATGGTCGCGAGGAGACTCGGCTTCTCGACGGGCACCGTCCCCTCCTCGGTCACAGAGTCTCAAACAACGGTCATCCGGCCAGCGTGCACTCGGCATGCACAAGAAACGTGCCTCACTGAGCAGTGGATGCCATCGCGGAGGCTGCGTGAAGCGATGAATGAGCGAGCGGGGCACGGCAGGCGGGAAATGCGTCGGACCGAACAGAGGAGGGAATGCAGACTCGGAGAGCGTAAGAGGACGGGGATATAAAGAAGGGCAGCCAATAATTACCCGGCATTCTGATGGGAATAGTAACGTGGCAGACGGAGAAGAAAAGGGCACAGAGGTTAGGCTTGTAGAGGAAAAAAAGGAAGAAATACGCATGGTAGGGGAAGAGGGTAATATGTGGGCGAAAATAAGAAGGAACTGACAAATACGAGGAGGAATGTAATGGGATTAGATATTGCAAGCCACCCTATTAGGTTTTGAACTGGCTAATACCGGGTCACCTTCACATTGCCGCGATGGAAACGGTACACAAGGATGCATTTTCATTAACAGATAAAACTTGTACAGAGAACATAGACACAAGAAATAATTTGAACGCTATAAAATTTTAATTTTTAAAATTTGAACGAATTCGCGGTAAACTTTGCCTCAAATCGCATTATCATTCATAGAGTCATCTTACAAGACAACCTCACTTAAATATGGCCAAAGAACCATCCCACTAGATAACAGAATATTTCGACGGAACATCGGAATCCATCTTGGTGTCTAATGAAGACCAACCCAATTCACATCGACCTTCTTGCAGGATGACTAACTATGCGATTTCAAGTGAACTATAGAAGGTTGTTTTCACTGAGGATTGTTATCCTTTTAAGGACCTCCACAGCATATTAGTCAGTGTCCCTCACTGCTAACCTAATCCAAAAGGCAAGAATGAACTTGACTCAACAGCTTTTACCCATTTAACACTACTTCAAATCGACCCTGCCACTCTCACTCCACGCTATTCTACATCTCACTTCAATGCAACCACGCATTCTCCCTCCCCGCGATAAAGTCGGAGGTTAGGCAGGTATGTCACAAAAAAAGACAGCAAGACAAGCAAGATGGGTGACGAAGCAACTAGCACGGGGAGGAAGAGACGCGAAAACAAAGAAGGCAATAAACAATTCACTGGGCAGAAAAATGTGTCTGCACGGCGTTTAAACTCGGCGTCGGGTTCCAGGTACCGCGGCTCCAGAATGGCTTTATCAAATGAGCGGCGGGGAAGGGATTAAGTTACTCAAGGGACGCCCTTTTCGCACCGGCCGCATTCCTCATGGTATCGCGAGAGAGTAATTGGCGAAGGAAGGAAGAGGAATACACTTGCGGCTGCTCGAAACCTATGAAATGCCATCTCAAAGGCGAGGCTCACTGACACAATTACGGCGACGCGGAAAAAAAATCAGCGATGCCAACAGCCATCTCAGCTATTTGGAGAGGAGAAGAACGCAGTTTGCCGTCATCGCCAGGTAAATGCATATTCAGATGAGCCGCGTCGCATTAAATGACAGTATATAAGTTGCCTCACATTTTGAAAGCGTTTTATGGCGAAATCAGCTACTTTATAACGTGTTTACTCTCATGACTGCGTACCTTTGGCGCGGATGTTTAACCCAGAATGGGAGTTCTACGCGTCAACTCATTGCAATGAGGCGGTAAATTAAGCCAAACCTATTAGGAGATAAATTCGGCCGGCCAATTAACAACATCGTTTCCAAGAAAAGACCGATCATAGGCTTAGCTTCAGAGTTCATTAAAGGATAATTCTTATAAATAGTTCCGAAAGCATTTTTGAAATGGATAAATTTATGAAAATATTTAACTTTGATTACTTTCATGAAATGGAAAAGATTATTTTGTTTGGCTGAGTTCAAAATTTTACTGCCTATCATTTTAACAACATAAACCTAGCACCAGCATAAAGACAATTTTACATCATTACCCACAAAATGAATGTTAAGAATGGGACTTGTTATCACTAAGTTCTGTGTAGGCCAAAACCAGTAAGATGTATACAAGGAATGTAACGCGGGGTTCGAGTTTCTCTCCTATATTCATTTATTCCCCAAATAGCCCAACCCTTACCATTCTACCCAGTCATACTTAATTGCACAAATGACCTTAGATGTCCGACGCCTCCTCAGATAACTACAATCACTAAGACTAGCTCGATGAACATTCATTACTTAAAAAAACAAGACAAACAGAGCAAATCGCGGCACAAGGAATGTTTTTCGGAAAAAAAGTAAATGAAACTTCATTCTCCCAAATTCTACAGAGCCTCGTACCTCAGAAACAAAGATTTCGAAGCGTCGGCCAATTACTTAAAAGAGAGCAGACCGCGGCAAAACTGATGGGGATGTTAGTCCCGCACGTCGCATAACAGGACACATTACGAACATAAACCATAAAATTCCATATATTTCTTCATTCGACACGCACGGGGCGACGAGAAATTTTTAACACGAAATAACTGACTTACTGCCCAGCACCGACGACAACGTCTTTCCCGCCCCCGCGGATGACACCGGTAACAAAATGTCACCAGGAATCGAAAGTGATTGAGGGAGACCGACCGACCGTACCCCTGAAAAAAATTCGTCCCCTACCCACCACCCCCCTTGGGCGCCACCCGCCAGTTGATATATTTTTTTAGCACGTGCGGAATTTTATTTTGTATCAAGCACGCTAGCCGCGGCGGAGGAAGGAAGGGAAGGAAGCCACAAAGCCCGTCTCTCCTCATTTGTCCCGTCAAGGGTGACAATCCCGGATGAGTCTTTTTTACAAGGACCGCTACACATACATACACGAGCGGACATGATACAGGAGAGAAGGAGGGGGTGAGCTGTGGAGCAACCCGGCGTGGGTGGCTGGATGGTTCAACGACGTCCGTCCATTTAATTATTCTTCTTTTTACTTTTCGGTGTTCTCGTATAGGAAGGGTGGACGGTGGTAATTTGTACGAGGGGGAGGTTAGGATGGGGGGAAAGGGTCAGAGATTTTTTAGGGCGACGTACGATTCCTCAACACACTCCCCTGCTCCCCCGCAACTCCCCACTCCTCGTACCTATAACCCTGACGCCACAGCATCCCCTAACGCCGACATCGGAAAAGCGAAGGGGAAAGGGTTCCCACGTCAAGGGAGAAAATCAGGATAAATGTAGGAAATCGGTTACGAGACAGCGGGGGCAAAAATTAGCTCTCCCATCCCATCGAATGCTGTAGTGAAGACGGGGGCAAAGAGGGTGTGGAGGCCGGCCGATAGAGGGCGGGGAAACGCGGTGGGGAGCGGGATGTATAGGGGTGGTCAAACGAAATGCGTGTTCGAGCGAATATCGACACGGGATTTACATTTAGAAGGAAAAATTCCATACAAAGTGGTCGCCGGTGACAACCGCGGTAGTGAAAGCAAAATGAAAGATAGGCATTGCTCTACAGCAGCAGTAGATTTTGCTCGGGAAGGGGTTGCGTGAAAAAAATACGAAATGCGAATGACGTCGGCAAGGGGGTGTCCCTTTCCCGAAAACGAGTGTTTGCCCGGACATTCATCCTTCCGCGTCGTTTTGACACGAGCAAATGGTGTTTGAAATACGATTCTGGTTCGGGGGAATAAGACCCTAAAGAAGCAAAAAAATTATTGACGTGTAGCATTACGTACTTAATAACGAAAGCACTCGAAAGTTAAGGATAAATATCCCATCCTACTACGTGATATCTGACGCACAAGTGTTCCAACTCACTCTTCGAGAAATAAAAGATGTTCTCGAAAGAGGAGATGGGTGTTTGCAATAAGAATTAATTACTCAACATTTAGGATGTTCTGCAAGTATTACCACGTGTTCAAATAATATTTTATCATTCATGAGTTTAATGATAGCTCTAGTTCTACAATAATTCTGAGGCAAGAAATTTAAAAGAATTGACCGAGCTTTGATGATTGCATTCATATCTCAATTATCAATCCATACCTGGAAATTTTGAATATTCATGTCGCCATTTTGAAAAAAAGATCCTGATTACTAACAAGAATATAAAAGCAATATTTGTAGGAAATCTAATAAGGAATGATCTTTTAATTGGAACCTGTACAATTCGGCTGTACCAGATGTCAGCTGAAGTTCAATTAAAAAATGTAGATACGCAGGTGCAAATCCCCACAAAAGCACTCGTCTCTACTCTTCCATACATCACATACTTGATCATCACCTCCACCCTATCCAACATACATTAGCAAATGAAGACAAATTCTTGGCCCAGGAATGAGGCGCTGTATAAGGGAAGAAACTGGAGGAATTCCTATAAAGGATACACAGGGATACAGATGGAGGAAAACATACGGTTGAAAACGAAGAGTGGTGATGTGGACGGGAGATTGACATTGGAGAAGCGTGCAGGGACCAATGGGGCAGTATTACGAGGCAGGGATACATCCGCCGCTCCCTGATAAAAAACCCCTGAAATCATTACGGAGAAAAATATATATTTTCCCTGAAAAAAAGCCGGACTACCGGGCAAGCTACATAAATGAACCGCACATCTTTGTGGTACTTGCCAACGCAGAGCGTAATGTCATGGCGTGCTAACTGAGCTTGCACGGGGGACAAAGCAACTCCTACCCCGCACCCCCATCCATCATTATTCACAGTCTCCAAAATTCAAGCTCTGCTCTGGCCAGTGCCACCAAGTTCGGCGATGACAATCTTAACAAGGAGGCAGTTTTTGAGAGGCGGTATAAGGGCTCCCTAAGGAAAGACGAGAACTCATTGGATCAGTGTTGGAAGGGAGGATAACACACGACCCCCTCCTAGGTCCTTTCTATATTACAATTAAACTTTTAAAAAAAGATAGTGTAGGGGGGAAATAAACATTACATTTTGTTTCGAAAGGGAGGAGAGGGAGGAGTAAATGAGATCGGGGAGGGAGGAGGGCGCCAGAGAGAGCAAAAAAAGGACACTAAATCACCTGCCGTCATCAAAATTATATAAGTTTCGCGTGGGAAAAAGTATATTCTCCCGACGCAAAATATTCATTAAAACCAGAAAACTAACGCAAACATTTTCGCCAGTTTCCTCGTTTTTCAGCCGTGGGTGGGTGTCGACTCCACGTTCCCAAAAATGCCAACTTTTTCATTATTTCTCTTAGACGAGCCCTCCCCGTTTCCTCCCTCAACCCAGTCCGGAGCCAAAGGTGGCGCCACCATACCTCCGCACGTCCTCCGCCTCTACATCTTATTCCCCTCCCCCGCTCCCCCGCCCTGCCTTCCCCGCTCTCGGATATATATTACATTCTTTCCATCACCTGACCTACAACGTTGCCAAGGTGCGGGAAACGAGAGAAAAATACGGATAAAAAAATGAAAATATATCACCCAGACAATATTGCAAAAGTTCATTCACGTTGTTCAGTCGGTCGATACGAATATTAATTCTAAATCACCTTCGACTGCCGGCATGTTTAAGGCTCGCATTCGTGTGCGGGAGGAGGCAATAAAATCGATTCCGACAACTTTTTCGTAGTTTCCTTTCGATATGTAAATCAAAAGCGCCCAAGGATGAAGTTTGTGTATTGTTAGGCGGTAATGCTTGCTTCCACATTATATTTCATAGCCGTTCATTTCTATTTTTTCTTGGATGAATAGTATGATAGAAAGAGGATTCCGAATTACCTTACAAGAATGGTGAAGCACAAGTTGTTTTTATTTAACTGTCGGTTTCTGGCTACATCAATGTTTTCCACTGATTGCTCTTTCCTGAATAATTTTAGTGCTGCATGTTCATTGAAAATAATGAGATAGCAGAATGTGCGTTTAAGATGCCTTGACTTTCTATGCATTTATTAATAAGACCGCCACACACCGTTTTAAGTATATTCTATGCGTGGGGTTAAAAGCACATGCACCATCGCTGGTCACACAACAATAAACATAAAGAGACTTCGGCAAATACTGTGTTCATTTAGCAAATTTGTGCTATTAATTGGATAATTTCTTTAAAAGATTTCTCCGATCAAAAAGATGATGTATTTTCCACGACACGCAGACCAATGAAATTTCTTTTAAATTTTTCAAAAATGCCAAAATACATTAAACAACTGAAAATAACGAGGCTGAATATAGTCATCATTAGAGCACAGACAAAAAACAAATAGAGAACTTGAAACTTCGAGTAAAACAAAAACATAAGGACATTATGTCTAGTCAGCTTCAAGAAATGGGGAAGCTCGATGAGCCAACGTGACACTGTTTATACATGATGTATACAAACTGAATTTGGAGTAGCCATGGATGCTCACGGCTGTTCCGAGGACTACATATTACGAACGTAGTTCTCTCTGTTTGCTAGAGTAAATCACAATGCTGAGCATTCAATAGAGGCTCCTCTCCAGTTATACAGCAACGACAAGCATCATTGTTAACTATTAGGAGGTATCATAGTTCAATGTCATCACAAGGTAAATCAAATTAATACAAAAGGAAAAATATCGGGGTGCATAGCATAACAAAAAGAGTAACCGCGTGCACCTGAACAAATACATCGCTTTCAATGCCACCATGGTTTAGTACCTGCGTATTTTTTGCAAAACAATACTAGTAAAATAGTGTAGCCAAAAATGAGGAAAAGTCATCCTTAAATCAGACTTAGTACCAATATGAGCCACTATACTTTCCAATTATATATCAGCTATTTATTAATCAACGCCGAACAATTCATTTTGTAATAACTTAAGAAGCTAGGAACACCAAAAACATAAGTAGCAATAAAAATTATTCATATAGAATTGGCTATATGCCTTTTGAAATATAGAACTGAACACACACAATCGATTCTGTGTCCAACAAAAAATAGACAACATTTTTGTCATAATTTTTATACCAAAACAGAATACAAGAGAGTATGTTTTCCAATTCTAACGATTAATGTTTAATTTGGTCCAGCATAGTTCCACAAAAGAGGTTTTTGAATAAAGTAAACGCCACGTTATCTCAGCACTCGCAGTCCTACGAAGACAATGATAGCTATATAGGTCGTGTGATCATTGGGTGATTACTTTTACGGCTCGGTTTATATGCGAAACGCGATCCATAAGTGTAAAAGAAACGTGCGATACCGCGTACTGACTCGCAGTTAACTGAAAGCTTCCTTGCCGGCTTGCCTGCAAAAATGCCCGTAGCGCTGAGCCCGATCAAGCCCCGTGACCCTAATCTTGTGGCAACAGGTTACTGGTCTGAGGCAATTTTATCCAACCTACACCCAAATTTAATGGCCACTCGTTGCTCCAACCGTACGCGAGTTCGGTGACTGAATTTCACCAGCCAGACTGGCGGACACCGACGGAATTCAGCAATAAGCAGAAGAACGCATGATGGTGGACCCTCAGCCCTACGTGGCGGGAGGGGGGGGGGGGAGAGAATAAAACATTCAACGTAGGAGCTTGTAGGTCTAGTAAGAAATTTAAAAGCTTTATTAATCATAAAATGAAGCATGTCATACATACAGACAAACTTTCATATTTAACTTCACTATTAGCTTACTTTCGGTTATATTCGTCGTGCTATTTAATTTCAACTACCATTTTCATTTTCTCACTCTTAGTCAAAATTTCCTCACCTACCGTTTTGCCTTTTAGGACTTGTTTGAGTACAAAAAAAAACCGAAAAAATATTAGCTAATGGTAAAACACAATTTTACACACTAGAAAAATAAGAGCACACTTATCGTCGTACTACATACAGTATGCCAATATGAGGGAAGCGCACTCATGAACGAAATTGAATTCGCTAAACGAAATAATTTTCTCGAATCCACGAATCTATGAATTGAATTCCGATATAAAAACTATTTCGCAGAGAGACTCATACAGCTGAACGTACAATTTGCCTCAGCTTACAGAAATGCATTAGAAACCACTCTGTAGCAATGAATGCTTGCGACTATTTCTTCTTCATTGTTTACAGTTTTGAAAAATGCACCAAGTTATAATTATTTCGCTCCGATTCAATTAATGGACGCCGAGACATAACGATTAAGAAAAATAATTCACGTTTCCAATAATTTGAGCTGGCATTTTCACTGAGAAAGGAATTCTCTACTGTGACAACCTAAAAAACAAACTTGATTACTGCGCCAGAAACTGCAATGCGGAGGACTTGTGCTAGCGAGAATACTTTCAACTTTTACCTTGAACACATCTCGAGATGTGAGAGAGGGAGAGACAGAGAGAGAACGCAGGGCCGGGCTAAAACAAAGTGGAAACGACAGAGACGTAGGAAAAAAGAAGGTTAAAGAGCAAGAGAGAATGGGAAAAACGAGATATATATAAAAAGGAAGCACACGAAAGAGAGGTAGAGATGTTTCAGTGGAGAGAGGGAGGGATGGAGAGGATTGGAGCAGAAGTGATTGGTAAGAAACTTAAAAAATTCAACCGAATGCGTTTATGCGGCTCGAAAATCATTCGTCATCACTTCCGGAGCGTCCCATTGGCGGAGGGGGACGGGAGTAGGGGGTGAGGGGGTGTAAGGGGATGGGGAGGGGGCATTTGGGAGGAGGAAGAGGGTAAGGGAGGAGGGGTGGGGGGTAGGGAGGAAATACAATGTCGCCGAAGGAAGGACGGGGGGAGATGCGACGAAAGAGGATTGGATGTGGAGGAGTGAGGGGAAATTAGAAGTGGAAATTGCCACAGGGTTTGGGAGGGAGGGAGAACGGGGGGGAGTTGGGGGGGTGGGTAGAGAAGAGCATGGAAACGTCCACACGGACAAGATGGCGACGGATCCCTTCGCTCATTAAGAAAATGGAGATGTGAGGACGTAAAGGCTTTTCGCAATCGGAATAGATTCCGCAAACAAGGGGAACAAATTGCAATAACTCATACCCCTCCTTGTGCCGAGGAAAGGTTTATTCTTTGCGCAACTCTACAATTCATAGACATACATGGCAACCCCTCCCACTTTTCATTCGAAGGCGAAGCAAAATATTAATGATGCAGCTGGATTAATGGCGATAACTTTAATTGCGTTTTCCAGAGGAATTTACTTCAAGGCATGAAAATATACTTGTATTAAACAATGGAAACTTTATGCAATCTCATAATCAAGCTGAGTACAAAGCATATTGAGGGAGGAGTACTGAATTTGTGTAGCCCCAGAAACTGTATTCACGAGGGATGTCCAGGAACTAACTCAAGTTTTGAAATAAAAAAAACTCAGCGGACAGAAAAAAATGACATACATTTGAAAGGCACGCACAAACTATTTTTCTACATAGTCGCCGTAGAAATTGAGGCACTTGTCGTAACAGTGCACAAGCTTATCGATTCCATCCTCGTAAAATTCTGCCGCATAAGCAAATCATAATATACTCGTATAACGTGTTGGCAGTCGATATCCGATAAAAACGCTTTGAACATAATTTAATTTTGAACTTGGGAGTTGAGAAAAAAAACTCAGCCGACATACTTTTACAGTCTTACTAAGCAACTTACACATATTAACATAAAAATCATTAATTTACCAATTTCGCTCCCCAATTTTTGGAAATTCTGTTTCTTACGACATACTAATCCTTTCAAATACTTTCAGGGATTTAAGACTTCTGAATGAAGTCTACCTTTCGTTTCGAGTGAGACCCCACCATTTCTCAAACCATTAGGTCACACTGTTGGCATAATTAAAATATAAACGTCATAAAACGCAATATCAGCCATAATTAGAGACCTTTACAAACTTCTTAAGTTTTCTAGTGCGTGGAAAAGGGCAGGTGACCTTGAAAACATCACTACAAAACGATTGTGGCAGATTATATCATCTCACCTATTTTTTCGTAAGATCACAAGATTAATACAACGGCTCAGAGGAAGAATACAGATAAGTAATTATCCTCAGAATATGGCATAGAAGTAAGTGACACAAGGAAGTGCAGGTACAGCTCTCGCGAAAGCTTATGGCGTTCGGATACGCGGCGTTTGTGTTGTCCGCGCCATACCAATTCCATGTTTTTAAATTAACTCATCTATGGCACAAATGTCATGTCTTCGTCCTACGTCCCTTTTCCCTACCCCTTCCACCAAACTTTACCCCTCCACGACGTCTTCTTCTGCGCATCCGAACGCCATAAGCTTTCACAAGAGCTGTACTTCCATTCTCGAGAGTCATCGAGAGCGAAAATATCCCCGAGGAAGTCTTCTCGGAAACCTGCGGGAGCCCGAAAGCGAGATCCTCCCGAGAATTCCGGCTTAAATCATTTACGTAATTTTGAGAGCGTAAGTCTTTTGTTCTCGGAAGACGGTGACGCGAGGGAAACCACCCTCGATCAAAAAATAATAACGAATCAGTGTTTCCCCGAGATCCATATGGTGCCATTACGCGGCGATTCTCTTCCTGAGGAAAAAAATACATCAAGAGGGAGTAGAGACGCGAAACACTACGCATATCACTAGGGATATGCGATTTTACGAGAGCTATCACGATACAACCGTGACCTACGAGACGATGCGAATGCGACATGAGATACATTACTGTGATGCGTGATAAGGATACAACAAGCGGCATTAATGCAATATTGAATGTGGTAGTGCAGTCAAAGAAATGCGAGCGCGATATGCAACAGTTACGAAAGAACGATACAAACACGATAAGAAAGGATGCGTTACTTAGAAGCATGCCAACATAAATACTACAACGATGTGTAACGTGAGGGCTGAAGGCGATTACTACGCCACTTCTGATACAAATTCGATAATATAGAGATGTAAAGATAACATTTGAAACGCGATATCGTCCCTAAATACATTAAAACTTTCTCTTTTCCACATTTTTTTATTCCCGAAAATTACCGACCTTGATTATGACTGTTACTTTCGAAACCATAGTAGGGAATAAGGAATGTGGAACATAAGGACTAATTTGTTGAGTGAAGTTTACGATTTCAACAATACTACAGCGAAAACCGTCGCTTTTATGCAATCTCTTCCGAAAACCCAACGATGGCGATATGATGTTTCAATCACGACGCACGATTCGCATGACATCGCGATACCATTCGCTAAAACGGACATTGCACGAGAAAGAAAGGCAACGAACGCGGCGGGCAATTTGCAAAGCGGAGGGATGGAGAGCATCGCATGGGAGAGATAATCGGTGGCGTGGGGGGGATTCCATGGGGGGAGGAGGGGGCGTGGAGGCGGGGGGGGGGAGGAATGAGGTGGGTGGTGGGGGGTGGCGGTGCGGGACGGAGGGCGGGAATGCGGTTTTTGCGGGCATGCGGGGAGGGTTGGGCGGGGCGGGAGGAGGTGAGGGAACGTGGGATGGCATTGCAATTGGAGCTTTTCACGGAGCCCTCTCTCAATTCCGAAGAATCCGCCACGTGTTGCGCCGAAAAAGGCCTCTCGTGCTCTCCGGGCGAAAAATGAAAAGTGGCCGCCCCGCTGAACAGCCACGGGCGCGCCGACTCACAGAGGGATGTGTAACGGCAGGTAGGTGGGTATACGCGCCGTTGATCCGGCAACGGCGAAAGTTATTCCACCTCAGCTTCCCGTCTCATCGCCAGGATTCCCCAAGGACCACGTCTCCCTCCGACACTCGAGAGAAAAAAATACCACATGGTTTAGTCCACCGATTAAGGTAGGATCAAGACCAAATCTTTTGAAACCGCAGCCACTCACCCAACTTTATATAGCATGCATTTTAGATCAGGACACATTCCTTCTCATCCTTAACTCATACCAAAAGCATATTCTTTTCCTTGACCTTTCCCGCGTACCCAACATGCTCTTTCATTATAATCTCATCTAGCCCGGAGACGAAATTTTCTACATTCCGAAAACATGCTCAACTCAATTTAAAGTTCAGCACACAAGAAAAAAATATACTCAGAGAAACCATTTTCATTGAACTTTCATCCAAAGGTGCAATTCGATCATAAGGTTTCCGAATTATTGGTAACGATAAGTTTTACACCGATAAAAATCGATAAATTTAGACAAAAAAGACAAAAAATATTAATTTAACAAGTCACGAAGTTGGGCGAAAAACTCCTATTACACAAGGACGAGACGGGGTTAAACGAACACACCGAAGTCACACCGAGGGAGAATTACATATATGCCAAGTCGACATATAGAGCGAAAATCCATGCCCTACGATGACAAAGAAGGTTAGGATAGAGATAATGAGAAAGGACGAGAAACACGTTTGCCTTTGCCGCGAAATTTTACTTTATCCTTCCCCTCTGGCAATGAATCCTCTTGTCCTCCCCCCGTTCGCCCCAACGCGAGAATAATTTTCACTCAAAAAGGGAAAGGAAAATGGTAACCGAGCGAGGATTCCTCACTGGGGCGGAAGCGCCATTTATTCGAAAGAAAAAGAGACCCTCGCCTGGAGACCGCAAAAGGGACTCTCGCAACTAGGGAGTAACAGGGTTTCGGTGAGGATGTAGATGCGGAGGAGGGCACGGGAAGTCTACCCTCCCCCCCACCCCACCCCCCGGGTGGGCACAGCCAGGAGTGCATCCACAGTAATGGAAGGCAGCGGGCAAATAAATGGATGTATCAGTGCACCGAGGTGGGGCATTAATTGTGTAATTACTCGGATACATAGCGGCGGACCCCAGAGCTAGTTTGCAGAGGCGGGAGGGGCGAGGGTAATAGAAGTGTAGGTGCTTCGGAGCAGGGAGGACTTCGTTCAACTATTCGTGGCCATCTTGGCACTAGGGAATGCATTTCCACTTCTCCCATTACACCTGCACCAGCATCACCATGTTCACAACGTTCTCATTCCATGGGAAAAAAAGAAACAAAATATTTCGACTTCATGCCCTTACAAAGATAGCATGAATGTATAAAGTGACTTAAGATTGAGATTGATGCATTGAGATGTGAGATAAATAAAAGATTTTTTTTCACAAAAGAGCGTTAAATTTACATTTGTTTGATAATCTACAAGTATTGCATTATTACTCAGGCCTATGTCTCAAAGATGGACAATTAAACAGAACAAACACGAGAATATTTATTCGATGGCAGCGTACAGCTGCAATTCGCAAATATAAACAATACACTGAAAAGGTCTCTTCAGCAGTCAGCGAGGAAATTACTAATAGCAGACACGACAAAGCATCACTCAAGCCACACTACATTGTTAAAAGAGGGTCCACGAAACACCAGGGATAAAGCTGAAGTAGAAAAAATTGGTGCAAATACTATGCAATGCCATGATAACAGAAAATGCCATACGTAGTGATGCCATCATCGTAGGAAAGATAGGGAACAGTTCAATAATGATTGGACTATACAGTAATAGAAAATAATAAAATTATAATAATTTACAGAAAAATGGGGATAACAGCTAAACTTAAGGGATGATCTTTAATTTCTGTGGCTCTTTTTAGCCTGGTTATCCCTCACTTCTTGTTTATTAAAAATATTCTCATGTTACGATAGAATGACCACAAGAAGAGGCGTGGCCGCTCCAGACTGTCTTCCCAAAGAATATGCAGAGGAAGCCACAGGAAACAGCCACTGCACATATCAGCAAGAGAGAGAGAGAGAGAAGAGGAAGATGAACTGATATGAATTGGAAAGCCGAGGGGATTGTAGCTCCACCGCATTCAAATGCCACCAGTGAATGCAATTATTGGCCCGTGCAAACCGTCACGTAGAGCAGACGCAGATGCTGAAATAAAAAGAATATCGCGAGGTTCGGGGCACGTAAGGGGGGTTTGGTCGCCGCGGTAAGTGGGAATAGGCGATCGCGAGACGAGGCACGTGTAAACAGAGACTAGGGCGGCGGCGGTGGAATTGCAGAAACCTGCACGTTGCCTACGGAAAAGTATCGAGGCGCGGACAAAATAAGAGAAAAACAAAAGCTCTGCGACATGACAAACGCGATGGAAGATGAAAGCCGGAGATTAAAGCCCTGAATTTGCTGCAAAAATTGCATGCTCACAGCGAACTCGTAGGAGATAGAAATAAAAAAATACATATATTGCACATCGAATTTGTAGGAATGTATTAAAAGCCTTACAGAGAAAGAGGGTAACGAAGTTTTTTTTTCATCAAATGCTATTTCTCCATTCAGACATCAGTGCGGGAAAGAGAGGGTCCACCTCACTCATTTTTACTATTTTTTTGGACGAGTTATTTTACGAAATGTCATTTGCAGATGATAGGCATGCAAACACGTGGAACCGTTCAGAGGTAAAGAAAAAATAGCAATTACGTGACTACAAATGGAAACTACGCTTTATCCTACAGAAAGCCTCGACGCAAGGGCGTGCACGCCCGACCAAAGTCTCGCGGAAAAAAACGAGGAAAAACTTGAAGGAAAAATGAGCGGGGATGGAGTGCGCGATTCGTGACTACAACTGTAAACTACGATTCGCGCTACACAGGGGGTACGTACACGTGCGCCCTTTCTGCGGCAACCAGAACTTCATTTGATTCGGAAAAAGAACCAGCCACGCACAGGGAGGAAATGTGAACTTATTTTTTATCAAATTAACTCACGTGCCCTTGAAAGTAGCGAAAAGATAAATTTTTCGTGAGTTTTTTCTACATTTCAAAGTAATTTCGAGTAAAAGGGCTTTACATGACAAAAGAAATAACGCTAAGCTCCCGGCAGAAAAAGAAGTCCAAAAATACGAAAAGTCTTTTACAGAGGTTTAGTCAAAGAAAAATCTGCTCCTTCTGTAAGAGCAGAAAACATTTTACACAGGTCTGCATATAGTGTGCTGCACATGAGAGTTATATTACAGGATTGGGACAGACGGCGAACACGCAGTGGTGGATGCAAATATTTTTGAGGAACTACTTTAAAATACATTTATGTGCGATGTATACAAATAACATAAGCAAGAGTATCCTAATAACTAACGAGTGCACTTAGAGGATGGCCGAAAGGTAGGTAAGAATACTCGTGGCGACAAGTACAATTTTATTCCATTTATATTTATTTTACATGTTATTAGTTACGATTTGGTTGGAAAATATTAATAATTGAGTTTTCTTTAGCTCTCCTATAATGAAAGTTTCTTCATTGTGCTGCATCTATAGTTCATACATTACCACAAACAAACTCTCAGGAACAATTAGTCATCTAGTGGGATATTAATTTCATCAGAGAATTACAGAGAACGTACATGCTAAGTTTCAAGGACGTCCGTCAACTCTAGACGTGGTTCTCCCTATGAACTATCAACTGATATATAATATGGGAAAAACTCTTGTTTTGGAGGATAAGGTCCGCTACCTCAAACCACCGTAATTCTTTAATTTATGGTGTGAAAATATGAATGAAAAAGTCATCCGATGACTGGCAACTCATCATTGCCAAATAAATATTACTTATAACTTGCACCTCTAATTAAGAGTCATAAGGAATTATTTACACTAATAATATACAACTATTGCAGGACTAAAATATCTCCGCTGGGATATGGGACAGAGAACCTTCGTAACCAGTAACAGAGAGGCAAAAATGGGACCAATATAGTCTTATCAAATGTAGAAATTAAGATTCATCGTAATTACAACTCCAAGTGGAAAGAAAACTAACAGGAACTAATGATCGGGTGTGAAAAATATAAGCTGTAATAAAGTGAGTATTTAACTAAGGGAGAGAGAGAGAGAAAGCAACTACGTAGCCCTTTATGGTCCAATGCTCAAAGGATATTCCCACTGCATGAAAACCACATCAACGATCAATCACATTCACGTCCCGCAGGGGTAGGAGGGCAGGCAGCGAGCAAAAAAAGCCGCTCTTTTGCTTAATAAGACATCGAAAATCGCGACGCGCTTGTCAAAAAATATATTCAAATTTCGAAACGAAAAAAATAAACAGAAAAAAACGACGAACGAAAGCCACGATATAAAAACATCATCGCAAAATCGTCCGTTCTCCTCACTCACCCACACTCCCGGCCGGTGTGTTTCGCAACAAAAAAAAACATTAAATTGGTGCGAGAGAGAGGAGGGAGGTGCGCAATAAAACAAACAAAATAAAATGAAAAAACATTGGAGGGCCGGTGGGCGGGAGAGGGACACCTCTCTCGTCCCGGCCCCGGCGCATTGCCCCCGCCGCGTACGCTTTTCGACACCTTTTCGGGCACCACGGCGAAAAACAAAAAAAAAAAACGTAACGGCACAAAATAAAACCGTACGTACTTCCGCGCGCGTGTGTGCGTAAGTTTTGTGTATATACATACATGTGACTGGACGTGAGAGAGAAAGGGAGAAAAATAAAAAAATAACAACAATAACAAAAGAAAATGGGAGGGGGGAGGGGAGTGAAATAAATACAGCGGGAGACCGACCGAGTCAATGCGTGAGAGAGGATTTCGACGCGAAACACGCCTCCATTTCACGCGCACGGATATGTGGGAGAGCAGCAAACGGTGGGGTTAAGGGGGGGTTGCAAAGAGGGGAATAGGGGTGGGAAGAGGAACGTGGACAACGTCCGAAAAGTGACACACAGAGGTGACAAAAGACAGAGAGAGGAAGAAGTGGAAATGTGCAACTAACTACTTGGCACTCATGATTTTTGAAAATACTTAGTACTTTTCTACACATTTTTTACTGTACACGTTTCCCCGATTTACGGCATCGTCGATTTTAATATTATCGTTTATTTCATTATTATACAACATTACGATGCCGTAAATCGGTGAAACGCGTCGTACAATAAAATTTTTGCAGAATAGTACTAAGTAATTTCAATAATCATGAGCACTAACATAATAAACTTCTGCGAAGTGAAGCCTGCCAATGGAAAATTTAACTACTTGGCGTTTGTGTAAGTTCAAGTACGAGAAAATATGTACTCACGATATGGGAAAATTCGGAAATGATTCACTTAAGTAGCGTCCTTTTTGTACGTGAATAAACTACCACATTCGCATTAGGAGGGCACAAACTAGAGCAGGTAAAACAATTGCCTGCGTAGTACGGTGAATGAAAATGGCCAAAGAGGTATAGATATATTAGAAGAATAGCGTTGGCAAAGGAGGCGTTCACAAATAGGAGATAATTATTCATTGGTACTTTTAATACGAGTGTTAAGAAAAGACTGGCGAAAAATATAACATGGAGTGACGTAGAATAGCACAGAAACGTGTACTATGAGAAAAGAGAATGAGAATAGGCTGTATGCATTTGAGATGTGGGTGTGGTGTGGAATGGATTAAGTGGAATGGACGGAAAGGAAGACGAACGAGGAAGTGCTCGGCAAGGTGGGTGAGGAGAGGAAACTGATGGAGGAAATTAGGTGACAAAGTAAGTGGTTGGAACAGGTAATGGGGGCGGAGGGATGATGAAGGAACAAAGAGACGATGGACGCATATTGAGCATAAGAAAGAAATCACGCAGTGAGAGAGGGGCCTGCACCACTAAGTCAGGACTTCTACTCTCTTCCATTAAAACCAACCTTAACCGGTAGATCACCTCTTATAAATACGCACACATCAATCATAGCTCAACCGCACCCAATTCCACACAACGAAATGGGTGGGTGGAGGTAGCGATGACGACTGTCCTATATCGAGGGCACAATAGTAAATGAGGCTCGAAGAAGAGAGAGGGAGAGACACGAATGAAAAAAATAACAGATGAACCGAGCGGATTGGGTATGACCGTTGTTGGGGCAGGGTTATGGTACGGCAGGCTCCTTGTGTGAGGGCCCGAGGATGGGTACAGCGGGCGCCCGTTTTAGTCAGGGGGTTGAAGAGAGAACCGCACTGCCACAGTCCCCCCCGCTTCCAGGATCGAAATCCAAATTCCCACCCGCGAAAACGCGAGCCCGAACTGCCCCCACCCACCACCCACACCGAAAAACCGTGGATATTCGCCACCGACACCTAAACTCTCTCTCACTCACACACACTCTCACTCATTCCGAAAGCCTTTTCTTCCCATTCCTCCCAATCCAGCGCACGCACCGTTCATTTCGGGGATCAGAGCTCACACGAGTCGGGGACCGCCAAATGGGAGGAGGCAGTGGGAGGGCTCGCTCACCACGCGATGAAATCCCACGGGATAGTTGAGGGGGTAGGGAGGGAGGGAGTGAAGGGAAGAGGGAGGAAGAGGAGTGGGGAAAAAAAGTGGTTTGGGCGGCGAAAGGACGAAAAAACAAACGAATCCCAATACACCGCAATCTGCGTATCAGCACGGGCACAGTGTGCTCGTGTACTCGCATTGGGTTACGGGATGGAGAGCAGTGTGTGGGTGGTTGCCCACCGCCAATTCGGGGGCAGCAAGTGATGGAATAAAATCTAAAAAAAGGTAATAAAGGTTAAAGAAAAAACAAAGCTCACACGTTCCCATGACTTGGCTCCGGATCTTTACTGTGCGTGCGGCAGTGAGAGGGATACGGAGAGAGGAAAGGAGAGGCAAACGATATAAATTTCTGGAACCAAGTGGTGACGCTCCAAAACGGAAAGGCTTAGCGGGTTCAACCCCCGTCTCATTTACATGTTGATGCCTCATTGTGACGAACCATGGCCTCTTCTTCGTCCGCAACGATTTTTATAACTTAGGGAGGATTTTCCATTATGAGGCTAACAGTTTGCTAAAATTGCACGCAAAACTGCAACGTTTGGGCATTGATCGATTAAGGAGTTTCTCTTAGCTATTACTTAAAATCAATCTCAATACAATAAAGCGGCTGACCAACTGATACGCAGTAGGTAAGTGCTGTCATTGAATGTGTTATGCTTAAAGAAAAACACTGAAAAAAGTTAAATTATTTTGATAGAGGTTTATCAAATCCATAATCTCACAGAATCTTCGAAATATCGGTGTCCACTCGAGATCACACATAATACTAGGAACCAACTAGGTAGGCAATTAATTTACGTTGGAAAAGTGGAAAACTACACGGTTTAATTTCTGTAAAATACAATAGTTAGCGTGATAAGTACCAGATGTAGAGATTCAAAGACGGGAGTTAACTTGATTCTCCGGGGATGATTGCCGTGACGTGCTTATGAAAGGATTTTTAGGATTTTGTCTCTGCGAGGAAGGGTTCAGCGCTGAATATCGAATGGCGAAGGGCATCGAGCCTTTGCCATGCAGGCGAGAGGAAATGATCATCCAAGTCTATGCCTGATGCTGAGCACTTAAAGTATCCTCAAAATGGGCAAAGATCTGCAGCGGTGGAAAAACACACCACGGTAAATGCTTAAGCGCAGAGCTAAATGGATAGAGGCAAAAAACTCACGACGAGATTTTTTAACCCAATGGCGCATACAAAATTATTTTCACTCCCATAAGTACGATCAATTTCGTGCTTTTAGGATACACCCCCTTCTCATGATGTGAATTCGGAAGAGAAAAGAGCGTAGGGTATCTGGCTTCGTGAAATGCATAAGGGATAGCGAAAAAAACAATATTTTAATAGATAAGAGATAATCTATTACTCTAGTGTTACTAGAGCCTGGGATTGAGTTGGGAAGAGCCAAAAATTTCCTATACCTACATTCACTACTATAAAAACAGCAAAACATAGCAGGGACAAATGAGATTCGTCGCTGAGAGGTGATCTAGGAGGATCTAGTGACAAATGCCTAAAGCCGCAACTGACAACGAATGAAAATGCATTTGCTGCTCGGACATGGTTCGGGCTCTCGTGAAACAGGCTAGCAATCGAACTCAGAAGTGTAACGTCACGACCAAACAGGGGAAACATCCCAACGACCAGATTTCCCTGCAGGGAGAGTGAATGACCCGCACAGGCAGGTTGGTGCGGGCACATAACATGTCGCCCCTCCCATACCAAGAGTTCCGCAGGGTAGTGCACTATCGCCCATTTATTTTTATACTCTAAGAAGAGGGAGACGCGTGTGATATTTCGGGAGGCCTGCTGCACTCCCCGGTGGACGAGGGGGCTGGATAAGTAACGGGGACAGGACAGGGGGGAGAGAGGCGTTAGTATGATTCGAAATCGCTGCTTTATGGGACAGAAATTCAGTCGTCGCGTTGAGAGCAGCAGCAGCGTGCATGTGTGCCATGGGGGAATGGGTGACTCTCGAATGTGCACGTGTGTGTATGTATGTATGTATGTATGTATGGAAGTGAGTGGGCTGTGCGCAGCCGAGGATTGGAGATGGATTGATAAGGACGATCGAGTGACGGGAGTGCGGTTGGCGGAGAGTGAAAGGGTGGACGAGAGAGAGAGAGGCGGTGGGAGAGGAGATAATTTTGGCAGCGGACAGGCGGTCGGGGGGGAGGGGGCGGGGCAGGGAGACGTGAATGGAGAGTGAGAGGGAAGGAGGGCTTTTTGGATGTTACTGCCAAGGGAGGCTATGCATGCACGCACATACATGCGCATACATACATTCATACACGCAACCGCCGTCGCCAATCTCTGTCTCTCCCACGATCCCACAATTTTCCAATTCCATCCACTCCTCTCCATTCTCATTCTTCCCCTCAAAACACCTCCCGCCGCCCAATGTCAGAGTGTACACCTCCGGAGGGAGAAGTTTTGATGAGACAATCAGCAACTCCCTAGGATCCCACAGGACAAGATAGAGTCGAGAGGGAACGCATCTTCTTTTCAAGCCCTAGATTTAAGCGTTGAGAGGAAATTGATGATTCGCTACGATATGGTAACCCGAATTGTTTCTCTGGACTATTTATTTCATGCGTGAGATATCTATTGGCAATATTTATAAAATTTTACTCCCATCATTCCCTTCTTGTCTGCGATTTTCACCAGGAAAAGTTTCTCTGATATCATCGCAAAATTGTTGTACCACAGGCTTAGTTTTATGACAGCAAATTTAAGATACATATTTAATATAGAATAAACCTTATCTCGTGTTTACATTACAGTAGCAGTTTTGAAAAAATGTACCAATTCCAAAAATGATATGAATGCACGCACTAGTGGAAATAAGAAGCAAAACGTATTCGAGTTGGTCAGCAAAAAAATCTGTTTCACTGACAACACATCTCATCACGAAATGAAAAGTCACTTGACGCCTCCAAATTTTGCGAATGATAATACCATGTAGCGCACGATTGATCTACGTTTCTAAGTCGTTTCAATGACGACAAATTACGAGAGATAACGTTAGAACTCCCACCTAGCACTCGATAGAGATTCTTCTTTCTGAGGATCCTATGCCTTTAAATATCCCTCAGTCCAGACGTAACGTCTCCTTCCACCCCACTGAAAACCACCGCTTTTCATGACCGTGTGTGTCTCTCTCTCCCTTTCACTTCCCCTTTGTTGTAGCTGCCCGAGGTAACAGAGGAGGAGGAACTGAAATGGATGTGTGAGCGCCTGATTTCACAACAGCATAGAGGGTAACACGGTTGTGCACGGGCTCTAACATATTCTTCTCCCTGCTCGCCTACCTCTCCGGCAACCCTCCACCTGCGACTCCGTGTCTCAGGAACTCTGATTCCAGGCATTCCACTATAGGAGGGTACATGCTGGGTAGAATTAACTCAGCCATAAGTGCGAACATATCTGCCACTCCCGTTAGGTCTCACAGTGTCTCTACATTTAGTATGTGGTGAATTCCTCAACAATGGCCCGGCTTGATTCTTCAGTAACACTTTCGCTGGAAGCCGTGATATCATTTTGAAAGCGGAAATTTATTCTCACACCACATCGCCAACATCAGAAAGAATCTGCACTAACCCATTCAATCAAGAGTATTATCAAAACAAAACTTCGGGTATAATAGAGTATTTGCTGATATGTTAATATTCGATTGTGGCTTTGATTTAATCTAGTGACTACTTCCACAGGCTAACGTCAAAGTGCAGACTGTCTCCCCCTTTCTCTCTCATGAGTCTAAATCTCTAAATCTTCAGTAATCCTCAATCACTTGTTAGGAAATCATTTCTTAGTATATTCCTTAGAAATTATTGCCGACCATATTCACTGATTCATGGATTCACGGGGATTTGCTGTCCATCAACTTGACAACTTGAGCTCGGATAAATGTGGACACTCGTAGGGTGGAACCCCAGCGACGGTCAATTTACGAATCCCCGATCAAGGCACGATTGTTATTGGTATAACCAAGTATTAATACGTCCTCACGCGAGACAACCGGATATGGTGCAAGGTTAACTAACTTTTCACAGAAATTTGCGCCTCATTTTCCACAAAAAGTTTACTGTGGAGGTGTCAATCAAGAAATAAGAAAATGAAGCCAGGGTTATCCATTTACGACGATTATATCTCCGCTTCATTGTCTGGACAGCTGGAATTAAGCAGGATTGAGCCATCAGAATTGGAGAGAGTGGCCCGTCCCTATATTCAGGCAAGAAAATCTCCACGTCGAGGGATGAATGCGAGTCTGAATCCGCCGACCTCCGCATAATCACGCCTCCCATCCGATATTTGGGCAATGCGGAGGTGAGGCAGGGAGGGAAAGAGGGGAGATGTGTGGAGGTAAAAGGCGCGGGGAAAGTGGGGGAGGGGGCGCCCAGGATGGAGAAGTCGCGAAATCTCCCGAGGCCATGAAAAGCGATCTGAACGACTGTTACCCCGCACCACAGACCACTAATACCACACACCCCACCACATCCTCCTCTCACCCTCCCAGATCGGAAAATAAAAAAGGAAACACCGCCTAACGCACGCGATGGATTACATCAAGTGTAAAAAGCAATACAATGCGATGGAATTAGGATTGATGAAGGGACTGAACATGGACGCGGAGCGGGAGGAGGTTGAGGGGAGAGCGTGGGTCGCTTTTCGGGTGGAAATTCGGAAGGAAATAAGTGGGTAGGGGAAACAGGGTGCGGGGAGTGTCACGCCAGGGGTACGGGTAGGATACGCGCACGCTTGTGTACATACAAGCGGGGACTCAGGTGGCGAGGGAAAGTGCATTGGGGATGAAGAGTTGTGCCGATGGAGCGGGCGGGCGTTTCGCGAGAGGGGGGCTGGGAGGGAGGAGATTGGGGCGGCGGCTTCGGAAAAGGGTCGGGAGAAACGGAGAGACGGAGGAGGGCGAGGAGAGAGTGAGTGAAGGGATATACGGCACTGCATGCATAATCAAAAGGACGTATAGTGGTCATTCGAACCATTCGTGCACTTCCCGTCCTACACTGCCTTTTCCCCTTCCGCCCTTTCCCTTATCGTACTTCTCCTCACTCCCTGCCGTAGCCCTCTCTTTCCCCTTTCGGCTGTAATGCTCCCACGACTCACCCTCTCTCCCACTAACCTTGAATATCGTTCCCAGGATTTACGTGCTATCGCGAAATGAAGAGATAACAGCCGAAACCAAACATTTCACTCTCGAACGAAAATATTTTTCCCTCCCTCTCATATTTTCCGAATTATTTTCTTTAAAAAAAATGTTTGGCATTGAAAAAATTATACGTACGTATACATAAAACGGGGTGGTGTTCTGTATTTTTTCCCGCGCTGCGCAGAGGCCATATTTGAATACTCTCCCTCTCGTTATTTCTTCTTTTTTTCGTTTTTTTTTATTCGGAACCCGCTTCGTTATTGTCTTCTCCTCTGAACGAGCGCGGGAGTGGATAAACGGAGATTAAATTTATAACTTCGATCTTTTTTCGGCAGAATAATGGAAGCCTCCGCTGCGGAAAGATGGAATGTTTCAAGCTTATACTATTAAAAGACCTTGAAAAATATGATTTGTTATAGCAGTGTGTCGATACGAACACGAACA
The DNA here is from genome assembly GCA_963573305.1 of Pyrrhosoma nymphula. Lineage (NCBI taxonomy): Eukaryota > Metazoa > Arthropoda > Insecta > Odonata > Coenagrionidae > Pyrrhosoma > Pyrrhosoma nymphula. Next base: position 144,008,752 of record OY754329.1, on the reverse strand, counting down.
ATGAATCGGCTGGCGCGTCATGATACAGAAACTATAAATTATTCACCGCTCTCTTCGCCAAATGTGAGACCTATTTTCGGAGTCATTTGCCGTAGGTTTGTGAGGGAAATGAAAGTTTTTGTAGAGGTGCATTATCCTCAATAGTGTGAGAAATCACGAATGATGAAACGAAGTGCCTACACTATTATTTCCGATAAATCTAAATATCGGATCAGCTGAAATAGTTCTATTTTTCAAGCTACTGGATGTTTAAAAGCAGGAATCGCGTACCCCTCTCTTAATAAAGCAAATAATACAAGACAGTCTACAGTTATTATAATA